>JALNQA010000038.1:0-348646 GCA_028456235.1 Ophiosphaerella narmari | reverse complement strand
AGCTCGTGCGTTGGATGATTGCTGTTAGTTGGTTGAGCTGCTGGCTGATGCCGTGAATTTGGCCGTACAATCTGACAACTTAATAGTTATAGGAGCTACTACTCTCTTAAGTTTAATAAGATCTATAAGGAGAATAATATCTATACGCTCTATATACTAGCTTACTTATCTTACTTACTTTAGCCTCTTAATATTAGCTACTTCTCTCTATTAAAGAAGGCGTATAGCTATTAGGTTAAGAGCTTAATCTAGAACTATATTAATTATATTACTAAACTTAAATTCCTACTAGCCTTCTACGTAGCCTTTAACTAGGCCTTTACAAGAGTAAATATTTATTTAGCTTTTTAAGTACTAGCCTTGTTCTACTTTAGCTAGAAGTAGTTATCTTAAGACTTAATGTATAGCTCCGTACGCCTACTCTAGCTACTCTAGCTACTCTAGCTCTACTAGAGGCTCCCTAGGTAGCTTGCACGCCGAGTAACGTACGTAAGCTAGAGGCTCAGTCAACGCTTATACGTGAGCGCGTACGCTAGCACAAGAGCTTATTGCTAGCATCAATTATTAACGCAATCAATTAACTCAAAAAGGGAGCTTATAGAATAATGCTAGAAGCTAAGTTAATGCGCGATTAGATCTCTAGTCTTGAGAGAGCCAATAAGGCAGCCAGCAAGCGTAAATTACGAAAAAAGAAGCGGATTCAGAAGAAAGGAGTCTTGACAAAGGGACAAGGAGAGGATATAATTGCTTAACTAGAGGCTGATCACTAGATTGATCGTGAACAGCGCGAGAGTAGGCGGCGTTCAGGCTCGAGTCGCCAGGCTCGCGCACGCTGTAAGAGGTGCAGAGAGACTGGGCACAACTCACGTACATGTAAGAAAGATGGAGAAGCTACTACTTGATTTATTATATAAATATATACTCTCTACTCTACTGCGTTGTTGAGTTGTACGCTTGAAGAGGTGCGCAAAGTTGGTGGGGTGGCCAGCTCGCTTGTACTGCCAGCTCGCTTGTAAACCACGTTATACTTGCGACAACATCAACTTTGTTCAACCGCTTACGCGACCTGTAATTTTTACTGCTTAGCGTATTTTTCAGACTATGTATAATCCCTTCCTCTAGTGCCTGTAGTTAAGAAGGTTATTGCGCACTTCGACGCAGTCTCATTTGGTCAGAGCAATGTGAAGCTGCTGCCTTACAACCCACTGCTTTGCAAAAGTGGGGTTTGAGTCGCTTCGCAGGTTTTCTCGATAACGGTAGACCTGCCGCATACCCAAACTACCAAGCTGCCAAGCTATAATTCCCGCTTTATCCGATAGCTTAGCAAATAGAATATTGCAAGGTCTTGGTTCTCGTCACTGCCAAGTCTGACACGTTGGCTGACTAGTTCTAGCTTTCACGGCACGAGCCACAGCTCTAGGCAGGCTGCGTCATTTAATGTAAGCCACTGAAGGTTCAAAGCGTCGTTCTGCACGCGTATTTCGCAGCAAGTTCCTAGAGTCAACATATAACAATTCATTTGCACTTTCTATCTATATTTCCATCACCTCTGTGATCATACAGAATCTGTTCTGTTTCCCGGACGATAGTCACCCTACCTAGCCAACCACGGCCGAAACTGGGAGGAGAAGACTGTTCCACCCCCCGCCCTGAAGCTTCATGGAGGTCACAACACTCAATCGATCTACTCAAATTGTCCACGGCATAGCCCACAGGACAAAATATCAAAAGAGGCGGCATCTTTAGCCACGTTCACAAAGTTTCTTTATCGAAAGGTTTTCGCTGTTCTCCGATTCGGCTTTTAGTCTTGTGGCTCGTTCGCATAGGTAGCGTCGATACTTTTCAAGAAAGTGTTCAAAAGCGCTCCAAAAAAAGCAGCGTAGCCCATACATTTGCCCGGAAACCTCATCTCCAAGCCAATCGCCACTCTTCGCAGTATTGCGCCGGATCCCGCTAGCAGCATTATGGTAACGATATCCAGAGATGCTTCAAGTGCTGCTTCGAGCCATCCTACGTCGCCAACATCTCCTGGGTCACCTGTAGCACTATCATCGCAGTTGGAGACTGATTCTCATATGATAAAAAAAGAGAAAGGTGTGGGTGACAAAGTCACCAAGGACATTACCTTGAGTCGTCATGTGCCTCCACAAAGAGCCACAACAATCAAGGCCAATAAGCGGAGATTCTGGATAGAGGAAGACGGAAATCATGAGCACAGCATCCATGATTTCAAGGGCCGTGGAAAGTCGTTGAGCATGGTGCGTCATCTCAAAGAGCAACAAATGCTGCATCTGGCCTCGAAATGGATCAAAGGGTGGCGCAAGCAAGAGGAAAACATAGTTGACAAACAAAGCATCGCGGACGCCGCTCAGAGCCTAGCTCAGAAATATGGTAGATGCGGACATGTGCTTGGGTCGGGTGCATTCGGTATAGTCCGTGTGGCTCACAAGATAGACAAGAACGATCCCAAGTGTGAGCAGCTGTTCGCTGTAAAACAGCTCGCGCAGCGTTCGGGAGAGTCGTCGAAGAAGTATCATAAGAGGATTACAGCAGAATTCTGCATATCGTCATCTTTGCATCACAAAAACGTTGTTACCACGTTAGACCTTCTCCAGGATGATAAGAACGTATATTGCCAAATCATGGAGTATTGTTCTGGGGGTGACCTCCATACCGCCATCCTCGTTGCCGACCAGCTTGAAGAGATGGAGGCTGACTGCTTCTTTAAGCAGTTAATACAGGGAATTACGTACATGCACGAGATGGGTGTAGCACACCGCGACCTTAAACCTGAGAACATTCTTCTCACCCAGCGCGGAACGATCAAGGTCACTGACTTCGGCAATGCAGAGTGTTTTCGGACTGCTTGGGAAACAGAGGTGCAAATGACAAAGGGGGTGTGCGGCTCCGCCCCATATATCGCACCGGAAGAGTATACGGACAAGGAGTTCGATGCTCGCGCAGTCGATGTGTGGGCTTGTGGTGTAATCTATATGGCTATGCGGACTGGAAAGTACCTGTGGCGTGAAGCACGCATAGGAAAAGATGCATCTTACAAACGCTATGTTGAAGAACGCAAGACAGAAGCTGGATACAAGCCACTCGAGAATTTGAGGAGGGTGAGTGTCTAATAGCGTTTTCTATGATGTAAACTAATTCTAACCTAGCGTACGTGCCGGAACGTTATCTACTCGACCCTTGACCCCAGCTCCACCCGCCGCCTCACAGTTCATCAAATCATGTTGTCTGAATGGGTCCAACGGATCAAAGTTTGCAATGCAGGTATCTGTGCACGCTAGCATTGATCTGAAGTTATGAAGATTTGACTTATATTGGCGAAGAATTAATTTAAAATTGCGATATGAAACCAGAATTGGTGGTATCTCCCTACAGCGTATAGTGTGTTCGATCTAAGAGCTCTTACTGCTTTCTTTGATTGAAATTACTGCGTAGCGCGATTGTTTACGCAGCGAACGGGTTATCCGCTCATTGTGTTCAGAACTTCATAGTATACTTGATATAGTGATATTTCATAATTATCATTTATTCAAACACACGAGTTATACCGTTGCACGTAACGTGTTTCACGTTACTTGATGGGACGGTCTGTGAGTGATCTACCGTTGTGTTACTTGATATAAAAAAGGGGCGCTTCTGTTAAGGTAAGTGATGATGGCAGTCTCTGTCATCACAACAGGCGAGCAGCCGTGATACATAAATTCAGACCGGAGTCTCGCGTGTCTTCAAAAAAATTAAGGGATATGCTCTCTTCCAAGCAAATTAAGAACATGTCAATAAAATAAAATTATTGTATGGCTTCTGTCTCAAACAAATTGCTTTTAAAGGCAGCCTTGCGCACGCTTCTAAAGGAACCGACTTACCGACTTACCGACTAGGCGTGGCTGGGGAACGTTTAACGATGATCTCCGGATGTAGCAACCTCAACCGTATCCATCCTTGCCGCTGTTTCATCTTCGAGCTGTTCTTCCATGCGCCTCTCGCGTCTTTCCATCATTCCACGCTCGATCGCATGGTTCGGCCTTGGCACCAGACCCCAAGGACCGTTTCCAATCGCGTCTTGATCAAAAGCCCAACACAGACAGGCCCGATGATGGTATTGAGCAGAATCGCCCAGATAGAAGTGATAAAGCCATCCGAAGAGACATAGGAGGTGTTATTATATCTAATCTCCACTATCAACAGGCCGATCTCCCCACGCGCAACCATGGCCATACTTAGTAAGAGCGCGGGTGATAGTGAAGACTTCAGAGCAGCGCTACGCGACGGTGAATGGAGCGAAGAGTGAGTTTTCTCCAATAGTCGACCGTTTTACCACTCCTCATCGCTTTTTGGGTGATGCCGTACTGCCGACCATATGGGGATCCACGATCCTACAATAAACTTTCAAAGTAGCATAAGTAGGGTGTAAACCACGCCTTTCCAAACTGCCTCTCTGGTCCAGAGATCTAAAAACGGAATTGCGAACCCGATGCTAACGAAGAACAGTGGCGCAAGAACATATTACTGCGTTTCCAAACAATAGCATCCGAATGTATGTACAAACATTGGCGGTTTAAGCGCTCGCCCTCCTCGCGTGACATGACGACGAAGGGCCCTTCGGGGTGTTTAGAGGGAAGATAAGTCAGGAAGGTGCCAGCGAGGAAAGCCCCGAACAGCACAGAAGTACCGCCGTACGAAGCAATTGATACGAAGGCGGATAGGACAAGGATCATGAGTATGATATTGGACAGATGATCGAACTTGGCGAAGTGGTGCTCGATGAATTTCCGGAATAGAGGAGCGAAAACCCATTTCGTAAGGATTGGTGTGAGTATTGCCATCGCAGCAGAGGCCACGATAGGTCGTCCAATCAGCCGGCCCATATTGATGCTTCCTCCGCCAGGTAGTTGTCCTAGGTCATAGATCACGCCGCTCATAACCAGGCCTGTGGCATCTTCAATTACTGCGGCGCTGACGAGTACAGCGCCAACACGGGCTTGGCTCGGGTCTACACTTTTAGAGGCACCAGAGATTACGGCGGACGTCGTCCCCAGGCTCGTTGTACTCAAAGCGGCACCGATGATGAACGTTTCCACCGCCCCGTAGCCGAACCCGAGAAACATGACCAAGTAGCTTAATGCAATTGGGAAACCCACACCAGTCGCAGCGCCCAGGAGAGATAGCATAATATTTGCTTTTAGCAAGTCGAGTCGGGTAGATAATCCACCCTCGAAGATGATGAGGATAAGTTCAATATAGCCAAGGTACAGGAATGTTTTAGCCTACTCATGATGCGGGATATTGGCCAGTGGCTCGCCGTAGATGATACCCACTGCGATTGGCCCGGTAAATTCCAGCACGGATGACCTTGGCTGAAAGGTACTCAGAGATCCAGAGCAAGGTGAAGAAGGAAATCAATATCAGGATATCAACGACTGAGCGCACAATTAGCAGAGGTTGCATTGATCTAGAGAATGCTGGTACAAGCTTGGAAAGACTATGCGTACTTTCGGTTTAATGATACTGAGGGAAGGGGGCTGTCTCAGCGCCTGAGGAGGCCATGGCCGATTCAATGGGTGCTGGGCAAGCACCTGGGCTCAGAATCGATGCGTTGCGAGTTTCGCGTGGAGCTATGGGCAATCTCCAATTATCTCAGGTTTTGTCACCTCACTGACCTCGGAATCTCGAAAGCAAGAAAATTGCATCATGGTGAGAAGATTTTCTGCTTCTCGTCATGCCGTTTGTTGATTTACTGCGTACAAACAATAGTAAGTCGGCAGAGTCTGTCACCGGGTTGAAAGAATAAATGAGACGATTTTTCTGATGACATAACCTTTGATACCCCCAAAACTTGTGCTCAAGTCATCAGAAAATCATCTCATTGATTGTTTCACCCCGGTGCCGCGTATACGTTGTTTGGGTATTTTGCCACAATTCCTATGGTTACCTAGTTAAAGCCATCCATACCACTGATCCCCACTTCTTCGAGCATCTGCTCAGATCTGCTTCCAACAATCAAGGCACGAATTAGAATAAAGTCCCTCAATGTTCGCAGTATCGACACGCGAGGGCGACACTATAATTCTCGGGGCTTGGAACAAAACTTCGGTCCGTGTACATAGAACCTAGATTTGGTATAAGGATAAATGGCGCGATTAGAGACTGGCAAGTGAAGCACAGCTGAGCGCGTTGTCTCCTGCACGGCCACCTGTCTGATAGGACGATCAAGTCACAGAGGTCGCCGTTCACGCAACACGGCAATTCTTGTACGTACCGATTATATCTTAATCGTTGTCTCGGAGCTGCCTTTACTTAGGTCGATCACCAAGTGTTGTCACCCGAGCATGAATACTGTCCATGCTGCTAAGATACTCCATCCTCCATTCAGACAGAGCTATCGTCTACGTTTCTCTGTTGTGATCTGTGATTCGCTGTCAAGTTCGAGATTTCCTTTTCTGTGTTGAGCTTAATGTTCCACGGCAAGGTCGAGACGTCACGTTGGTATTGGTCCGCACAGATGTCTATTGTCACCGCATGCTCTCGGAGAGCAATTTCATTGAATGCAACAGTACTTGACTTTGGACCTCATCTGCGGTATCATACGTATTTAACTCCAATTTTGTCCAGGGCAAAGATATCAACTCGATATTGCGGTCTTTTTGGACCTCTGTCCATGCAGGTTAACAAAGTGCCCTTGTCTTGACCAGATCTGTGAAATTCGAGCAACCTCCGACGTTTCGTCAATTTCCTACAAGACCAACTGATCATGGCTCCAGCACTACAGAAGTACAGCTGGATTCTTGCAATCACCACAATCGCTTTCGTCTTCTCTTCAGCATCCAATGGTGCGAATGATGTCCCAAACTCGTACGCTACATCCGTGGCGGCGCAGACCTTGAAGATGTGGCAGGCAGGCATTCTGGCATGTTTCACCGAGTTCATCGGCGCAGTCGCTCTAGGATCCCGCGTCACGTCCACTATCAAGAGTGGTATCTTCGGCCTGACTAAGTTCCAGCCCATTCCCCTAACCTTCATGTTGGTAATGGGTTGTGCCGAGGTTGGAAGTGCCACTTTCCTTACAATCGCTACCCTGTTCGGTATGCCGGTGAGCACCACTCAGACAGTTGTCGGTGCTCTTGCAGGTGCTGGTATCGCTGCACAAACGCCTCTGAAATGGGCTTGGTCCAATGGCAGTCTTTCCCAGATCGCTGCATCTTGGGCCATTGCACCACTTCTCGCAGCCGGCTTCGCTGCCACACTTTTCCTCACCGTCAAGTTCCTTGTTCTCGAGAGGAAAGATCCAATGACATGGAGTCTAAGGTTGATCCCTTGGGATTTAGCTTTCACGGCTGGTATTTTGGCTCTCTTCATCCTCGCTGAGTTGCCAAATGCTGAATCTTTTGAAGAGATGGGCGCAGGAAAGACGACTGGTATCATCTTGGGAGTCTACGCAGGAGTCTTAGCTATTGGTTATCTCTTCTTCGTTTCCTACTTTCATCGCCGCCTTGTCAAGAGCGATGCTCGAATGCGGCCATGGCATATTCCACTTGGAATCTTATTATATCGGGAGAACCCTCCCATTTACATTCCTGGCAAAGGCGACCAGATCGTAACCGATTACTACGCAAAGTCGTCGGTTGATGATTCTCTAGGCGACTTGGAGAAGTCTGATGTAAAGGGTGATATCAAAGACAGCTCAACTGCCATTGATACCAACCACCACCACGGTGGTGGGATCTCTACTGCTGTCGACGCGAACGGTAGACGAGATGGCGACAGTATCGAGCAAGCTCCTCGAGGCTTATCTATTCCCAATCCACGATGAGATCAGAAGCTCAATAACCGCCTGAAGAAGCCTGAACTAAGAGAGCATTGGTTGACACCCGTTCGCGACTTGCCATTTTCCTCCCCCAAAAAGATCGCAAACTGGACCAAGTACATACTTTTACAAGGTGTTTGTCGCGACGTCGTCACACAGAAGAGTCGGTTCTGGATTTCGAGTGAGCCGAGAAATTGCTAACATGTGAATGCAGACCTCGGTGCCGTCCACGCGCGCAAAAGTTTATGACAACCGGGTTGAGCATCTTTGGACTTATGCTCAAGTCGCCTCAGCAATGATAATGTCGATTGCTTATGGTTCTAATGATGGTATGTGATAACAATGCATCAAATATTCATGATTACATGCTGAATGTGGCTCTAGTTGCCAACGCCGTCGGCCCTTGGGTTGCTAGCTACAACACCTATACAAGCGGGCAAGTAATAGCTAGAGCTGATACGCCAATCTGGATCCTAGTCATTGCTGGTCTATTGCTCGGACTAGGCTTCTGGGGTATGTTTCTCCTTTGATCAAGTGAAACTACCAAGTCGTACCGATTTGCTTTCAGTCTATGGCTTTAATGTCATGCGTTCACTGGGCAATAAGATTACTCAAGTCCCACCTACTCGCGGCTTTGCTATGGAACTTGGGGCTGCGATAACTGTCCTGCTCGCCAGTCGTCTTGGCCTTCCTGTCAGCACGGCTCAGTATCTTACTAGCGCGACCGTTGGCGTCGCACTATGCAATGGGGATGTTCGCGCTGTCAACTAGAAGCAGATTGCTTTCATCTTTGCGTCTTGGTTCATCACTCTACCGAGTGCTGGATTAATCTCTGGGCTGTTAATGGCCATGGCGTTGAATACGCCGCATTTTTAAGACTTTCCGAAGAGAACGGGATAGATGATGAGTCATTCGGATATGATAATGACGCATTGAGGCCTCCAATACTCGGAAGTAAAGTATCATCAATAGTCCTCCCTCGCAACACTGTTCAACCCATTCGATTGGCCTCCCTTCTGCAAATTCTGGACCACACCTCAAACGGGCTGTGACGGAAATTACTATATACTTTTCTAATCAGACGTTTATGTAACTAAGATGGAAGGTAGCCATCACATCACAATAGCGATTCTGTTCTCTCTACCGTCCCCCCTTGGTGTGCCGTGAAGTTAAGCGTAACACTAAGCTCGCGTACAGAGCAGTGAAGTCAAATAACCTAACCTTTTCGGTACGTAGGCTTGTTCTGGCGGGTGTGCGCCGTGGTAACGGGAAATAGGGATCCAGACAGCCCCGGAGATATAATAAGCGGGTCACCCCGCCCCAGCGTTTGGTAATGGTACTTGCTCCGTGTGTAGCTGACTCATATGCCCGCATAAGATGACGATCGGTGGGGTGGGTTAGTCTGAATGAAATTTTGGAAGCAATGATCCCATCATGTAACGATCGTATTCTCGAACCGCATATCCAGCTCCGTGCCCAGCAAGCGAATGAATTCTATTAGAAATGACGAAGCTTTCCCGTAGCGCATCTGCCTTATGTTCCCGAACTATTCCCGGTCACTACCAAAAAATGAAGTCCTTCGTAGCTCGCTTTACTGGTCACGATATGGAAGTAATTGAACACACCACCTGTCCTACACTTTCCCACCATATTGGTGCAGCATTTCGAGTTGCTTCGCGTTCTCCAGGTCGTTCCGGTACGTGATCGTGGTATCCTGGCTAGATCTTTCGGCCCATCTAGATAATTCAGTGCCCGGCGCCATCGAATGAGGTCGCGAGAAGCGATTATGGAGAATGATCGAGTTACGCTTCGGGTTGCTGTAAGCATTGTTAGGGATCGGTTCCGTGTCGGATAGAACGCGAATTTCAGCCGGTTCAGCCTCACAGATAGGCGGGATCTTCTTGTAGCGGTAAAAGGCGTCCAGAGCGGGGATTGAAAGACCATGCACGAGTATGGAGAAAATAACCAGCCAGTACACAACAGGGACCATAGCACGGGTAAGATCGTCTTCCTCTTCTGTCTTAGCCTCCCCAGGTTTAGGAAACAGATGGCGGGTGTGTTCGACATAAAAGACGGCGCCGATGCCTTGACAGGTTAGAAATATTCGATCTCTAAGTGTTTATTACTCACCGATCGGACCGAAATAGCCCATGAATAAGGCTTCTTTCCAATCCTTGACACAATTAGGCATGAGCTTATAGGTCATGAATATGGCCGGGATCCGTCGGAACACCAGGACCAGGAAGCCAAGGATCATGAGCCTTCCAACGGTGATACCGGTGACGTCTGGGAGGTGGAAGTCTCTCCACGGAATGATAGTTCCAATGTACATGAAGCCACCAAAATTGAGTATGACGTCGAAGCAACTGTTTACTTCGTCATGCCGCTTCTCTGCTTCCTCAAGATAGCGACCGTTCCAGTTTAGGGCATTCCCAGCAACAAAGCAAGCGAGAAGATCGTCCGTACCAAGCATACCGCAGATTCCAATGAGGAAAAGCTAGGGTAAGATGTGAGTCCATAGTCGTCTCGGCAGTGGGAATCTAAAGCACTTACTCCGATTGCCATAGGCCATAACAAGAAACTCTCCGAGTCGATCCACTTCTTGTTCAAAACGAACTTGATGACAAACATGCTACCATAGCCAACGATGATACCGATCACAACGGACATGAGAATGATGTACAACCAGCCCTCAACAAGCCATTGTTCTATCGCCTTCGGTACACCACCTCCTAGACGGCCAATGCCTTCCTCACGTTTCACGATGCTGACTGCGCGATGAGCTATCTCGACCGCATTTTCTTTCATTTTCACACCATCCAAATCGGCATGGCGGATGAGGTATGTCGCCAATCTAGATTGAGCGTGAGAATACATTCAACGGACGACTAAGGCAACTTACAGGAGGAATGGGAACCCGAACCCATCGTTGGCGCCAGCTTCGGATGAGATAATCTCTCGCAGAGCACGGGGAACAAACTTATCAGCAAAGGGCCCCTTAGCCACGGCCTGTGACAGAATTGGATCTGTGCATGTAACACAAGATCCAATGACAAGTGCTGCTAACAATGAAAGCTTGGGTATCGTAATCAAGATACACAGACTAGTGCAGATCCACATGATCGTCATAACTGGAAGTAGGCAGATTGCCATCTCCTTCCATCTAGCTGCTTGGTACTTCGCGGGTAGTTGGAATCCAGCAATGACCAGCTGAACACCGATGACTATACGACAGAGACCCTAGAACACGATCAGCAGATGATACTTGCAGATAGTGTAATTACCAGTCTGTGATTACCAGAGTAATAGCCTCTTGCTGCCCTTCTGCGGCGGAACCCCATCTCTCTGCACTTAGAAATCTGGCAGCGATCGGTCCCAAAATGATACCAATGAGAACAGCAGGCACTGATAAAGGTCAGATTTGAGTTTCGAGTGGAGTTTGACTAATACTCACGTGCTTCACCCAAATACCAGACTTGCTTGATCTTCACTGAAAGACTCCCGTACAAGACAATGAAGGCGCCTATGTTACTTCTGTCAGCTGTGCTGCATGAGCCGAATGTTGCTATGAGTATACCTAGAATTGCGATGACAATGTTGAGCTCACTAACATCGAGGGTAGGCATGATGGCGGGTCTGAGCAGGCAGTAAAAAAGAAAGAAGAAATGGACGGTTGCTGCTGTGACCCTTGATATTTACAGAGAAGGCAATACCGTCACTCGTACAACGGAAGGAAAGAAAAGGAAGACACAACAAACTGTGAAAAAGGGACCAGCCACATTAACAAGATTGCCAGAATCGAAAAGACAAAAGAAAATAAGATCCAAAGAGGGACTGGATTGTCGGATTGGCGTCACGTAGCAATCAATGTGCTAGGAGGAACAATTATATTATGTTTTTCGCGCCTTGGTTGAAACAGCGGTTAACGAGGCCGCCCTATCCCTCCATGGTTTCAGCACTGTCGTTGCTTCAAAAAGCCGCCTCTGTGACTGGACAAGTGCAGTCATCCCTCAAAGTCGCAGGTTTTGGACAAAACAAGCCAAGATCTAAGCTCACCCCGTGCTGCCTGTCGATCTTCATGTCGGTCTACTAGTATCGACAAGCTTCAAAGCCAAAATAGTAAGCTGACGTTACGCGCAATGTTCCGCAAGTGGGGCGCTTCGTGTAACCTGGCTCGTGTATAGCGCTAAAGCACAGCAACAGATAGGATCCGCAACCAAGTAGCCCACAGTGGGGCCAGCTATGGTCGGAAAATGGTCCGCCGCCAAGCAGCCTTGTCCGCCGAGCAGTCTTGTCCGCCAAGCACGAAAATGCATTATTCTCTTGGGTGCATTATTCTCTTGGATGCATTATTCTCTTGGATGCATTATTCTCCTGAATGGCCGCCACTAGGTATCCCTGATTGATGGGCTAAGAAATCAATTAACCGGGACTCAGGCGTACTTCACGAACTACAACATACCAAGCAGCGGAACACACCGGTCGTTGTGCTTGTGACGTTTTACTAGTGCGAAGCAGAGATCATGAAAGGTGTTGGGATTATACTTTTGCTCGCGTGGATTGATAGGTGAGTGGAGTCTGCAAGATGTAGGTACCTATGTACATATCGGAGATAACTTCTCTCATCAGTGAATTTCGGTTTTGAACATTACATGACATGCTTGACGCGGACGAGATGTGTACAGAAGGCAATGATACCCTCATTCTTTCGGACTACGGGAAAAGGAATGGATTAAGTTGGATGTATAGATAACGAAGAACAAAACTTCATACTTTTCCACTCTCACTCTAGGATATTTCGGTACCAACTATTTTTTTCACTATGCACCGTCGGTCGATGGCTTTCTTTGCTGTGCTTTTCGTTTCCCTAGTGAAAAGCGCATGTTTGCGCATCGTCTGTGGTGTGGCTGTCATTTCTGTCCACCTCAACCAGCCGCTACATGTCCATGATGATCGAATACCTCGATGCCCGTGACTTCCCATGCGGCCGCCCACCACGTGGCACCTCCCGTTCAGCACTTCTCGTCCTGCTCATTCTTCGACCCGAGATTGGAGTCACTGGTATAGTACCGCCCAAACACGCGGTCCTCGACCTCCATATTCTTCTCCGACCGCGGATTCGACTTGCGGCCCCTCCGGCGGAAGAAGATCCTCTTACCCCATTTCCACGACTCCACGCCGGCAAAGAACAGCGCCGCAGAGATGAACACAATACCCCATTCCCAGCTGATAGGCGCATGCTTAAACACTACCGTGTTGAGCACAGGGATATAGATGAGTGGGAAGAGTGTAATGAAGCCAACAAACACGGCCCAGAACAGGAACCGGTTACGCCATACGTCAAACATCCATTGCGTAAAGTAGCGCTTCGATCCAGGCTGCATGCGGAAGAAGGAGCGCCGCATGTCAATCATCTCCCACGCAAGGAACAGGGCAAACCACGTAAGACAGGCGAATGTCGTTGCGCGCGCACGGAACACGAGCTTACAGGACTCGCTGTAGGACTCGTTGCAGCCTTCGCCAAGCTGGCCATTGCCAAAACCGTAGACGACTAGGGTAAAACTAGACAGGCACAGGGCGGTGATCCATAGACCGTATACAACCATGTCGACGAGGAATTCCATAGTGAAGATACCGGTCTTAAGGGACTGGGGTGGACGGCGGAGGATGTCGGGCACTGCGCGTTCGAAACCAAGGCCCATGTCTGGCATGCCGGACGTGGCCATGATGATCCAGACGACTTGGACGGGAGCAAGTGGGAATACAGATAAGCCGGTGCGATCTTTAAACGCAAGGCCGACGAGGAGAGTCCCTGCCTGTGCAACATTTTCAGCGAGCACGTGAAGTACGAATTTCTGGATGTTGTCGAAGATACGGCGGCCTTCTTCGATGGCGGCAAGAATTGAAGCAAAGTTGTCATCAGTTAGGACGATGTCGGAGGCTTCTTTTGCGACGTCTGAGCCGGCTTGACCCATAGCGATGCCGACGTCTGCGCGTTTGAGAGAGGGTGAGTCGTTAACGCCGTCACCAGTCTGCTTCATGTCAGTCATGTCCGGGCGATATACGCGAGATAGCTTACCATGGCACAGAAGCGGCCTCTCCGGTGAAGCGCCTCGATCATGCGAACCTTGGTGCTGGGAGCACAGCGGGCCACCACGAGGGGAAGAACAGGTAGATCGTCGACCTGGTCATCTGACAAAGCATCAAATTCGGCAGCAGTCATGACCAACGATTTAGCAACATCGGCCGAGATTCTCTTCATGCGATCACCAGAAGGAAGGATCCCGACCTCGATGGCAATAGCTTTGGCAGTCTCTGGGTGGTCACCTGTGAGCATGTGCACTTCGATACCGGCTTCGTGGCACTGTCTCACTGCTGGCGCGGACTCAGGTCTGGGAGGATCATAGAGGCCGATCAAGCCACGGAAAACAAGATTGCTCTCAACTGAAGCGCGGTCGACCTCGCCACCCTTCTCGACCTGTCCCTCGTAATTTTTGCTGGCAAGTGCCAGTACACGAAGACCAAGGGAAGCTAGAGCTTCCATGTTTTTGAGAATCTCGTCGCGGAAGTCACTAATGTCCATGAGCTCATCAGAACCCTCGGCGGCATAGTGAGTGCATGCTTGTATGACTCTCTCAACGGCACCCTTGGTGAACGAGTACAATTGGCCATCCGAACGTCGCATGATGACAGACATGCGTTTGACATCAGAGTCGAAGGGCAGTTCGATGAGGTCTTCCCACTTGGCCCCGTCACCTTTGGCCAGACGACTACGATCCATCCCGAACCGAGCGGCAAAGACCTGGATAGCGATTTCAGTAGGATCACCATGTGCTTCCCAGGTACCATCGTCCTTTTTCTTCACGGCAGCGAGATTGGCAAGGCAAGCTACGTCCAGAAAGTGCTGGAAGCCGCCATGATCAGTCGCGCCCAGTTTGTCCTTGGACACGACATTGCCGCTATCCCCGCCACCAGCCTTGAGGTCCAGCTCTCGCGGGGACCTGGTGCCGAAGCGCACATCACCAGCCGTTGGATCCTGTGGCGCAGTCGAGTTTTCAATCGTGTACGTGCCAATTCCTGGCATCCACGCACCGCGAGCAATCATCTTGCCTTGAGTCAATGTGCCGGTCTTGTCGGAGCAGATATCTGTTACTCCTCCCAAAGCCTCCAAGGACTTGAGATTCCTAACGATGACGTTGCGCTTAACCATACTCTTTGTCCCAGCTGCCATAGTAATAGTAAGCACTACGACTAGACTGGCCGGAATCATAGAAAGTCCAGTCGCCACGGCGTAGATGATGACTTCTTGACGCGAGCTGAACTTGTTGGCTGCAAGGACGATGATAGCGCACACAACCGCAATAGCGAACAGAAGTATTGCAAGCTTTGATAACTTCTTTTGCAATGGCGTTCCCACATTGAGACCAAGGAATCGTCCAATAGCATCAGTGGTCGTTAATGTATATGCCTCGAGGTAGCGATGTGGCTTTGCACGTCCAGTTTCTGGGTTTCGCTTCTTGACAGGTCGGACCTTAGACTGCTCACCGCGTAGCTGCGCGGCAATGGCTCCGATCTCAGTATATGCCGCTGTAGCAAAGACAATGCCCTTGGCGCGACCTTTTGTGACATTGGACGAGCTGTAGGCTACATTGATTCGGTCTCCGGGTCCTGTCTGTTCAGAGAAAGTCTCGTTCTCATTCTTGCGGACCGGCAGCGACTCGCCTGTAAGAAGAGCTTCGTCAGTCTCGAAATTGACCGCATCAAAGACGCGAACATCAGCTGGAATAGTGTCGCCAGTCTTGAGCTCAATGATATCGCCGGGCACAAGCTCCATGGAAGGCACCGTGACTTGCTGGCCTCCACGAATGACTCGTGCGGTAGGAGAGCTGAGTGATCGCAGCGAGTCCATAGTCTTCTCGGCAGAGTATTCCTGGAAGAAACCGACTACCACGTTCAGTAAAATCACAAATGTGACTACGCCGCCTTCGATCCACGAGCGGATTGCATAGCTGACAGCCATGGCGAGAATCAAGACCAGGGTCATGGCATTGGCAACTTGTGCAATCAGAATCTTGAAAGGAGAAACACTCTCCGCATCTCCGAGCTCGTTGGCGCCATAGTCGTCAAGGCGACGTTTGGCTTCCGCATCGTCAAGGCCTGACCAGGTCTCCGTTTTCAGCTCCTCCACGACTTGCTGCACGGTAAGACTGTGTGCAGGCATTGACATCGGTCGGTTTGCTTGGCCGCTGACATGGCCCTCGAGGACATTGTCTTTCTTCTCGCCCATGTTTGAGGGTTGGTTGTGTTTCGTTTTAGTTTTGATTGGTTATTGTTTTTTCTTTTCAGTCCTAACGGGAATTTGTCCTTAATTTTCAGAACTGGTATGGTACCAAGATGTCTAGCGTTCTAATTTTCTTCTTGTTCTTGCCCCGTGAATAATATCCACGTGGACAAACTGAGCAAATTGGGGTGTTGAAGCGGGTGACATAGAGGACTTCAGAACGGGGTTTGGGACAGACTCCTCCGTGATCAAGCCGTGTTGGCGGTTTGGTGAAGTAAAAGAGATTTTGAACGGTGTTGTTGCTAAAGACTGCGAAATAGTGTTGCGGTGGAATTGACCGACGACTTATGGGCTCGCTATGAGTTGAACGCAGCAGTTGGGGAATAGTTATGAATTCGAGCTCTGAAAAAAGTTTGTGATTTGGACGTTGCCCGTGCGCTGCCAAGAGATGCCGTCACTACCAAGAGAATCGGAAGCCATGCTTTCCGGCTTGGGAAACCCCACCGGCCTCAACATAAGTTCGCCACGTTCGTCATCGAGGCATCCACTCTCACCATTGGGTACAGCGCCCACGAAATCTTTGCAACTATCGTTTACGTTTGCCCCATATATGCATTCCGCGTGTGCAGAACGCCCTCCTTGATACACCCGAGTGAGTGTGTCTTGGCGTGTCACCACTGCGTCCTGTTCTACTGGCCTGCAGTTTAGAAACAAGCAAACCGTGGACTGTTTGACAATATCTCCTCAACCGGTAGATCTAGATTCACACCGTACCAAGCGAAGCTTGTCGTAGGCGATATTTGGAAGCGAGCATCACAGGACACTCCGCAAAGGATGGATGGATTGGTTGACTGTCTCTGACTCGGTTTCAGCCGCGTTTTCTCCGCGGCTAACTCAAGTTATGCCTAGTCAGCTGACTTAGCCAACTGCATTCAGAGCCAGCTGGTGCTCACAGGTCGGCTGTTCCCCCTCAACCACTATCTAAATATGCTTTGGCTCGTCTGAATCATGGTTCTACTGACAGTATGCTATCTTTCTAGGCTCTTAGAGGCGCTCTACCTCGTGTCCTGCGGCCCAATACCTACAGTACCCCCAGCTCTCGACTTTCGTCTATGCATCTTCGATCCCAATTTGCCTGAGAATCTGCGATTGTTCTATAAACTAGACAGCTCTTGTAGCTAGCTGTGGCTTGTTCAGAATATCCCGGAGGTTGTGTCGTCCTTGGAGGTTGCTCAATACTTGGTTCTGGAGGTCTTGTGGATCCTGCTTTGGAGCAGAACGTGGGCGACGGTCTATCTCCTCGCTCCGCACTGGCCGCGGGAACTGGTGACACCTGGTACTCTCCGACTGAAGAGGAAGCCGCTGAGACCGATTTTCTTGGTGCGCAGCGCGCTCTGTCGTTTCCTAAGCCCTTTGTGGATCCGGAATACTTTCTTAGTTTGGCAACGGTGTTTGTCTATACGTTGCTCGACCCTTGGTCTCTGATCGCCATTTAGCTATCTAATTCTGTTCCGCCTGCATCTTGCACTAGCGTTTGACTATTAATCTGTGTGGGTAGAGCCTAGGCGGTGTGTCTGCTGGGAGATTTCTGCGGCTATCCTTTCTCCAACCAATTGCCTCTTTGGCGGCTTTGTCTGCAGTTTCATTTCCTGGGATGCTTACGTGTGCTGGGATCCATCTCAAATCCAGCCTCGTGTAAACTATCGACTCTATCGAAACGCTTCCACCCATGTTATCGGGAAGGCCTGGGTGTCAGCAACCCCTCCTAGCACAGAGACATCCGAGGTAAACGTAGCACATGATCGCACACTGGTACTACTAAAGCATAGAGTTAATCACTATACTTAGCTTATATTTGTTAATCTAGCAGGTATTCACCCAGAAGTACTAAAGTCTATCTGCCGCCGCTTGTTTACCATAAAAGCGGAGTTTAGCGTAACCTGACTTGTTCTTGCCTATACCAGCTACCAATTCATTGTATGTAACTTCCCACCCTTCGACCCAGGTGTGCGAGAGGATAACGTACGGCGGAGGGTATTTATCGTCGAACAAGGTCAGCTCGAAAACATCGTCCTGCAGGCGCTGCAGGAGTCGCATCATGCCAGAACATGTTTCGCTCTGCAAGAAGCGAGGGTCGAGGGTTACGGCGCACTCTCGCTGTCAGAGAAGGAAGAGGTGCAGAGCATCGCGTGTCTCTCAACATGTCGAGCAGGCTGAGCGCTTGGGTACCGTGGCTGCGAGGTTGTAGGTGCCCAGCCATGTGGGTAAGCGGCTTAGCATCAAGATGTAGCTTAGATTTGCTCGCCATTTGTCTGAAAGTCAAAGAGCACGAGTCATACTTAACAGGCTTCGAGCACGGATCTTAGTAGAGCCTAGGCCGAGCGAGGCAAGCGGATGTGGAGCGCTGATGTCAGCATTGCTAACATACCGCTAGTCTTTTCTTGACGTTTAGATACGGGCACGAAGTGGGTCTCTCGCTTGACGGTCCTACACAAGTCAGCTTTTCATCGTGACTGATGCACAGATGGTATAGATATGGAGATACTGCGCTCGGAACACAACCACAGCATGTCTATCTGTAGCTAAGCAGGCTCCAGCGAGGATACATCAGCTGTGAAGCGAAGCCGAGGCCGACCGAGCTCAGACTGTTCTACACGTCGACGACGAGATATGGTATTGTCAGCGCCACAGAGTTGAGTAGGAGGAGCAGAGAAGTCGAGGCTAAGGCTAGGGTACGGAGAGTCTATTGCAAGAGTATCAGCGCCATCTGACATGTGTTGACATTGTTGCGATGCGGACATGAGTAGGTTTTCGGCACGCAGGGTTTTTCGGCACGTAGTTAATTTAACTTAACCATCCTTCGTTGCCACTAGAACATACTCATTTGCATCGCGACCAGCGTAACAAGCTTTAACGTTAAGATAACAGGGTTGGCCGCACATGCTGGAGTCTTCGAACGTGGTGATCTAACGTTCTCGGAAGCGAGTCATCGTGTATCTTTTTCATTTATTGTATATAAAAGCAGCACTCTTCGCAAAATCTAGGACTGCATATACAAACTTCACTACACCTTGATCTTAGCGGCCTTCCTTCTAATCTTCGAAAGATTTGGCCTTCTCTTTAGCATCAAGTTCTTCGTAAAACTCTACGCCCTTGATAGCAAGAGGCATTTCTTTGAATTCGTCCATAAGCTTCTAGACTAGATCGCTAACCTTAGCTACTGTTCTAGGAGTTGTCTCTCTAGTATCGCACTTTCTCTCTACCTCTAGTAACTTCTCGGGCTCTTTACGAACCGCGCTATCTACTAATCTAATAGAAAGTAACCTACTTGTAAGGTGTGGTGGCCTTGGGTACTATGGTATGGCAGTGTCGGATGGGCCTGGTGGGTTAGGGTGGTAGGCAAGCGCCACTGAGGGACGAGAGGTGCAATGGGGCCACAGGTGTGCAAGTGAACAGTAGGTCTAAGGTAAGACATGAGCTTGACTACGAGGCTTCAAAGGTAGTGAAGCCTCTCTTCTATATACCTAAGTGATTCGTGATTCGTATCAGTTTCTCATAACGAATCGCGAATTATCTCGATTCGTGATTCGTCTCTGCCAAGGCTTACGAATCGCGAATCAGTCACATGTCCATATTGTGGTCAGCCGCATCGTCCCAGCTACAGTCTGTCGTATCATTGCCGCCGCTCCGGTTGTCTGTAGGACTAATTGGCTCTATGTCCTGTGTAGGGTTATAACCCGTAACACCCTATCCTCCCTTCCTAGTCCCTGCTCGGTCCGGGCATTGTTCTAGGGGCCGAGGCGGGAGCTATATAGATAGCATATTTCCCTAACCTTAAGTTGCAACGTCCCTATGCCTACTCAATCCTTACTTCGTAAGTGTGCCCTCCTTGATCGCATTCTACGCGATAGTAGTAAAGTTATACCCTACCCTTAGTACTCCTCTAAAGGTCTAAAATGCGTTGTTTTGCTAAAGGATAGTAAGGCATATAAGGCCTATATCTAGGTAAACATGCAATAGTAGTACTTGCATCCTAGCGTGTTGCTAGCTAAATATACGTGTTCTAGAGTTACTCGTGCATTACTAAGGTTGTCTAGAGAGAGCTATTAACTAGGCTTAAGAAAAATTATATACGTAGATTACTAAGGTTAAGGATACTTAGCGTTTACTAATTACTAAGTCTACTAAAATTACTTATAAGATAGTAGAGCTTTAGGCTTACTCTAAGCGTCTTTAGAAACTAAAAGCTTATAATAATACTTAGTCCTCTATATAGTCTTATTGTCAGATTTGACGGTACTTTGGATGACCGTAATCTGGATGGGTTGGTTCACGAATTGATTGAGTTGATGGATTGCAACGATTGATTGAATTGATTGAACTGATGGGTTGCAACGATTGATTGAATTGATTGAACCGATGGATTGCAACCCTCCCTTTTGAGTCCTCCTCCAGCTCCATAACCGAGGTTGCGAGTCGCCGGTTCGAGTCGTATGGCAGCCAGCCGGGCCGGTGCGGCGTGGTTGAGATCCAGTTGAGATGGCTTGACGTTCCTCCGCAATCGTCTGATTGGCTCGCCGAGCTCTTGGCGCGCGCACGATATCGATCGCCATCTAGATCGCCCTCAACGTCACCTCATCAACGTCGGCCCGTCAACGTCGGCCCATCAACGTCAGCCCACGAGCCAGCTCATGAGCCAGCTCGTGCTGGAGCTTGTACGTGAGATGGGTCGTGTGCGTGAGCGTATGGGCCGGAGTATATATCGTAATTCTGTCAGCAGCTTATTGCAGCCGGCTCGTCGCTGGACCAATGGTCCAATCTGACAATACTATCCCTACCTATTTCCTGGAGACGGTCATCATCTCTTTTACATGTAGGGCCTGTTTAGTGATAATCCAACGCGTAGGATTACGATGTGAATAGATCCTATAGGTAATCCTATTCGCCTCGCTATTTCACTGGCTACGACTCCTCACGTGATTGACAGACTCCTAACATGATCTTCCGGATCATCTCTATAGTGTAGAGTGATGATAAGAAATCTCGAGGTATCCTTCGTCGAAAAATTCAACATTGGAAGTAAATAGTGGTTCAAAAGCATCATTGGCTCATTATGTCGATAGCCTTCTAGCCACCTGGAGGTAGAGGAATATATATTTGCGTGATATAGTTTTATTCGATAAAACTTATATCTGTTAACTGTAATATATTGCTCTTATATTTGAGTAAGACGAGATTCTGGACTTTCAATTTCAGTGAAGTTGTCCGCCAGTACAAAACGCGGCGGGGTGTCGGAATTAGTACTCCAAAGGGGCGAACTTCTAGAGAAGCAATAGATTTAGCCCGCGCCTTACATACTAGCAATAAGGTGGAAAACTCACGGGTAATAATTCTTCTTTTTCATAACGTACTTGGCCATAGCAAAGTACGCATAGTTATTCGGGCTATGCATAATTTAGAAGCGTTCCCATTATTCGAAAATAGCGTTACTAATCTACTTACTTATTTGCCGGTCTGTGACTTGGAGGAATGTCACTAAAGGCTAGCCATTTGGTATCGAGAGCCCTATAAACTCGGAAACTCGGATTGCTGTAATTCTTGTAAGTACCAGCCAAGGTTAACAGGGTAATACGATCTACAGCTTACATAGAATAATCCTCATCCTTCATAAAGGGTTGGTCAAGAACAGATACTTTGCCTAACCATGAGACATGTAATAATTCATGGGCCCATGTCATCGCTTGGTAGGCTTGTCGGTCAGTGCTTTCAATTTGTATAATTCTAATTTACCTTTGTTTTGATAGGCTATGATATTATCACGATAAGCTGCTTGACGGCCGAAGTCAAGTGCTTCAGCGAGATTTCTTGACCTAAAGTACCCATCGCAGAAATTAATGTGATCGTATATTTCTGCTCTATGATTAGTGTAGGCTTGATCATTTCCACCCCCGCACTATGTATGTCTGTTAGGTATTGTCCAGCACCCAATATCGGGGTTAGTATGCTCACCTCATGCGACGGACCATCGCACCGTACATGGAGGCTTCATCCGATTATTTCGTTTTGTTGTTGTGCCTGTAGTTGGTGCAAGACCCATCGGCAAAAACTTCCAAAAAAGATCTTTCAACGCCCTTACCAGCATATTCAAATTTCCTGCAATGCGTTATGTCAGCAAAACTGCTTGCACCGTTTGCGTTAGCAACCGCAAACTTACTCTGCACGTTGGAGCGGTACTCCCCAGTCCTCTGAAATGAACCAAAAAACTCGACGGCGGCAGCATCTTCCCAATTCACAACGTACGAATTCTCTGGAGGATCACCGCGATCAGGAACGTCTTCCCACGCGGGTATCATTGTTTGCATATCTTCGAAGCCCTTCTTGATAGCTGCTTTCTTATCAAGGTCTGAATTGCAAGGGTCTTTTACATCGCAGCCCTCCCATCCGATCAACCCGATAAGCGGTCCGAAAGTTTCGTTGTTGCCGAACCCGTAGCCATTCGGTGTTAAGAATACATCGATGGGTGTTGTGCCAGTTGGGCTACCTTGTGCGAAGGCATTCGTTGCAAAGGGTAGAACACTAAGGTATCAACGACCGAAAGACATCTCGATGCTGGTTTGGAGGCGTTGTAGTTGTCACGGCAATCTTCAGAGTGCGGCTTAACTCATATGTATACATGTTCCTAAACTGCCCAAGTTTTCTTATGATCTCGTTGCAAGCTGTTCAAAGTGTGGAAATGATTCAGAATTGGTGGCTAAGCCACCAAGGCTGACTGGGAAGATCTATCTAAATTAGCATGTGAGCGGGGCATATATGAGTCAAGCTCATACGGCGCGGAAGTGAACTGATGTGTCAAATCCTTGAGACGCGACACGCGAGAGTTGCGTTGTCTATTATCAAAATGTGGCTCAAACAGGTCCCAGCAGAACCATCCGTTGCCTGGGGCAGTCCAATACACGAGACAGATTACCGTGATATTGAAATCCTCAATTCATCCTATTTGTCTCCCCAAAATTGCAACCGACGTTGTCATTTCAAGGCTTCTTATACAAAATCGTTTCTTCCTTGAGCAGCCCAACTTCCCCGACTTCGTCGCTGACATCCGCATTACCATAGTATTGCGCACCCAGCTCCTTTAACGCCGAGCAGAATTTTTCCATGCTCTCGAGTTTCTTCAGTGGACTGCAATCCAACGATCCGTTGTAGTGTCGCGTTAATGCCCCCGTTCGCTTAGGTGACCACTCAAATGGATCACGCTCAGCCCACTCCGGCAAGCCCAGCACCCAGACTCCTCCGGACTCAGGCCATCCGAAAAGGTACTTTTGTCATTCCCCAGCCTCGATCCATTCACTGTGAGTTACTGCCTCCGTCATCTCCAGATCCCCCCGCGCATCACTGAGGTCAATTACCGCGCCGCCCGCACGAAGGATGCGCAAAGCTAGTGAGACCTCATCAGCATCGGTCCACAACGCTGTTGGCACGTCTAACATCCTTCCGGGCCCGAGTTCAGTCTTCCAGGTTGGTCCCAAGACGTATGTGACCATCGCTGGTATAATGGTCTTCAAGTACACAGTCGTCTTCGGAGCTCGCGCCTCGGGGTACGCCCACAGATGATAAACCACATTTCTTGGGGTATATTCAGCGTAAAGCCGGCGTTTGGGGTTTTGGGTCGATGTCGTCATGGTTTCAGCTGAAGGATAGAAATCCAAATTAATGATGTTTGGTCGAGACTTGCTGTGTAGGTTTTTCTGGTGCTCTGAACGCCAACCTTACTTGGTCAGTTAGTGTGTAGGTATTTGGGCGCAGGCGGCGGGTTATAAGGCACAGCATATGTTTCGGGCGTATGTTTTTTTCTAACTTATTCCAACGTGCTGCAGGCAGCACCCGTGGCGATTCGCCGAGGTTGTTGCCGGGCGACTGAGCGAAACCATTGGAGGCGCGTAGAGCTTGGATGTGTAGTCAATGCTTACAGGGTCCCCATTCTTTGGGCGTATGATGTGCTTACTAGAATGCCATTTTAAAACATTCCGGGACATGGATGGTAAGGCGGATCATACAATATCAGTGCGAAACGCGATGCTGCAACAACGATGTGGTCTGTTCGAATCAAGCACTACCAGGAAAAAACTATAAAAGTATTACTTGTTGCCCTTGGTCACAGCTTAACCTCCAGTCTTCATATTCTCGAGAACAACCGTATCATGATCCGTCTATTGTTCTTTAGCGCTCTATTCCTAACTGATGTATTTGTTCGAGCGCAAACAAACACTACTTTACCGGACACTGCGCAACCAAAGCCATCTGGTGACGTTGGGGCATTATATCGGTTGTACGGATGGCATGGTTGCACTAATGAAGAGAAAAGAGCGATTACTGATGCACTGGGAGAGAAGGACACCATCACAGGCATTGCCAGCTCTTTCGATATCAACTGGCATGGAGCAGTAGCAGTTGATTACATTGGGTATGGCGCAATCTAACATATGATATTGTCATAGCACTAACATATATGCACCCAGATCTCCTGCTTCTTGGGTATGGGTTCCGTTCGATTATATGTTAATATCTCTTCTTAGCCCACATCTTGCTACTAGGTAAACAACCGAGATCAGATACAGGCCAACTTTAGGAGTCTTTACACGTTCGGCAATGGGTGGTGGTTCCACAGCAAAAATACACAGATCTTTTGCCATGATAAATCTTTGACGAATTGGAATAAGGACGACTGTGCCAAATACCCCGGCCATATCGTCACGGTGAATCGGTACGAAGATAATCATGATGCTATGATGTTTTGTGAGTCGAACCCCAAAATTGGTCATATGCCGTCTCTACATATGCTAAATTGCATTCGACACACTAGGCAACTCGTGGTTCGCACTACGATCGCTGCCGAATGCACTGGCCGAGGGTCTGGTTAGTCACGATCCTTTTGACATCTCAAACTATGAGAACCGAGCAATATACTTGACTTCCGCTCTATGTATAAAGCAAGACATCCGCCGATGGCCACGAAGGTCCGACGGTGGCCCCTTCATTCATCACATGACGCACGATTTTCGAGAATGGGGGCAACAATACGTCTCGACGCCCGGCGCAATCAAGTGGCTGGCAAAAGAGAGGAATCCCTCACCAGCCATGGAAATCGTCGGAAATGCGGATATGTATGGCTGGTAATGATTTATCACAACAATCCTGAGAAAGACATAACGCTGACAAAATGGTAGGTGGGCAATGACCGGTTATGTCATGGAGAGTCGTTAACTTGGGCATTATCCAGCTAGACCTATGTTCCTCTGGAGCTAAAATTCCCCGATGTCGAGCCAGGACCATCAGCTGCTTCGGATCTTCAAGAGATTCTGAAGAACACTATTCCAGAAGTGGGAGTTTTTTATATCCTAATCTTATAAAATGGAATTGCTTGGCCTATCTCCCTCGCTAGCAGGAGAGAGGGCACGCAAATCTATAGTAAAGATAAAGAAAATATACTACTATCTTCTCCTACTCTCTACTTCGCGATGTAACGCCTATAGCTATTACTATAGCTACGTAAAAGTAGTTGTCAGATAGAGCTATAATCATGAGAACTATCTGGAGCGCTAGTGGCTGAGAGCCAAGCTATGCGCGCGCGGTATGAGGGGGCCGCACCGTGTCAGGATTCGGGGCATTACGACTGATTGGTGGAAAAAGCGGGTAGTGTGGCTTCTTAGCCAATCAGGATTTCGCTGGTTATACCCAGGGAAATCGTGATTAGCTTGCCTAGCACGCGCCTTTTTACTTATATATAGTCAGCTCCAACGCACAAGAGAACAATCAACTCAATTCAACTCAACTTAGTGCAATCTTTGTGCACCCATCTTATATGACCTGAGAAGGTTGAAATCTGACAGTAGTACTTTTAGTCTATACACGCGATTTTAGTGCTCTTTCGTCTACACTACAGTCAACCTACCTCTAGTGCTAGGGGATTATCTTATACAATGGTAGTCTATACGGGCGGTTTGAGTAGACGGCCTATACTCATATCGCTGTTTCTGGTAGTCTGTATGGGAGGCTCGAGTAGATAGGCGGCGGCCAATTCCTGTAATTGGCATCCGATACGGGAGGGTTGAGTAGATGGTCGATAGTCGAAGCACCGAGTTAACTTGGTAGCTGGGAAAGGGTAGCTTCCCTCCTACACTAGTGAGTACCGTAGGGTTGCTATTGGCACGTGGAATGAGAATTGCCTACAAGTTCGGATCCTTTGACTTCTTTCTAATTTTATCTTCAGCTTCTTATGGATGCATTATTCTTCACTCATGTTGGATGTTCCGCAATATCTCTGAGAATTGGTGTACTCCTTCTACCTATTGCTCCCTCGTCTCTCTCCTTATGTCTCCTTTTATGATGTCCTTTCATGTACAAGGTGTATGCCCGTGTAAATTCTCTCACGGTTTATGTACCCATGGAAGCGCAAGAGCACGCAGACCTTTTTAATCCATAGACAGCAACTTTCTATTAATAACGTTCCCCGCTATGCTCGGAGCCTTCGAGATATACCCTGAGTCCTCTTCTTTACTTAACAAGCAACGACTTTAAACGGCCATTAATGGCCGCAGCGTGCTCGCCGATGATGTGAACATCAACCTTCCCTTCCCACCCCGACACGTTTTCAATGATTGCTTGGTACTGGTGAGAAACATCTTCTGGTCATTCTGCCGGAAGTCCGGTGTAAACGCGGAAGTACTGTATGTCTGGGTTGGCCGGTTTCGATGAGTCAAATATCGTGTGGAAAAGCTATTCAATCAATTTCCGATAGATTGCCTTCACTCCAATCTTCTTCTCCTTTTCCCGCTGCACTCGGGAGTGTTCACTTGCTGGATTCATAGCGAGTTTTATATTATCAAAAACAAACACTTCGCCTTCCTTTTCGCACACCACGTCCGTGTCCGGCCAGAACTCTAAGTCCCATTATCCGTCTTCTTCTTTTCTAGCCACAGCGCGAGTCCGTATTTGGCTACTACGCGCCGCAGCCGCTCCATTCCGGAAGTTAATATCTTCAAGTTCGCCAAGGCCAGGCACCTTAGATGCTGTAGTGGTGTAATTTCCGAGGTTGGCCATCACAATCCCAAGGTTCTGACTCTGTCCCTTAGCTGCAAACCTTGCTCTTGGACGTGAGACAGTGAAGACTGTTGCAGGGTTAGAGCCAACTGGCAATGGATCAAGGGCGGCATTAATGCGTTCCGACTTCCTCACACTCTTCGCGGCCCCTTCCATGTCTTGGGAAGAGCTCAAGTTGTTGATGGCGAGAAATCCATGAGCACCAGCCTCATTCACGGTTGCTATGTTCGCCTCGTTCGATGCCATGACGTTATTCTCCTGTTTGCCGCTGGCCCCCTTGGCTTTAGATGCGGTTTGTGTATGCTCCTTCCCGAGCACCTCCACCCCTTCTCCAATTTGTAATTTGCGTGATCTGCCTCTAGCATCCTTTAGCTTGTCAACAACTCCCCTACCAACATCTAGACGAGGCGATCTGCCTCTCGGTCGCGTTGGCTTGGCTACACCTTGCGTCGCATGGCGCTGGTTGGCTTTCTTTGTAGCGTTTGGAGTCTTTCGGCTGGCCGTCTGTTTCACTTCGACTCTTTCCTTGGCCATTGCGATTGTAGCAGGCGCGAAGGGAAAAGCTCAACTCAAAGTGGCGTCGTTGGAAGGCGGAATTAAACGCTTGCTGAATGAGCAAGTAGTTGGGACGTCTAGCGCGGCGTTTTGGAGGCACTTTTGCCAGGCGTTAGACCGCAAAGGAGTATAAATATTGTCGTAGGCCGTGGAGTATTGATGACGAGAGGCCGAGATGACGGAGCTGAGATGACATCAAAGTGGCTGAGTCTGTTTTGATAGATGAGCATTACTCCTACCCACAGCCTTCCGCTAGGATTTAGAGCATGCTTGATGATACGTAATTAACTAATGGATCGTGACACGTTAACAAACAATGAGTAGCAACGTTTGGATACTACTCATTCCTGTGCGAGGCTGTTGGCAAAGCCACTCGGCGTAGTAGGGAGCGGTTTGACGCATGAAGTCCCGCTCAGGGACCTCTACCACTACCTACGGTCGTTGCACGATGTGGAGGCTTATCGGTCGGCTGTTGAGGCTACAGTATTGTTGGTACTCAATCAGCCAGGGTGTTTTGGAATAAAAGGCAGTCGTCTGAGATCCACTCGATGCACCAGCCAATTCTATATCCCCTCCATGAACTAGCCGATCACCGACACTGTTTCCACATTTCGAATGCCTACGGAACTATCCTCACCGCGAAGAAGTATCCGAGAAGGAGAGGTTCGTCCTCTTAGCCAGAGTTGTACTATCCACTACCGCTGACGCGAGCAAGCTTGACTCACGTACTGCGAACCATGACGCCGCAATCGACATTGAGGGCGCTGGGAGTTTGGTATATCTTCGTTTGCAGCAGTTCGCGACATCCGTTGGTGATACTAAAGAAGATCTGGAGAACGTATAGGTCCGAAGGTTGCGAAATTGAGGTAAACGCAAGGTCTAATCGTTATTGAGTTTACTGATCCGTATTAAGGCTAAAAGAGGAAACGGAATGATAGCTACGGGGGCAAAGCCGAACATACTCTGTCAAAGCTGGAACGAGAAGAGGTACAATGTCGATAGAGTAATTCGTTAGACTATACGAAAAACATCGCTAATGCTAAGCGAGATTATTAATGATCTTGCTCTGGTTGATATTAACATCTATATGGAGACATTATCTAAATTTGTCAGAGCACTTGTAGCGCTGCAGAGTACGGAGTGAATTGGGTAAGCTAAATGCGCAAACAAAGTGTTCCGAATTACGTTGCCGATGCCAACTGCTCTCCCTCTCTTTTAGCAAGTCCTTTCCTGTGCTCGTTTGATGCGCCTCGTCGGTGAAAGAGGTTTTGGGGATGGTGTCCCTGACACCAACCGTGCTCTGCTGGCAGTGACCTGTTGATTGAGATCCGGGCCGGCTCAATTATTATAGATGCGCGCAACCGCGCACAGCTATTCGTCGTCTCCGTCAACGAAAATATCACTAATCTTACTCTTCTTATTGCCGAGCTGGCGCGCCTTTGTGCGTTTTTTTTGGCAGTGCTGGTATTGCTAGCTCGTCTGCGGATGTTGAATCCGATTCTTTATGGTTAGAATCAGTAGTGAAAGACTCGCTTTTTATAGACTTGCTGGTTGAGATGAATGAGGTCAAATACGTGTCGTCTGAAGCGACCTCGGGCTTGTCATTGTTATCCGCCATCTCATTGGCAGACGCAATAAACTCAACTCTCCTTTCCTTCGTTAAATCGCGCGGATTCCGCTACGCCCCAGTGTCTTGCTGGCAAGTGTTTGCGTTACTAGTCAAGCCATAGGTGTCAATCTAAGTTGTATAGTACTTAGGCCGGCCGGCCGCAACTCCTAGCTTGGTCGGATGCATCGCGTACAGCTGCAGGTACCTACTGCCGTAGGTCGATCTGAATGTGTGTGCCTTGCCATTAAATACGGGCTCGTCCAACCTATAGGACTACATCCTAAGCATCCCTCGAGCACCTACCGCAAGGTCTTGCGTAATCTAGCGCTGAATGATGCCGTGGTAGAGACGGGCATGGAAGAGAGTACAGTTGAAGTTTGAGGCCGAGAGTCGGGTGATTGAGCAATCGAAGAACTAGTAGAAACTGAGACCGCAGCTGAGGAGATGCTTTCTGCTGATGACGATGACGAACCCACCAAACTCAAGCTAACGGATGTAGAGGAAAGGGCGTTCGATGAGCTCATGGAGGTGGAAGTCATTGCAGAAAACATCCTTCGCGTCGACGAAGCTAATGACGAGGTGCTTTGTAGTGTCGAGATCACAGAGGAAGGCGACGCTAAATTGGCCGTGGCAGAGGACGAACTGGTCAATGTTTGCATCGTACTTGAAGATGATGATTGGGGAGTTGAGAATTGCGGAGCAGATGACTGCGTCGACGAAGATTGATCCGTAGATAAGGATTGAGCCGTCGAAGGTGATTGCATTGTCAAAGCGGATTGCAAAGGCGATGAAGGTTGCAGGGAGGAAGACAAGGGCATTCTTACGTAAGAAGACAAAGACCGCTGCGTAGATGAGGAGACGGGCGAGCAACGTCCGAAACCACTCTGGCATCTAGTCCCACAACAAGCCAGCGTATAACCACTATCCCATATTAGCAGTGTAATCCGTAACTTCGCTCGATATCCATTTACCAGTACCCATAACTGCTGCAACATTCACCAAAGGCAGAGCCTAAGCAAGTGTAGCCTCCAGTTACACCTTGACTAGTTCCACATCGGGCATTTGTAGAGGCTTTGGCTAGAGCCGAGGGTGAAGGAATTCATGGAGGTGGTCGGGTAGTAGGCTGCATAGTAAAGAGGATGGCCTGGACGAGGACTCTGACTTAGAGCAAGTACTAAAAGCAGAATTTCAGTCAGTGCCACAATAAGCTGATGTGGAGCCACTGCAAAGAGTCAGCCATCCGTTCTGTATCTAGATCTGCTAACTTACCAATATCCATAGCTGCTACAGCAATTACCAAAATCGGAGTCCTGGCACGTATACCATTGCTTCCACCACAACTGCCGTCTTTTGAGATCTTGTTATCTAGTATAGGAAGGGTTGTACAGAGGCCATGCGCAGCATCACAACTAGCACCACAGTAGGTAGAAGTACTACCATACCAGCCATACCTAGCTATAGTTAGTACACACTATAAGTAATCGCGAGGCTATAAATACGAGGAACAGCAATTGCCATATGCCGAACCAGTACAGGTAAGACCGCTGTTCGCAGCACCACAACGACCCGTTCTACTTACGGGGTAGCTAATGCCCACAAAACCACAGTCCGCATGTTAATTCTGAGTGCCACCGAAAATAAACCAAAATGTCTAGGAGAAAAAAAAAAGTATTAAAACAAGTATACACCTAACCCCCAAACGAGCGGATTGTCCAGTAATTACTCAACGGCAGCAATGCCCAAGGCAAACGAAACGCACCCCAAAAACGAGCGAAGCAAGGTAATATCAAGGAACGACAACAGCCCACACCGCTCAGACTTTCAAACACTTAAACATCCGCCCATCGCAGCGATCACACCCAGCCCCGGCTCCCGCTGATCGCCCCTCCCCCCCCCAACAAGCAAATTCAAATTCTCCTATCACCAACTCTTTGACTAGAAGCAGCCAGCACAGCGCGTCTCATCGCGTACACGCCACGGACCCAGCGCAATCCAGAAAGCCTAGTCGAGGCTGGAAACGAGTGCGAAATTGATCGAGCAGCACTACTTAGCTTCAATTAAGGCGTGCCGACGCCTGGATGGATGGCGCATGTGGCTAGCTGCTAGATCGGGGCCTTGTGCATCTGGCGTGCGCCACGTGCCTGGTGGTTTTGGGCGATTGTTCCTGGTTAAGGTATGGTTTGGCGAGACGAGGCGAAGCGGCGGTACCGACAACGCCACGCGATTTTCAGGGGAGTGGTGACTTGGGGTTGGGGGGGGGGGCGGTTCAGGCTGGGCGTTTTGGTGGTGTGGTATGGTGGTGTTGTTTTGTAGTAATTGGCTGTGAGGATTGGGTGGATGGCATATATGTGCCTTGGAGGGCTGCTGTACTTTGTCTGCCTGGATTGTGTTTGTGGGCAAATAATACGCTAGGCACGGTCCTGGGCGGTGTATTCCAATGAATAGATGTTGGAATATAGTCAACCCAACTCCAACCTCGCATTTCCGCTTCACAGATATAAAATTCTAATAAAATAGAAAGTCACAAATGTAACCCTAGCTATGACCCTACATCATATCGTATTCACACCTGAATTGAGACCAATATTACCCACCAATTTATTAATCATTACATCTCATCCCAAAAAAAATCACTCATGCGCCCCCTCCCCCAACCCATCACCTCCAAACCCCGCATCCCCAAAATACAACATATCATGCGGCAAATACTCTAAGTCCCACGGCATCATATCCGCACCGAGCAGCGACATATCTACGTCCTGCGTATCAATAACCATATCGCCAAAGGTGTTATCCGACGGCGCAGGAAAAGAGCTGAGGGTCGGAGAAGAAAAGGGACCTTGGTGGGACTGGACTTGCTGAGAGCTTGGTATGGATGAAGTGCGGGTGAAAGATGTGGGGATGGATAAGGCGGTGCGCGCGTTCGAGGGGGAGGCGGTTGAGAAGGGGGAGTGAAGGTTGAGGAGGAGGTCGGCATCGGAGACTAGGACTGGGTCTGGGGTTGCGATCGTGCTGAAGGACTGGTTGGGAGGGGGCGGCATATTTGTGTGGTTGAATGGGGCCATGGGTTGGAAAGTGATGGGTGGATCTGAGATGAGGGATGCGATAGAGGGCTGAGAGCTTGCTGGTGGCGGTCTTGATGGTGCGGCTTTGGTATCCCGAGGATTGCTGTTGTTATCGGGACTATACATGACTGCAACGTTTGTCGATGGAGAGTTCATGGTACCTGTGAGGGACCAACCAATGGCTGTTTACGGTTTAGTATTTACTACTGCAGAGTAGGCGGGGGAAACTGACCTTGACTTGGGGGCATTGGAGACAGCCGCCCATCTTTCCTGAATATCTTTGTCACGTCATCAGTTGGACTCTGCGCTGTCAAGTATGTTCCCCAGCTAAGCTTTCTTCGCCATCCAGGGCTAGTAAACGATGGCTCCGGCCTGGGTGCCTCTAAAGCACTTTCCATCTCTTCTGCTGTGTAGAGTAGCGGTTCTGCTACGCCTTTGGCCTTCTGGTCGAGCACTGTCATGATATACTTGACTCCAGCCCAGTATGTTTCTAATGCTTTCAAGGCACGATAACAACGCTGGTAGTTCTGGTTCGCGGCGGAAGCCAGTAACGTGTGTTTTGCGGCTTGCTTTTGCTCGCGGTCTGAGATACGACCCTGAGGTTCATTGATCTCATGCTCACTCTTCGACCCCGGAGTCGAAGGACGAGACTGTGGCTGCGACGACGCAGAATGTATCGCTGTTTCATTCAAAAACGCGCATGCGGCTATGTAAATTGGTTGACTGTGTGCATATTAGCCTATCGTGGACAAGAACAGAAATATTAGCACCAAAAAATTAACAACGCGTACCTAGTAAATGGATTGCCCATGCCGGTCTTGGCATCTATGAGCTCAGTAAAGGCAAGGATATCTGCCACTGTCTTGGCAGAAGACATGGACAGTTCTCTGCTATTAGTGGATAGAGACTGCGGGGATCCCTCAAATGGTTTGAGCAATGTCGGTTGGTGTAAGAGAACTATCAGGACGTGAAACCAGCAATGCAACAAGAGGAAGTTTGTCCCTTGGTTGAATTTAACATAGTGCTGGAAGTTAACTGCGTTAAAATGTAGTCTTGGCGAAAGATTTTGATATATCAAGGTTAGACGGTCTTCCAAAGACGCAAGTTGTTTTTGAAGGTCTTCGGAAATATCAGTCGTGTCCCGAATTCTGTTGATGAGATCGGTTACACGGCCATAGAGGTGGATTATCCTGATGAGGGCAGGGAACGGCAATGGCCATCCGGAGATAGGATCAACTTCGTCTAACGAGGGAAAGGATATTTCGATATCCCGATCGCGTAAAGTCACCGGTCGTCCCGTGCCGGAAGAGATAACACGATCGAGGAAGAAGACAGACCAAAATGTGTCTAAACGCTCGCGCTCCGCCGCCCTCTGCTCTTGTTCTCCAGAATCGCCTTCATGCTCCCGTCTTGATGTTGGAGTACGAGCTGTGGAGGCTCTCCGCCCGTCACTATCAAACTTGACGGATTTCGGCGTCGGCCCATCGCGTCCTTCATATCTTAGGCCTTCGAGGGTTTGCATACCGAGATCTTGCGCCATGCGAATTGCTATGCCCAAGTACATCCACAATCCACTGTCGCGACTAGCCCCAAACTCATCGTATGCTAAGAGCAGTGCTGCTTGTACAACAGCAACACTTGGACAAGGGAACGCATCTGGAATGGCCGATTTCGCTCTTTGGGCAAAGGCTTGACCGTACTCCGAAGGCTGAACTTTCGCAGTTTCAGCATCGCTGTCTCTGTGTTGTTCGCTATTACCGATTAACATGGGGTGCGTAGAAAAGCGAGCCGCTAATGCACAGACAGCATCTACGAGGATGGCGTCGACTTGCTTTTCCTCCAGATCACGCATGAAGCGCTCGCGCTGAAGGAAAGGGAAAGAACAGCCGAGGTGTACGAAGAAGAGCTTGCAGAGATGTGTGATGAGAGGACTCGGGGACATTGTCGAGGCATCATATATTGGAATTTCCAGGGGTGTACGTGCTTCGAGGACGGGCGGTGAGCCTAGTGAAGAGTGGCGGGCTGGGGAGGATTCGACCGCGTGTTCTATTGTGTTGTTAGTATTGTTGTGGTTGCGCGTGGATCGTGTCTATCTTGAAGCAAGCTTACGATCAGAAGTAGTTTGGGCGCTGCCATGCTGTTTGCCGCGAACTTTGACAACCATCTGCTTGAAGCCGGGCATGATGGCCGTTGGCCCGAAATACCTAAAATATGGCATCCTATTGCGCGTACTGAGGCTAAGCACGTCGGTAGTGTTGCTATTGTGTTCGCGCTTCAATATGCGACTGCTGGTAGCCGAGTCGGAGCGTTGCGACGATGTTGAGGCCAATGATGGTCGTGTGAGTTGGGGGTCGATCAGCTGTTCGGACTTCTTTCGAGTTGGCGTGGCCTTGGATTCGTTCGTGGGGGTGTTGTCGTCTCCATAGCCGGCGCAGTCGTGCTTGTTGTTGATACATGTGTGGCAGAGCGGCCTTTCACCAGAGCACCGAGTCTTCTTGCGCCGACAAGTCAGACATGCCGAGTTTATCCTCCGCCGCTTGACATAGGGACCGCCCTCATGGTTGGTAACGAAGCGGATAGGTTTGGGTTGGGGGGCGGCAGGATTGGCGGCAGGCGTAGGAGCATTTTGATTCATGAAAGGCTTATGGGGAGGACAAGACAGTAGGTGGCAACATGGGCAGCCTTACTACGAGGCGCGAAGACGTAATTGCAGGGTCCGAAAGCTTGACTCGAGTCTTTTGCGGGGCAAGGCGAAGAGCTGTACGTGGATAGGTAGGCGATGGAGGCTAGAGAGAGCGGTGGGGCACAACCAGAATAAGAATGTCGCAGTGGGGAAGCATGCGCATGCGCATGTTGATGCTCGTGCGTGTAGATCCACAGGTTTGGACGGAGAGATGACATTGACGGCGTCCTTGGTTCGCTTCTCGGCCCATCTGGCTGCTGATTTGATGGGGATGCGGAGACGTCTGGCACTAGTGAGGAACCACCACGATGGGTTCTACGCGCCAAGACAGTGACTGCGACAATCTGAGAGATCATTCTTCCAGATATGTGGATGGTGCTGGGCAGGAATGAATGGATGAGTTGGTAGTAAGTTGTGATCTGTGTTGCATCTTGCCATTGAACTCGAGGCAGGTAGGTGCAATAGTGAGAACGATACGATCGTGAATGCATTGAGAGGCATGGGAGGATGCCAGTGAGGGATTCTTCATTGTGCTGTCAGCCCCGGGGCGTAATTCGTTTGAACCCAACGAATAATTGACCACTGGAAGCTTAGTCAGTGCCAATTCGTGGGGTTCAGCCATTTGCGAATGGGATTCTGTATGAAGCCACTAGGCCCAACTAGGCCTAATACCAACTAAAAACATTGAATGAGCTTCTCTATGGCGCATCTTGGATCGAGTTCACCACCTTCAACATATCCTCCACAATGAAGTCTCTCCGGCCAGCTTTCTCAACCCTCCGACCCTCCGTACTGCCGAGGGCTTTCCGCCCGCTCTATCAATGCCCATACACAACGGCAGCACGGCCTGCCACAGTGACCTCGGCGCCTCCACCTTCAGACGCACTGGAAAGAGTGGCGAGGAAAAGGCGACAGGCTGATCTCTTGAAGCAGGCCAAGGATGTTCGCACGGAATCGGCGCCCTCGTCTAAGCCCAAGACTCTGCTCAAAAAGCGTTTCTGGAAGGACGTGGTGGTCAAGGAGACCGATGAGGGCCTTCAAGTCTACCTCGACAGCAGACCTGTGCGAATGGCCAACAAAGAGATTCTCACCCTCCCAAAATCGAAGCACCAGCTTGCAACAGCCATTGCGCTCGAGTGGGACCATCTTCTGAGCGCACAACAAGCTCTCAAGACACACTATATACCTATGACGTCGCTCGCTGCTCGTGCTCTGGACATTGAGGCCGCAGATGCCAAAGGCAAGGAGGAGGTGAGGAACGACGTCCTGAAGCTGCTCATGCGGTACCTCCACACAGACACACTGTTATGCTGGGCGCCGGCGAAAGTCATGAACGACTCACTGCGAGACGGGAAAACACTGCGCGAGGTACAGATAGAGACAGCCACGCCAATTATCGCGTACATCACTACACACGTCTGGCCAGGAGTTGAGATCAAGCCAGTACTAGAGCCAGACAGCATTATGCCCGTTGCACAGCCCGAGATGACGCAGCAAGTAATTCGTGGGTGGATGTCGAGTCTCCCAGCATTCGAACTTGCCGGACTAGAACGTGCGGTGCTCGCCACCAAAAGCCTGTTGGTGAGCGTCCGATTGATCCACGAATGGGGCGATGCATTCGCGCTCACGCGGAGTAGCGCCGCTGACGCGGGCCGCTTCGGCATCGAGGAGGCAGCTGAAGCGTCGAGTCTAGAAGTCCGGTGGCAGACGGGTCAGTGGGGCGAGGTGGAGGACACACACGACGTAGAGAAGGAGGACCTGCGGAGACAGCTCGGAAGCGCCATCATCCTGGTTGGCGGGAATGCAGCGTAGACACGCGTCGTGGTATCGACTGTGCACCGCCCAGGTAAGCTGAGTGCATTCGTCATAGCTGCAAGCCCTATAGATAAAGTACAATGGTGCAGATATGTCAAGCATGTGCGTGATGTCGGAGCTGGCGGAGCGGCGGAGCTGATTGGACCAAAAGCGCCCCTGACGACAGCACAAAGCCCCGCCGTTGGTGGTGAACGGGCGGGCTAGCTACCAGTATATCTGTGTCTGGACACAGCAGCGAGCGGCTGCAAAAGCACGTCACGTCGCACACGCCGCACACGGAACACAGCATCTCTCCCCGGCCTGTACTTCTTATTCTTGGTTTTGACGTGTCAACATCTCGCCCGCCGCCATGGAAGGGTAAGTGCACCTGCGACTGCTGGGATTGGTTATCGTAGCGTGCACAATACTTACTGACCCGGCTCCCCCAGACACAAGCGATCCAAGTCACAAAAGGTCAAGCACATGCTTGGGCGCGTGTCTTCCAAGAGCGACGTCACGACGGCAGACCAGAGCGACACTTCCCCACCAGGCTCGTCCGTTGCAGGCTCACAGCTGGGCTCCTCGTCACACCTGCCAGGGCACCAGCGGAACCTCTCCAAGAGACACCACCCCCACCTCTCCACCAGCATGTCCAGTGTCGCGGCTGATGGCCTGAGCCCCGCATCGCCCAGCTGCCAGCCCTCGCCCAACTCGCCCACGCCCAAAGCCTCCTCGATAGAGCAGTCCGTGAGGCTATTCCGAGTCTTTGAATCTCTGCGCAATGGAGATACTGCTGCCATCTCGAAGGCGATAAGAGACCAGTCAGCGTCGCCATCAGACAGTGAGGAGGGTCGGTCGTCCCTGTCCCTGCCCAACGCCCGCACGGAAGGCACGTCCATACTGCACCTGGCCATACAATGCGCCGAGCTGCCCGTCATTGAGTTCGTGCTATCAAACGCCACCTCCGCTCCTGACTCTCCCATCGACATCAACGGCCGTGACCGCGATGGAAACACGCCTCTCCACCTCGCGGCTACTCTGGGCCGCACGCCCGTGGTTCGCATGCTGCTTGATCGGCCCGATATCAACGATTCGATCACCAACTACAATGGCCAGACGCCTTTGGATCTCGCGCGTACCCCCGATATCTTCCAGCAGCTGCAGCTCGCCCGGTCAATCTTCATCGACACCAACGTGAGGAGGATACATGAACTGGTGGTCTCAGGAGACATGGCTGCGCTGGAGCTGGTTCTGCAAGATGCCAGGATTAAGAGCACCATCGATGTCAATGGAGGCGAGCTAGCAACAGATCCTATCGTCATGGACGCCGGTGGTACGCTCCTGCACGAAGCTGCGAAGAAAAAGGACGTCAAGTTGGCACAGCTCCTGCTTTTGAATGGTGCAGACCCGTTTCGTCGTGACCGCAAAGGCAGGCTTCCCCAGGACTACACAAAGGACGACCGCACACGTGCGATCCTCAAGCGGTCTCCCGCCGCGGCTGCAGCACAAAGAGGCATCCAGGAGAAGACCATACTCGCAGGAAGTTCACAAGGCGCAACCGCTATGGACAGTGGTATGGGTTCGAAGGAATCTCGCGAAATGAAGGGCTACCTCAAGAAGTGGACCAATTACACCAGTGGCTACAAACTGCGCTGGTTTGTGCTCGAAGATGGTGTGCTGAGTTACTATAAACACCAAGGTAGGTTCCCACATTCTTGGTCAAGATTATGGTAAGCTGATTGACACAGATGATACTGGGTCTGCCTGCCGGGGTGCCATCAACATGAAAATTGCAAAGCTTTATATGGACCCGCAGGATAAGCAGCGTTTTGAAATACAAGGAAAATCTTCAGTGAAATACCACCTCAAAGCGAACCACCAGGTCGAAGCCAAGCGGTGGTTCTGGGCTCTCAACAACTCTATCCAGTTCGCCAAAGATGAAGCACGTGTTGAAGAGAAACGTGCAACCCAGGACCACGAAGCTCTTAAGCAGGCTAAGATTGAGCAGCTAACAGCCGGTGGTGACACTTCGAGCGTTGGTAGCTCGAGAATGGCTAGCTCCAGGAATCTTGCTCCGAGTATGTGTCTCACATATTATTCTATGCGGTTACTGATTAGTTCCCAGGCGCCTCATCGCTCGGTGTCCCTCTTATGCCACAAGACACCTCTTCGCGCACTGCAGTGAGCATACCGGAAGATACCGGGAGCGCCTACGAAGCGAGTGTGCCAGGCCAAGACTTAGGCAGAGTACCAAGTCACTTCGGCGCAACGACAGTCGCAGACGATGCAGATGATGATGACGATTATGACGATGACGATAGCGGCCATGAGATCAAGCCGCAGAATAAAGATGCCTTCAACATCACAGCACAATCTGCGAAACTTCAACTCGACCTCTTAACTTCAGTAGCCGCGGCACTGCAGTCGGAGAAGACAAAGAACCCTACTCTTCAAATTTCGGATCCCATTATGCTGCAAGCACTAGCCTCGTATGATTCGGCAATTGGCAATCTCAAGGGCTTGATTGGCGACCTGTTACGTATTTCAAGAGATCGAGATGCATACTGGCAGTACCGGTTGGATCGCGAAGCAAATGTGCGGCGCATGTGGGAAGAAAGTATGGCCAAGGTCGCCAAAGAGCAAGAGGAGCTTGAAGAGAGAATTGGCGAATCCGAGCAGAAGCGACGGAAAACCAAACGAGCATTACGCGAAGCTTTAGAAGACTTTGAAAAGGCGGATTCCGCACCAGGCCCCGCTCTTGAGGAGGAAGACGACTTTGTCGAAGCAGCCGAAGACCCAGAACACCAACCGGAGCCCACCCGGAAACCTAGCTTTCCAAATCGCGCAGTCAAGCGAAAGGCGACGATTGCAGATATCGCAGCTGATATGTCGGATTCGGAGTCCGAGGATGATGAAGAGTTTTTTGATGCTGTTGGTGCGGGTGAAGTCGAGGTTATCGAGTTATCACAAGAGATTTCAGAGAAAAAGGAGTCAGCAGCGCCTTCGTCAACGGAAGATTTGTTTGAGAAGAAACATGCTGAAATTGCCACCGGCTTCAAGGGCTACGAAGATGGGCCACGTCAAAGACTTGCTATGGATGCGGATGATAGACCGAAAATCTCGCTTTGGGGCATTCTTAAGTCTATGATTGGCAAAGATATGACCAAGATGACGTTGCCCGTTTCTTTCAACGAGCCAACGTCTCTTCTGCAGCGTGTTGCAGAGGATATGGAATACACAGATCTTCTCGACACCGCTGCCGACCGCACGGACTCCACTGAACGACTGCTCTATGTTGCTGCTTTTGCTGCATCCGAGTATGCATCGACCATTGGACGAGTAGCGAAGCCATTCAACCCTCTTCTAGCTGAGACGTATGAGTATGCGCGCCCCGATAAAGGATACCGCTTCTTTATCGAGCAAGTCAGTCACCACCCACCAGTTGGCGCTGCCTACGCCGAATCAAAGAAGTGGGATTATTATGTAAGTCCTCAATTCTCATTTGTCATTCGGTGCTAATCCTTCAAAGGGTGAATCAGCAGTCAAATCAAAGTTCTATGGCAAATCATTCGATATCAACCCGCTCGGGACTTGGTTCTTGCGCCTTCGTCCAACAGCAAATGGCGGAAAGGAGGAGCTCTATACCTGGAAGAAGGTAACTTCATCCGTAATTGGCATTATAACTGGTAACCCAGTCGTCGACAACTACGGCCCCATGGAGATCCGCAACCACACCACAGGAGAAGTCTGCCAACTTGAATTCAAAGCGCGAGGCTGGAAAGCCTCATCAGCCTTCCAAGTCGTCGGCAAAGTGCTCGATGCCTCAGGTCGCGTCCGCTGGTCCGTTGGCGGCCGATGGAATGACAAAATTTACGCGCGCTTCACTCCTGGCTTCGAAGACGCCGAAATTGAGAAAGGCGGCAGCAAGTCCAAACACGACGAATCCAAAGCCTTCCTTGTCTGGCAAGCCCACGAACGTCCCTCGGGCATTCCCTTCAACCTCACTCCCTTCGTCGTCACCCTCAACGACATCCCAGACGCCCTGCGCCCCACCATCGCACCAACCGATACACGCCTCCGCCCCGACCAACGTGCGATGGAGGACGGCGAATACGATTTCGCGGCCACCGAAAAGAACCGCGTCGAGGAGAAGCAGCGTGCTACGAGGAGGCAGCGCGAAGCGAATGGCGAGCATTTTGTCCCAAGATGGTTTTCCAAGGGTACGTGTGAGACGACAGGAGAGGACTACTGGGTGTTCAACCATGAGTATTGGAAGGTGAGGGATAAGGTTGCCAAGGGCGAAATGAAGTGGGAGGATGCGGGGTTGGAGGATATTTTTTGAGTAATAGGTTGAATGATGCTAGAGGAATAAGTATATATGGGATGGGATGCGTGCGTTGCATTGTTAGCGGAGGGGGCCGGGGGTTGAGTAGAAAATATGCATTAATAAAGTATACGTTTGATCTGCGTCGATCTCGCCGGCTTGAGCGTGGGATGGATGTAATTGTTTGAGCTTAAAGGGGCTGCTGAGCGGAGTGATGCCGCACCGAAGCTTTCTGACTATTGATGCCTGGCAGCGAGGTGGTGTGGTTTCTTGTCAAGGCATTCCGCGCGAAATAGAACTGGGAGACACGAAAAAAGGTTATCAAATTTCAACGTGTGGAAGTCATCGTGCTCACACACAAATGTGTGATTCCTTGCACGAACTTTGTTGTATTTATGACACGCACTGCCCCGCGTCCAAAATAAACCTATTGATAATCCCCCAAAACCTTACTCGTACCCCGAAGAACCTACGCCTTGACCCCAGCCGCATCCTCCACCCTCTCAGGACTGCGCTCAATCGACGCAGCCTTCTCGACATCGCCGCGCTCGACCCTCCTCACGGCGCCAAACTCGACCTTTGTCTTCCACGCGGGGACGCCCGTCAAAAACAAGTCCTCGACATCCTCGAGCGTCTTGCCCGCCGTCTCGGGAAAAACCGCAAACGTGTGCGCGGCCATGACGGCGCAAAAGACGCCAAAGATGATGTACACGCGCCACTGGATATTGACAAAGGCGGGTGGCACAAAGTACGATAGGGCAAAGTTCATGATCCAATTCGCCGACGTGGTCAGCGCAACGGCTTTGCCGCGGACGCGCAGGGGAAATAGCTCCGGGGGGTACACCCACGACGCGGGGCCCCAGGTGGGGGCAAAGGACGCGACAAACAGGTATGTGCAGGCGATGACGGCGCGGGCGGGCGGGCCCGTGATTTCCCACGACTGCTCTGCAATGTTGTTGATGCCGCCGGGGGGCGCGGCGCGGCCGTATGTCGCCATGAGGCCGGCGTTGGTGAATAGCCAGGTGGCCATGAGGAGGGCGCCTACGACGAACATGGGGCGCCGGCCCCAGCGGTCCATGTAGACGAGGGCGGGGACGGTCATGAGGACGTTGATTACGTACTGGATGGACGAGGCGACGAGGTTGATGTCGCCGGAGAGGCCTGCCATGCCGAAGACGTAGGTGATGTAGTCTGTTAAGGGGGGGTGGGGGGGGTTAGTTGGGGGTTTGGGGGACGGGGGACGGGGGACGGGGTGGATGGGGACGTACACATCATGACGTTCATGCCGGTGAGCTGCGACCAGATCTGGGTGAAGATGCCGATGTGGAGGCGGTTGATCATGCGGGGACGGAAGAGCTCCAAGACGGAGACGTCGGCGTTTTGGCGCTCGAATTCAATCATCTGTTTGATTTCGTCGAGCTCGAGCTTGACAAAGGGGCTGGTGGGATCGCCCTTGCCGTGGACGAGGGCAAGTACGGCTTGCGTTTCTTCCCAGCGGTCGTGGCGCGCGAGCCAGCGTGGGGATTCGGGCAGGAATACAAGGCCGATGGCAAGGATGATGGCAGGAAGCATTTGGAGAGCCCAAGGGACACGGAAGGCTTTTTCCCCGTCCATGTGAGCGCAGCCGTACGAGATGTAGTACATGATTAGAATGCCCCATGTGATGGCCCACTGCTGGCACCCCACGACCCGGCCGCGCTTTGACGGAGGCGCAAGTTCGGAAACGTACACAGGGACCTGGGCGGAGCAGATACCGACTGCGAAGCCGTTGATGAAGCGTCCGGCGATGAGCATGCCGATGTTCTGTGCAGCGCACGAAATGATTGATCCGATGACCCAGAAGGCGCATCCGATCTGGATGGCGCGACGGCGACCGAGTTTATCAGTAAGATAGCCGGAGACGAGGGCTCCAACGAAAGATCCACCAGGCATGGCTGCCGTAATACCGCCTTGTACGTCGGCAGTTGGACTACACGTGGTCAGCAATGGATTTGAATCTGAGTAGACATGCGTACCCAGAGCAGGCCTCGCCTTCAGGGCCAAATGGGGGCCCTTTGGGGCCCTGGTTAAAGTAACAGCGATACTGTTGCGTTGGCAGAATGGCACTCATGGACGAGATGTCGAAGCCAAAGAGCCCACCGCCAATGACTGCAATGGCGGTGATGCCGTAGATGTTACCAATCTGATACATCTTGATGTATCCCGACCTTCCAAATCTTGGTGATTAAGTTTAAGTTCCAGGCAAATGGGATGGTGCGCAGCTATTATATCTTGGTTCGGAAACGAATTATATATGCAGAGGCCTGTCTAGTAGCCAGAAGCGCATAACGCGGGTAAAGCTCTAGGACCAATAGCGCCCGGCAAGTCAATTTCTATACCTCGATGATGTCGGAGGTGATCTGAAGGACTTCCCAAGCTGGCATGGACCCCGAGATCGTGCGTGGTGATTGGTGAGGTGTGACTGTGGAGTAGCGGCGGGGCAAGAAATATCAAGCCTGACACGGGCACGGCATAGTGCTTGTTTACGCTCGGAGAGAGAAGGGTGTGTTACCTAGGTGAGGCGCCAGGTCAGAGTCGAAGACTGTACTTGGCCTTGACACTTCTCAACTTCTCAGTGTTGACCATGGTTCAACACCCCATTTCCCCTCAACCCGCTCTCCGCTAAACAGTCTCCTTAACTCTCCGCACCCCAGCTCCCCACTGATTCCCTTTTTTTTTTTCTTCTCAGTGGGCCCACGAAGCGGACCCATGAAATGATGCCCGAGCGTGGTTGATCCCACCTGTGACGTCAAAGGTTGTTTCGCACGCGCCCTTAAGCTCCAGCGCTAGTGCTGACCCGCTTTTCGTTGATGCAACGGCATTTTTAGCTGCCCAAGCCACCCGCTCATCAAAGCTTGTATCGCCTGCGTATCGATGTCTCGTGTTGGCCATGTAGGCGCGGTGATGCGGATTTACAATAAATACTATCGGGACTAGGAGCGTGTGATAGATAGTTCATATGTATCTGAGTAGTAGTTGAGCGCCCTCGTAGCAATTTCACGACTTCATTATTGATGCTCTCGCAAATGGATACCGATGATCGATACGACCTGCTGACATGGGCCCTCGTTCGAAATGCTACTGCGCGGTGGGTCAGTGCTTGAGGTATCGGAGAATCGGGCGATGATAGGGCGTTGGATACCAAACCCCAACGACCCTGTATGGAAGGATGTCGGCCCAACCTTCTGCACATTGCTGAGATGAATCTCAACAATCGGATTAGATGTCGACTTTAAACTTTCGCTATTATGCCATTTGCTTAGCCGTTCACACGTTCTGAAGCGGAATGTCGGATGCATTTCCCGATTCGGCGTATGCAGTGCTGATCAATAGTGACATTTGCAGTCCCCACCCCCTGGCTTCGGGATTGGAAGACGGTTTGGATCCGCTGTTATGGTACCTAGGTACTTGGCCTAATACCGGCCCATCGTGCAAGAGCATGTCTAGTACGTTTTGCTGCACGACTCAGTCGGCGAAGTTAGACTTGTCATCACCGTACAAAGCCAGAATACACACCGGTACTCGTGAACCAGTGTATTGCATTAAGCACCCCCACGAACTTCATGGACACGCCAAATATACATTCAGCCCATCCAGCATTATTTCGGTACTCAATCATCCCCAAACCAGCTTCTTCATCGAATACTCAAGCTGCTCCAGATAGCCTGTCGACTTCTTCGCATCTGCCAGGCTGATGATGTCCTTCTCCTCGACATTAAGCGTCCTATCCTGACTTTCATACTCTAATCCCTCCTGCGCGGTACCAGGCACAGCCCACTTCACCCTCGTACCATTCGCAACTCGCGCAATCTCGTCACATATGTTCTTGACCACTTCGACTTCATTGTCGGGCGAATCCTGTGTCTCGCTCGATGAAATACTACTCCGTGGCGAAAGAGCCTTAAATGCCAGGAAACGCACGTTGTCGCCTTTTTCCTGTGGCTTTGTGTCGCCTTTAAGTGCCTCGCTAACGGCGACTGGATCTAGCGTTCGTGTGTTTCGTCGAACAAGGCCGCCTCCACCGCCCGCATTGTACTTGATTACGAAGCCGACGTTTTTCTCAGTGTCTGTGTGGCGTTGGGCGAGTGTACTGGTGACGTAGACGCCGCGCATAAGACCTTGCACGTTCTCGAGTCGGACGCGCTCGAATTCACGCACTTTCTCTGTGCCCCAGTCGAGACGGCAGAAGTATAATGCTTTGCTGGTCAACAGTAGGACTGCCTCTTCGAATGTTGCGGTTTTGACCTGATTCGCGGATGTGGGTACACTGAGTGTCCAGCCGTGGCACAGATCTTCTTCTTGGTCTTCGATTACGATGCCTGCCGAGCGCTCGATGGCTTGCTGGCGGACTTTGCGCATGTCGATGAAGTAGTCGGAGCTCTTCATGTCAGCTTCGAATTCTGCGAATATGGTGTCCGTTGCGCGACCCAGGAGGTAATCAATGAGTGCTTGGGTGAAGTAATCGTTCACAATGTTGTTATAGTATCTGGTAAGCGTAAGGCCAAAGTCAGTCAAGGCGCCTGTAATCTGTCGTTTCCGAGTTCTTGTAAAGTCACCCTTGAGAGCAGCAGTGCCGGCATATTGGCGAGAAATGGCATCGCCATTATCGGCCCATAAAGTATTGAACCAGCTGGTGGTGGGATCATTCTGAAGATCAATGTTATAGCTGCCCACGGATAATTGTGCTTCTAATGCGGTCCTTGCGCAGGCCGACTGAACAACGTTTGTCCTGTCGAGACAATCCATGCAGTTGGTACGGAGAATACCGGACTGCTTGTGCTTGACCTGATCGTCAGAAATCACAGTCCAGCCAGTGGTCTTAGTAAATGGCTTTAACGTTTCCATGAGCCGAGACACGTTCTCGAAGTGCATACCACGACAAACGTTGTGAAAGTCAAACCATTCAAACTCCAGTGGTCTCCCTCGGCCATCCAGACCCCCATCCTCATTAAGTGCCTTCGAATGCCTCTCATAAAGTTCGCCAATCTTGGCTTCTGTGCCATGTTTGTCCACTAGCGAGGCGCAGTATATATCACCGTAACGTGATGAAAGATTCACAAAATGTCGTTTGAATGCCCGAGCATTAGTCTCAAAGGTACCCCAGGTACTGACTTGTGGCTTTAGGCTATACGGTGACTGGGAAAAGAAAAGTGGTATCGATCCACGAAATTGGGTATATGAGAATATCGTATCTTGCGAAGTATTCCATGTTGGCGATGAAAGAATTTGTTCAGTCTCGACGCTATTGGCAGCACAACCCTCGTCATCGATGCCGCGACGCAGATAACGAAGGCCAGCTCGTTTAGTAGAGCGTCGAGAGACTAGAGTGAGAAGGAAGTCTTTGCCATCCGAAGGTTCAGGTGGCGGCGTAGTAATATTTGTTTCCGAATTGGCATCGGCTTCGTTCTTCCGTTTCTCATACCACGACTGTAGCTGAATATCATCTGGAGTCGCAGAAGGATCAATCATTAAGCTATTTGGCTGGCTATCTGTTACTTTGATCGTGAAAGGTCTTTGGCCAACGAAGCCTTGTATGACTGGAAGAACGAAGGAATGTTGGCCAGCATCGATAAAAGGAGAAGTGATATGCTGGTTCCAGAAGAACTGTGAAAGGTCAGGATTCTCTAGCCACGAGAGGAAAATTGCCGAACTCACCAAAGGATCGAATTGCTTGAAGAGGGGCAGGCTTGAATTTGGTCGAGCACTACCAATACCGTGTGACAAATCGTATTCATAGGAAAAGAAGAAGTTGCCGGAGGAGAGGTACATGCGCGTGGTCTGGAGAATCTTCGGGAGGAGTGCTACGGTGTTTGCATCCTTCTGACCATCAAGAGCCCTCGGTATCTCTGCCGGACTGACTGCTTCGGGTGCATGCGAGTCATGACTAGGTAACTTGTCTGCATTCTTGATACTCGTAGGATCCTCTTCATCCTTAGGAGTTGTCGATTCCACCTGCTTTGGAGCGTTTTTGGACGCTAAATTCTCTTCCGAGCTCAAGCCCTGTGTGCGCCTGCTGTCTGCGCTCCAACCTTTTCTCGAGAACCACTTGTCGGCAAAGCGGCCGTACACACCTTTATTCTGGATAACATCGGATGCCACGCTTGTCTCTCGCTGCGCTGTGCCCTTTTGGCCGGTGACCGGATCCCTGGCCTCAGTCGATGCAGCAGCCGTAGTGTCTTCTATCAGCGAGTCGGTCACGCTCGGCGCATCGTCATCGGCTTCGCTATCCGTGTCGTCCTCACCGGCGGCTTGAGCTTTGTTGTGCCTTTGTAAATGTTCGCGCGCTGATCTGATCGCCTTGTCTGCCTCAGTTTGCGACGAGAGCGGGATGAGGGACACGTCGGTGATCTTGTAGATGGGCTTGCCGCGGATCTGCGCGACGTGTTCGCGGCCAGCAATGGATATGAGAAAGAATGAGGTCGCGACTTTGAGTAGGCCAATAATACCATGCGCCTCAAGCGACACAGCGACCGTATCTTCCTCGCGCCTGTCTTTGAGCAGCGGCCCTACATTGCCCTTGTAGTCAACCTTGATGGCTTGCTGCGTCGCGGGCGGTTGATTGCGCGGGGGCGACGGCTGCAAAATCAGTCCGTCCACAGCAGCGAAAATGAGCAGCTTCCGAACAAGGTTTGGCATCTTCCAGCGACGCTTTGCGCATCAAAAGGACATGGTGTAAACAGCTTTGACAGCCTTGCAGCACTATGACGAATCTCCCAGGCTGTGGTGGGCTGACAGTCGATGACGTCTCTTGTCGCCATGTGCCTTGCGCTAACTCACAACTGACTAACTAACCGATGACTCTGCACCCCACGCTTTGTCTTCGTGACACCATCATATGCCCTTGCCTGCCTTTTGTCAAGTGTTCTACATCTACTCTAAATCGTCGTCGTTGCATCCTTTCGGTGCTACCACCGGATTGCACCTCGCGACTCTGCTCTTCTCAAATTGAACCACAAAATCCCAACCCCAGCGCGCGCTCATGCCGTATACTGGAAAATCGGTGCTGACAATCTGTGCTCCGCTCTTGAACGCCAGGTCTCTCATTTCTGTTGTCCTGTTTTTCACTGTTCCAATAGGAATATCACTTCTTGTACGCACAATATAGCCCTTCCTGACAAGGTCTTGGATCACAGCCGTGCCATTTCCGCGTGGCTCATTGTACTTGATGATTGCAGCATCAGGTGATCCCGCCAGACTGTTGGTAAACACGGTGCGATTTTGGAGAGATGGCGCAGCTGCACGATACAACTCGCGCGGCGAGTTTGGATCGCTAGGCTTCGGGTCGTTGTCGAAGAAGAAGAGAAAACGGCCACGAACATCATTCAGTCTCGGCCATCCATATTGCAGAACCGATTGCTCTAGTGTTAGGCTGCCTTTGCGCACGTCGTCTGGACGGATAAGTTGACTTTTGGCGAACACCGACAAAATCTCTGCGTCTACATTAAGCAAACGAGGAAGCGTCCAGTTGGTAGCCTCCCCCGGACATGCGCCACCTAATTGGCATGCCGGTGCATCGGTCTTCAGTTCCAAGTCGATCAGAATAGGTACGTGGTGCTTGTTGGCGTCTGACCACTTCTTCAATAATCTAAGGCAGTCGATGAAGGTATGGCAGACAGAGTCTGGGTCAAAGTCTGTTACATGGAACACTTTGATGCCTGGCTTTTTGAGAACTTCCCCGTCAAATGGGGCCGTAGCATTGGTCAAGTTTGATAGCTTCCATGCGGCTGGTGGGTAGTACAGGCCGCCCTTCTCATCAGAGTGTAGATCTAGTTCGAATGATCGGACCGACTGGTGCTCAAGTTGGATGGGTAGCTCAGCATGTGAGTAATAGTAATCCTCTGGAGACGGAACATATTTCTCAAAAACGGCACGTTCAGCGAGCGTGATCTCACGATGGTATGAGTTGTGAGTTCCAATGACCTGAATATGGTTGAGGCGAATGTCAGGTTGGTTAGCTGATGCGCTTTCTAGTCATGCTCAGCCTGATCTCATGGTCACAGTTTCACTACTTACCTGCGAAAAGCATCAAAGCCACATAAGCCTAGCAATATTAGTATTTTTGCCATCTTTAGTAGACAGTTGTGTGCTACCACGTAACTAAACATTCTGCGCTAAGAATTCCTTCGTCCCTCGCCTAAAAAACCAAGAGATCCAATGTGAAGAGTGTTGCAGAAAAAATAGCATGATGCGCGACTTTTATACCCTCATACCCATGCCACAACACGTGCTGTGACCTAAAAGCATGTTGGCATGCTACCCGAAGCCGTTCTTCCACCCTGATTGCTGGGGTAGCACATGCGCCCGAGATACGATACTATTGGCCAGGTCCGTGTACTACAACCCTTTCCAAGGCCCCACCCAAATAAGAAGGCTAAAGCGTGATCAGATTGGCTCAAAGAAAGTAACGGCATGCCTCTGCCAAGTATCAGCAAGAAAAGTTACAGTACAGGGCGTACAATTGCAAGGCAAAATCAAAATCTAATGATGCAACCCTAAGAGCTAGGCGCAGACAACACAAGATCAAACAACACATATTTCAGGGCTCCAGACGTATTTCTTCTCTATCGCCAACTACCATGATTATTTTCTGGGTTACACGCAGCTTCAAAAACAACACGTATCCAAGCCCTAATCTTGCTCACCAAGGATATTCTCCTCCCCTCTTAGTGACAAACTTTCCAACGTCTGCATCCCTTTCCCCATGGACAATATCTAAGATTCCCTGCGCACTCGTCTCCGAACTCTCACACCAAGGCATTTTATCTCTACTATCACGATCACTAGTTAAATCAGACACCACATACCCGGGACAGTACGCCCAGACCTTAATCCCTAATCCCCGCAGGTGAACATTTTGATAAGCAGTCAGCATATTGAGAGCAGACTTGCTCATGCGATACCCTACACGAGTAATGGCTTTGTAGTTTGACAAAATATGTTCAGAGCCCAAATCAGGGTCAAGTCCCTTGATACTGCCGAGTCCAGACGTGACATTGATGACCATGGCGTTCTTGGACTTCTGAAGCAAAGGAACCAACGCTTCCGTCAAGACCGTCGGACCATACACGTTTGTTTCAAAAGTCGAACGGAGGTGCTCGCGCGTGGTCCAAACGTTTCCCATAGGCTCTGGGCAGACGCCCGCATTGTTGATTAGAACGTCCAGACGGCCGAATTCTGCTTCGATTTTCTTCACGGCGGAGAAGATGGACGCGTCGTCGTTGACGTCTAGGTCGACGGAACTGATTGTGCCTTTGGGGCTTTTGGCTTGGATTTCTTGGATCTTGGCTTGCGCTTTCGTGGGGTTGCGGGCACCCATGATGACATGGTTGTTTGGGGAGTCGGACGCGAGGAAGATAGTGGTGTCTAAGCCAATGCCGTTGGTCGCACCTGCACTCATGAGTTAAATGGTTCTATCTCAGTGGCTAAAATATGTGCTATATTTACCAGTAATGAGGATGATCTGCTTTTCGGAAGTGGTCAACATTTTGGTTGGTTGGAAGCCGCTATGACGGTGCTCTTTGGCTGAATTGTGTACTCGAAAAAGAGGGCAGCAGCGATCATTTTAAATGGTTTACGGAAATAGGGCACAAGTCCCAGTGAATTCATTAGTTATATCCATTTATTCCTTGCGAAAGTCATTTGTCTGCAAATGGAACCAGGTACTTGCTTACTGAAGGAGTTATTCGGGGTTATGAAAGCCTAAAACCGAAGCGACCATGATACTTTTAGCTAAAGGGAGGGCCTAAAATTCGGCACATATCTATGTTTTTAGGTTATTGGATCGCTTCAATAATCTTACGAAGGCACAGTCAAGCTCGTGATACTATTGTTGTAGAAATCCGTTGTCTCGGCATGGTTTAGTTCCGGAATCATTGTAAAACAGAGATCTAAATAAAAACTTGAATTTTAAAAGCTCCATTTAAAGGAAGGATAGTTGGTTTGTGGATATCTAGTTAATGTAAGACGAATCACTACCCTCCTAGCAGCGATCCGTCTCACCCTCTACGTATTAGGCGAGATCACATGGAATCTACTTCACCTCAGCCATACCGGCCCGTAATGGGCTCCAATGGCTAGGGGCCTGACTTTTACGAAATATCGAGACTGGCCAGAGTTATGGGCGTACCGTACAATAAAACTAAATCATTATGATTTCAAATTTTCTATCGAGGTCTATTTTTTTCAAGATTAATTTGTATCTATTCGGAACTATAGTTGATCTGGTAGGGAAGCAGCAAGCATGACAAGACCCCCAAGCCCATCCATACCGGAGCACCATTCCTGCCAGTTTGCATTACTCTCACTTTCACTTAGCTCTTGTGATGGTGCTGTAAGCATCCTGCTGTCGTTCATAGCAGCTGCATGTCCACTCAATCTAACCATCTGGCCGCCTACCTTCAGCCCAAATCCACTGGCGCCCCTGATATCTTGATTCATTTCCAGCATCCATTGCGTATCATCGTATGCTTCCCACAACTGCTTCTTTGCAGGCAAAGGCGAGAGCAGATATTTATCAAACATGGCGCATCCTCCCACTGGAAAGAGGGAGAAAAGCATGCCGATAGTTTTGAAGATTAAACCGAGCCTGCGAACGAGTGAGCTAACAACACAAACAATGATCAAGAATATTACCTTCTTCTTGATTCTTCGAAGATCCAATCCTCGTGAGTTGAGCCATAGCTCAGCCCATTTGGTGGTGGGGGACCACAGCCGGAAATGGATGTGTTCTGATGAAAACCGGAAATAATTGTCTAAATTTTGATTAAATAACGTTAGAGTGAGAATATTCCAAGCTAAACGTACCCACAGTGTGGAGAGGAGCACTGAGTCGATATTATTGTGCATGGTTTCGCCTTCCCGTAATCGAATAAGGATGTATATACAAAGCGCCTGCATCGAAGACAAAAACCCCCATCTATCAAACCCTGCCCACTAAAGCCGATAAGTCAGTCGAAATCCTTTGATCTCATTTTGATTACGGTACTTACCTCTGCACTAATTCTTTCGCACTCGAACCTCACATTCTTCCACAGCAATTTACTGCCCCCTTGCCTGTTGCTTTCTAGCATTTGAATGAGGCTCACACACGTGTTGAGCGATTCCATCGAACTGCTCGTATTCAACAAAGAATATGCGTGGATAAAAGGCGGAGGAGAGGCTTGGTTTCGCATCATCATAGGATATGAGGCTAACATGCGAAACATCAGCATGGCTGTCGTATGTGGGCCGCCTCTAGCCGTCGGTCTTCGAATGAAAGTCCTCATTTCAAAGTTGGGCATGGATGAAATGGATAAAATCTGGTTAGGCAACTCTTTTCCACTGTGGAGCTCATAGCTGCTTGAAGATAACCCTTGGTCTAGAGGTAATAAGCCAATGTCCGTCAAGGAATCTGGTCTGGAGCTCTGATAGTCTGGAACTTCCAATTGAGGGGTTTGAAAATATGTCATGCCCCAATCAAGGCTCCCATCTCCATCATTAATGTTGTTAATCTCTATCAAAGCATCACTGCTTATCGTAATATCCTCGTCAAGTATGGCCGTCAAGTCGACGGCTTCACTTGAAGGAAGAGTTGGGGATTCATTTTCTGCTAGTTGCGTAGCTCCCTGGTTCGCTTTACCGGTACTCCGCAGTATAATTTCAGTGCCAGAGTTGCGCTCCGGAAAATAACAAAGTAGCCTCTTGTTTATGCATCTTGTACAGCTCGGAAGTGTATTGTCGCACCGGGTTTTTGCCTTTGCACAAGCAAGACAAGATCTTAGTCGAGCCTTCGGACTACCTCCTTTGCGTGATCGACAATAATACCCATGTCTCTTCAGCGTCGACTCTTCGAAAACGTAAGCTTTTTCTAGACTCAACGAATAACGACTAGATGCTGGGGGAAGTGGCTTACCCTTGTTGAATGGTTTGTTACACGAGGTGCACCGCAAAATTGTTTGATGTTTTTCATTCGTCATTTCGAGTAGGATAGCCGGGAATTCAAATTTTGTATGCGATTGAAGTCAGAAGTGCCTACATCTTAGGGGTTCAGCATTTGTCAGCCTCGACTATTCCGTCAGCTTCGACACTAGCCTACGGGCGGTACATTTTGTCAATCCCGAAATTGTCCTCACCTCCCAAATTGAGTTGTACTTTATATTATTCAGCGAATCGGCCATCTACAACTTGCACAGGCCGAGTTACTGATACCACTTGTGCAATGCATTTATTTGAATTTGAAATCCCGCTGCGCTCCACTTTTACAAAGCTACTTGTATGACGGGGATATAGATTAAACGAAGTTAAATAGGAAATCATCACTACAACACAATTCTCTTTCAAAATTCCAACGAGCATCTCTCCTAACTCCCAAAATGACGACCCAGTACTCCCTCACTAAAACCTTCCACAAAAAGACGTACCCATCTTTAGATCCTACACGTCCGGAGCTTTCCGCGGGTAAGTAGTGGTATTGATACTGTTGAGAATAGCAAAGGTAACCCATCTATAGTAAGCCGACGATAATCGAGAGAGGGCAAGCCTGTCCTGCAAAACAATCCAACCTCAAAGAAGTAGTGAAGTAGACTAACTATGACACCATGCGCCACAGAAAGACAGAACCATCGTCATCACAGGTGGCGGTACAGGCATCGGTGCAGAGACCGCAAAGTACTTTGCAAAAGCTGGCGCGTCCCACGTCGCTATTCTAGGCCGCAGAGAACAACCGCTTCTGGATACCAAGGCTGCCATCGAAGCCGAATTTCCCGACACCAAGATCACCGCCATTCCTACCGACGTGACAAATGCCGGCCAAGTTAAGAGCGCATTTGAGCGGATTGCTGCAAACGGCAAGGTCGACGTCTTGTGCAGCAACGCTGCAGTGCTCGGACCTTTGAACCCCATCGCAACACTGGCGTCTGATACATGGCTTAGAGCGGTAACCACCAACATCGAAGGGAACTTGAACCTGGCGAAAGCGTTTCTCGAATATGGTGCTAAAGATGGCGTGATCATCGAGGTCAGCTCTGGCTCCGCACATCTCAACATTGCAACCGGCTTTTCGGCCTATTCTGTGTCGAAAATGGCTACCGCCCGCTTCTACCAATTTCTCCAATTCGAGAATCCTGAGCTCTCCGTCTTCGGTATCCAGCCGGGAGTTGTGGCAACAGACATGTCCAGGGAGGCTGGGTACAGGCCACATGCTAAAGATAAAGATTCCAAGTTTGGTGGAAAAGACGCGGCGCAGGGGACGAGTCTTTTCAGTGGCTATGATGACGCAAATTTGCCAGCCAGTTTCATGGTGTGGCTGGCCAGTCCTGAGGCGCGATTTCTCAAGGGCAAATTTCTGTGGGCTAATTGGGATGTGGATGAGCTCAAGGCTCGGGCGAAGGAGATTGAGACTACTCCGCTTTTGAGCTTAGGGCTTCATGGATGGCCATTTTCGGGAACAGATAGCTAATATCTGCGATGATTGAAGAAAGGTAGAGAACGAATAGTTTCAAGAGTTGGTTAAGTACGACTGTAGCTTTTTTCATGACACTCTTTTAGTATATACACTCTCGAGAAAGCTTTGTGCAATAACTATAGAGTGCATACCTTTGAATGACGAGGCAAACGGGGTAGCGCACTGGCATTTTATAGCTTTGCATTTACAAGCCTGTTTCCCTTGATCGCATCGTCAATAAGAGACATGGCTTGCACCAACTTCTCCTCCTCCAGCTTTGGCGCAACGACTTGGACGCATAACGGAGTACTAACATACACCTGTCTGTCGAAATCGGTCCCTAAAGTCTAGTGAGTCTTTGGATACACATTGCTATATGGAAGGAGTGACTTACACAGTTCTCGGTTCACTTTATCCCAATTGCTCAGAGGTTTCGTATCAGGCATTTCGCCCTTCATGTCCTCCTTCGTAAACATTCGAACAGGCACCACGCCTGCGGGATAGTCCAACAGCACGAAGGAGCTTGTATAGCTCACGCCATTATATCGATCAATTGGCGGGATAGGGTGTGGCGCAACAGGACAAATGAAGGCATCGATCGCGCCATGCTGGTCTTTCCATATGGACAGGAATTTTGTACGTAATTCTTCACGCCTGCCATGCAATTCGCGAACTTTTGCGAGCTCAAGCGGCGCTTTACGTATGAGGCGGGTGGAGAGCCATGGAGAGAGCGGTTCATTGGCGGAGTCGAGGATGTCGAACATTGCGTTTCCACCCTCCACGCCGAACATGGCATTGGCAAGAGATTGGCATTGGGAAAATAGGGGCGTGATATCCATCTCCACGATTTCAACGCCCTCATTTTGTAATTTAGTCTTCACTTCATCTAGAAGGCGTGCAATCGGAGGGTGAGGATCGATGACACCGTCTCTACGCACAATGCCAATCCTCAGCTTGCGCCCTGCGCTGCGTAACGAGGTTGGCGATGACCATGATGAAGGTACTACGTCCGGGTCCAGAGTCCAGGGTCTTTGTTCCGATATTGCTCGGAAGAACAGCTCGATATCGCGCATGGAATGAGCAAGCGGGCCTGCGCTAGCTGGAATTCCCACTTTAGCTGCTCCAGCTGGGGCACCGCCTTCTTGGCCAGCATATGGTATACGTTCCCAACTTGGCTTGATGCCGAAGGTTCCGTTACACATGGCTGGGATTCGGATGCTGCCACCAACATCTGTTCCTACACCCAGAACAGAACCACGCATACCAAGCAATGCACCTTCACCTCCTGAACTGCCTCCTGCTGTAACGGAAGTGTTGAAGGGGTTTATGGTCCGACCAAAGACGTTGTTGTGGGAGTCTAGTGCCATAAGGGTTTGAGGGATATTCGTCTTGCAATAGAGGACGGCACCTGCATTCAGAATGCAATCCACCAGCACAGAATTCTGAGTTGCTGGTTGGAAGCATAGAGCAGCAAGGCCTATAGATGCGTCGTAACCACGCACTTTAAACGTGTCTTTTAGGGAAACCGGAACACCATGGAGTGGACCTAGGGGCGGTTTCTTAGCGTCCAAGTGAGCATCTAGTCCAGATGCACGCTTTAAGGCATCCCCAAAGAAAATTTCAGTAAGGCAATTGGTAAGTTGATGGGCAATGGCGGCTCGCTGGTCTGGATCAGATATATTTCTGATGCTCACTGCTGGAAACGAACCTTGCAAAAAGCCCTTGTTACATCAACACATTTTAGCTTCCTCGACCGGATGGCCTCTGCAAGCGCGGTTGCATCATATTCTTCCGTGATACTCAGCTCTTCCTTGGACAACAACCCGCATTTCCGTGGAATGTCAATATAGCTAGTGACATGCTGAGATGGCAGGTTTCTCAGCCGCCATTCATGAGGGATTCTCGAAGATTGTTGGTCTTTTTTCTGCCACGACACAAGCTGCCATTTAGCAGGTAATTGGGGGGCGACAGGCTCCTTAGATTTCAACATTGATGCTTTCGGTGTCAAGGTTGATGGAGTGGTACTGCGAAATGATCAATGCAAGCTGGGGTAGGCCGAGGTATGCCGAATGGGGTATGGTGGCTTGAGGGGTAGCCATACTATTTCTCAAGGCCAGGCGTAATGGGCAACGACTACAGCATCCTCGATAGCAAAGTATAAAAACAACGGACAAGTTCTTTTTTCACTATGAATATGCAGGGCCGAGGAGCTCATCTACGGCCCCAGACGATAGAACCAGGCATCACTGTTGGTAAATGCTACCATGTCTCTGCGTCTGTAGTTTAATAGTATTGAGGAGGGAATTCTAGTGGGTCGATTATGCCCCTGTCTACTGTCTGTAGGTAATCTTAATTTTGCACCACATTTACCTTGCCAATGTTATCGGGTAAACTTGGGCTCCCGAGATACGAAGTACTGGCGATCGCACCTGATGGCCGTGCGCTTAAATTTGTTTGCTCCAGACTACTGAGCTTTCAACAAGCTGCTCAAGAAGCAGGAAGTTGGATTCAAGTGTGACGCTGTGTGATAAGTAATGGTATAGTGACGTATATTTAGGCCGAACGGTAGGTACTACTTAGTAGTATGGGGCGTGGCGTGTTTGTGCCGCGCCTTGAAAAAATGCTGGCAGAAAGACGAAATGCAGTATTGACGTACCAAGGCGAGATGAAATGGTGAGAGAAATGACCCGACCACAAGAATACATCACACAATCACATGTTTTCGCGTTGCCCAGAAACCCCTGCAGTCCGGAAATTCGGATGCGCTGAGAGTCCGGATCGAATCGCAGCGCGCCAACGACGATCGCGTATCCCTGCGCCAGACTAGGCTTCAAGGAGGAAAACGTAGATGGGCCAAGCGGCGCCCAAGGAAAAAGCGACGAATGTCCACGCCCCCATTTCAGCAACACTCAAGCCATTGCCGCATCTTGTTGTTCGTGACGCTCCTTTATTACCTTCTCCAGCTCTTCCTGCTGCATTTCCACACCCATCACCCTTCATCATGACTGCCGGCAACTTCACCCTGCTCCCAGGGCAATACCACCCTTACTATCCCATCGAGGCCCAGATCACTGGCTACCTCGCGAATAAATGGAATACTCTAGAGCTGGTCAGCATGTTTGCGGCCGGATGCACCACCATCTTCGGCTTTACCCTTGTACTCGTTAAGAGGATACGGCCATCGCTCAGTAATGGGGATCTCGCAACCATCATGTGGTTCGTGCTCTGTGGATGCATTCACTCCTTCTTCGAGGGTTACTTTGCCGTCAACTTCAGGCGTATGGGCGGTATGCAAGACTTGTTTGGTCAGTTGTGGAAGGAGTACAGTTTGAGCGACTCAAGGTACCTGACCCAGGATGCCTTCGTGCTTTGCATGGAGACCATTACGGCTGTAAGTCGTTCTGATCGCAGACTCTAATATCATGTCGCATGGCTAACCACCAACTAAAGGCTTTCTGGGGTCCTCTGTCGTTCGTCACTGCTGGTCTCATTGCCTATGATCACCCGCTCCGTTACCCTCTCCAGCTTATCGTTTCGCTCGGCCAATTCTATGGCGACGTCCTCTACTACGCAACCTCCATGTTCGATCACTATATCCTCAATGTTTCATACTCGCGTCCCGAGGCTGCTTATTACTGGGGTTATTTCGTCTTAATGAACGCATTCTGGATCGTCATCCCTGGTTGGTTGATGATCCAGAGTGTGAACGCAACATGGAGTGCATTCAGTGCAGTCAATGATGCCGCGAAATTGATGGCAAGGGCTGGCCGCATGAATGGCAAGAAGGTCAACTAGAGAAGGAGAATAAACAGGTTGGTTAGATCTATGCACCGCTAGTAGACAAAAATCGGTGATGGTTACAACGAGGATGGTATTGTTTTGCGTAATATTCTGGTATATTGATACCCTGGGTTCGCATGTTCTTGCTGCAAGCATAGGCCGAATGGCTGTGTAATAATAGGAGACGTTCACACGTCAGCATAAAAATCATAATGAGAGGTTTCGATTACACAGAGTATACCACGCCATGTCTTTTGGGTCAGTTCACATTACCTCACCATCTCATGCCATCTGTGTCAGCGGTACGCTTTACTTTTATTCACTTCACTTCGAAAAGATGTCTCAGATGTCACCATGTTTACGCCATCCAAGCGTGTGAAGGTTACTCGGTCGTATTCAAATTATCATTCTTTCCGCTCACTTCCTTTTCCTGCTTGATGCCTCACCCCCTGCACAGCATCCAAGCATACTCGCGGCGCTCACAGCGGGCTACGCGAGTTCTCGATCATCCACCAGCCTGAACGCGGCTGAACAGTTGAGCCAAAGTCCCCGTGCTCATTCTCCGTGACTTCCATGCCCATTGAGCCTGCAACAATGGTAGTGTCAAATGAAAGACCGAGATCGAGTGCCTTGAAGATTACTGGAACCTCGACTACCCCTGAAGGAATGCCTTCCCTGTGAAATGGAACGAGCGGGAAGACTTCGCCATCAAGCTCAAGGGGCGGTGCGCCATTTGCATCAACCGTATGAAGTGGTTTGGCACAGTTACCATGGCTATCCCAGAACATGAAGGCCGTGAGCCACCCGTTATATGGTGTGCTACTACCACTACCCATAGCGCCTACAGCGTGGATTGCTTTCATCCAAAACTGCTTCAGCTCGGCAGAATCTGGCATATAGAACGTAGCGATAAAGCGCTTGAGGACGGGTTCCAATAGCTTAGACCATGCTGCTGGTTCATCGCCATACTCCGCGAACTTGTCCAAACGCTCAAGAATCATTTGCCAGTCATTTGCTTCCCCAAGGAGAGTGACAGATGGAAAGCCACATCCGCAAACCATGACATATTCGAAGTATTTCTTCATCGTGGCCATCATGGCCATCGACGTCACAGCCAGATCGTCATCCGTGGTTGTAGTGAAGATGGGAAGAAGCCAGTCGCCTACATCCGGGTCAACCATTTTCTCTTTCATCAACGGTGGGAACTGCTGGGCAAATGCAGAGATATCGCTTTCGGAGAACGGCTTGGTGAGATCCGTAGCAACAAGCTCCAACTGGCCGTCGTGTTCGACGAAGTGCTTGCGCAACGCCTCCGCATTCCTGTTGACATAGAAACTGAATTGGGTCACAATGGCGAGCCAAACGTCATCAGGTCGAATCTTCAAATGGAGATCCTGCTGGAATGCTCTGATGACGCCCTGGACAAAACCATTGCGGTATGGGGCGATTGACCCGAAGCCCGCAGTGCCGAAGCCACTGAACGAGGAGTGCAAGATTGGTTTATCTGCCTTAGATGGACCGGAGACCATTCGGTAGCCGATAGCATCGGTTTCCCATCCTTTTGCGAGCCGCTGGTAGAGACTTGACTCCGAGCTGACAGTAGTGTCTGCGTTTCGGCCGACTCTGTCGGGCGATGGTTTGATCGTGACGGGCATGGTGTTTAGATGTAATGATCCAATAGTTTGAAGCTTGAACCGTACTGGTTCTAATGATCGAGGAAAACAAATGGGCAAAGAGGTCAAAGGGATGAGCAACAAGGCTGTGGGGGATAGTTGTTTGCCTGCTGGAGAAACAGCGCTAACACTAATTAGGAACGCTAAGCGTACCACAGCATATACACCTTATAGGGACACATTCCTGAGGCTGATAATGGGCGGAGATGTTATCTTTGAGGCGATATGAACCGAAAGCTCGCGAGGTAGGTGGATCACCGCAAAACATATAACTTACTTCACGTTCTGCAGACCTCCGCAGGGATCTCCCGATAAGTATGAGGGCCAACCATCTTAGTTGATATATTGCTTGATGTGCCTAATTTCAACTTTCCAAACAAGCGTTGCGAAACAGTACAATACCTCAGATCTTCTCAACTTCGACAATATTTCCGTGCGAATCCGCCGCAACCTTCTTCTTGATGAGCGATGCGTTGCGAGGGTTGGGTGCATTGAAAATGTCATCAAGCTCCTCTAGCGTACGGTTCTTTGTTTCAGGAATGAACATCCAGACGACAAAAGCTTGGACAGGGCACCAACATGCGAAGACGATGTACAACTTCCACTTGATGTTCTCAAGCGCGATGGGGTACGCAAACTGGTTGATCAACATGGCAGTGGTAAGCGAAAAGTTGGAGAATGCCATTCCCTTCGCACGCATCTCGAAAGAGAGCACCTCAACAGGGAACAAGGCCTGCAAGGGCGTGATGCCGAAGGCGTAAACGGCATTGAAAAGGAATACCATCGCCACAAAGGCTTGGCTTGAGGCGTCCGTTTTGGTTTTAGAGTTGACAGCCACGGCAGAAATGGCAGCGATCCAGACGAATGTAATGATGGAGAAGGTGCCAATCATCATAGGGCGGCGACCGAGCTTATCAACGAAAGTGGCACCAATGACAGCCTAATAGCGGTTCAGCGATACTCATAATCAAAGGTGTATAGACAACTTACAAAAGTCAATTGCATACAAGACTTTCCGAGATTGATGTTCATCTTCTTGACTTGTTCGGTAACACCTGCAGATTCGAGAACACCGGCAATAAAGTAATCGACAGCTGCGATGAGTCAGACTTTCAAGCGCTGGGTCTCGTTTTTTCAGATGCTTACCTCCATTGCCTGACCACTGAGCGAAAACGGCAAAAGTACAGTTGCAGGCAAGGCGGTAACGTGCGGACTTGGTCTTGAACAGCGCACTATAGTCCCACCAGCGTTTGTCCCCTCCATCCATATTCAAGTACTCTTCATATTCGCGAAGCTGCATGGTGACCCAGACGCTATCTTCGTTGCCCTCGCCGTGATATTGGGCAAGAATCTCCTTCGCCTCAGCTTGTCGGCCCCGTGTATACAGCCAGCGTGGCGACTCAGGCAGAAACCAAGCAAAGATAAGCACAAGACTGGGGAAGAGGATCTGCATCCAGACAGGAATGATCCAACTGCTGTTGCCGCCAATATTTGAGGCGCCACGAGCCACACTAACACTAATTTAGCTTTTTCCAGCCCATAGGAGTTTATTGACTTACCCTGCTGCGAGAATTGAGCCCACAAACCAGAAAGTGTTATATAAACCAGTAATGACGCCACGATGGGAGGGGTGAGCTGTTTCAATGACGTGCAGAGGTCCGGCTGTAGTCAGAATGGGCACGGCGAAACCAAGCAAGAAACGACCGCCCATGAACTGTCCAACAGGATTGCTTCCAGGACGTGTGGTTGCTTGGATAATGACACCAACACAAGCAATCGCGCCACCAATCATCATGCCATAGCGGCGGCCCCAGGTGTCGCACGCAGGCCCAATGAATGGAAGGGCAACGACGCCGCCAATTTGGTAGAAGGATGTCACAATGCCGGCCCAAGCTCCGGTGGAGCCAACATTGTAGTACTCTTTGAAAGAATCAATAGTAAGAAGAGCGTTGAACATGGAGCCATCGAAGCCATTGCAGGTGGAGCAGAAGAAGCCGACAAATGCGCAAAGATATAGCATGAGCGCATGGCGAGAGAAGCGTTTTGGCGGCTCCTTAAGCTTGGCTTCGGCAATAGCCTCAGAGCCAGAAATGACCTGTACCGCAGCGACAGATTTGGGTTCCTGCTAGGGATTTTTAGATGCTGTAATGCCGCATGTCAAGATAGCTACTGACCCCAGTCTCTGATACACTATGGTCGATTTGCGCAGTCGTGGTCTCCTTCGTTTCCGACATGATGGTGGTGATGTGCCCGGCTAGAGGTGCGGATTGCAACAATTGGGGACAGGGACCATCTTTAAACAAAAGCCAATGTTTGATGACTGCGCAACACCTTCTACGGTAGTTAAGGTTTCGGGTAGGCCTACTCAGATTTGTTGCATGACAAGTCGACAACGGTCATCGTTGGTGCATATTTAGAGTGGCACAACGCTATGCTAGTCAGATTGGGCTCGGAAAGGCCTCTGCCGTTGTCGAAAGGGGAGCGGCTCCAGGACGCCCCAACCGTGCAGTGCTGGGCGCCATGACTTGGTGGTAAGCCGGAAAACACAAAACCACTCCAAGAAATATAGAGAACACCTAGGCGAATTGTACAATGAGGCTAACTAGTTTCCACGATTCAAGCACAAGGCAATTATCGATGTCGTAACTGCACAGCCCGATAAAAAGGCCCAATGCCATGCGCGCGTTGTGAGGGAAAAACATTGGAATCTCAATGCCCATGGGGCCCCAGTTATGGGTCCTCCGCCCTCGATGCAGGGGCACAATCCATATTGTTCTCGACAGGGCTACCCCAATAAAAGCACAGGTTTGTTACCCGGGTAAGGCTAGGTTAGGTATCGTATCATTGGCGGAGCCTCGGCCTATTTCCGGGTTGCGCTTTTATATTTATTCAATACTTGTATCGCTTCATGTAGTACTATTATTATAAGTTTTTGTATTGTATATCTAGTTTTCTATGGCTAAGCCCTTCTATTCAATTATTTATGCTGCCTAGCCAAGATCCTATATGATCAAAACAAACTGCCTCAATGGAATGCCTTTATATAGCATGGTAGGTATATTACGACGCTTATTTACAATAGCTATAGTAATTGGGGTACGGTATAGCAACAGTTAAGTATATAAAAGCTAAGACCCTTAGCGAAACTTTAGACTCAGGGTTGTTGGGGGAGTTCAAGAGCCTCCAGATCACCGATCGAGCCCCCTGAACGGAGTAGGGTAAATATTACTCCGATGCTCCTTTAATTATATATAATTTTGTCTCTACGATAGCGTAGAATTAATAACCAAGGTATCTGCTAGTTATTCCTGAGCTCGTTTTTCCACCACAGGACTTTACCTAATTGTAGGCCGTTCTTTTCAGATATTACATGCATGGCCGGTTGCTACATGCCCGATCTACGTCTCGATCTTTATTATATAGCAGTGACTTCTAGTATATATACTAGTAGTGTGATAGAAGGACATCCTTTAGACCATAGAGATATACTATCTGCCCAATAGCTACCAAAATGTGGAAAAGTTGATGGCTTGCACCCTTAGCGAGTTAGCATTGCGCGTATATTTTCAGAACATAGACCTCTTACCCATAGATCAAACGTCCCAGGCCAGTACTTTTCTGGTATTCTACGCACGTATAAAAATGTGCCTACTAGATAGCAACAGCACGTTATAACAATATTGCGCAAAGGAAACGCATCTAGCGCCCCCGGGCCTTCAACTAATCCAGCATGTATCATAGCTCCAAAACCGCTAGCTGCTAGGGCCATGAATATTGCAGCTCTATCCTCGTAAGTTTTCTGCAGTGATTGAAATTTACGAGATCGTTCTAACTCACCTCCAAGCTGCTGCATGAGGTCCATCTGCTTCGGCGCGAAGAACCATCCAAAATACGGTTATCCCGCATGATATGGTAAAGGATATGTATATTGCTTGTAGTCGCGGGTTGTTATACAGGCCAAAGTAAGTCGAAGTAATGCATGTTGAGCTAATGGTTAGTACGATCCCAAGATAGTCCCACTTTAGCGTACGACATGCCATGTCGAGAGAGTGTGAGTTCATTCCATGAAAGGCTGCCTGTTATTGTTCATCAGCATTGCTATCATAGCCACTCTTTATAGCATCGCTTCGAAGTTGAATCTGCCAGACTTGTTTCTTTACTTGATAGGCCATTCCTAGAAAATGTGCTGACTTACGGAGAAAAGCAAGCACAATGCTGTGCAGATGAAATAAATCTGTATCACCGCTATATCCTTCCATCTTATCTCCTGTTGTGAGCCATTAAAATCTTTTAGCTCTAAATAGTCTACCCCTGACAATAACGCGATGAAGAACATCGCGGGCAGTAAATGCGACCAGGTATTGACGAACTCGTTGTGCGGATAGCAGAGCGAAAAAATGCAGTCTCTGATTGCTCCCGTAGGCTGGCGATACCCGCGCAGTATATACGGGTCAGTCTGCATCCAGGACGGAAGCTGCTCGAAGTGCAAGGTCCGAAAAATCGAGTCTATGGATTTCGATGTAGCCTCACCCAATTGTTTCCCCACATCTCCAACTCCTTCTTGAGCTTCAAATGTCATGTATTCTGCCTTGGCAGTGATTTCTTGCACGATAGTAGTGGTTTCGCTGTAGAACACCATCCTCGCGTGGCAATAGATGGTCGATCGAAAGAAAGACAATTTAATCTAGGTGGGCAGACTTAGGAAAAAAATCTAGACGAATGCTGTTGCACTTGTTCAGGAGGTACATAAATGGATTGACTCACTGTAGAGGCTATATAAGTTTGGCGAAACGACCGACTGTCCGAAAAATAACGGAGCCTACCCACGTGAAAGTTTCAAAGTACAGAGGGGTAACACAGCGGGGTGTTACGTAGCATGCTGTTAGTGTGCTGAAAAACGCTCCCCAAATCAAGTATCTAAGCCGAGAGAGATAAGGCTCTGGCATCCAAGGATCCGGTTTGTAAGTTATTGCATATGCTACGTCAGTAGAGCGCAGAGTGGGTTCTGTGGGGGCATATGCATAGATATAATCAGCTATACGGAAAGCCCTCAATTTTAGGGAAAGATTCATTGACCCATCACAAACTGTTCCGGGGCCACCCCTAGGTACCTAGGTACTTGCAGCACGCTATCTGCGGAGTTGGAATTTCCCGCTGTAACCCGATATCGCCCCTGTTATAAAACTGGGGTTGGTGAGAACTTGCTGGAAAATGCAGGAAGGCGGGGCTTAAGCTGACCCAAGTTCAACCGAGGGGAACCTGCAGCGGACTACAGGATGTCACATATTAGGCGGCTAGTGAGGCATGGAGTGTACTTAGGTGACAAACGAATACGATACAGCCTCGGGAGGGAGTATAGCGACCATTACCCTCTAATAGATTCTGAATGGTAGACTCCCGAATGTGACATGTCAAAAATGAGAGCGGGAATGCCGACTGCATAAGACACATGTTGTAAGGAATGAGTCTTTACAAGAGAAGGTGGTATTTGTATATTCACGGCAAAGTGATAGAGAGTGTATTTGTGATTATTGTAGGACGAGCTTCTGCCGGCTCGGAAGCGATTTGTCTCATCATTTATATTCTAGCCCAAGTCACGTGGATTTTACTTCACATCAACCATACTATCCCATAATGGGTTTTAACGGTCGCGGGCTTGACAGGTGTCTTGATGTGCTTTTTTCAAGTGACCTTATCGCGGCATCATCATTCTAGTGTAAAATAACACCTCACCCAGCAAAGCGTGCTTCACGACTCAAAGTTCTAATCGCTCCTTCTCCGTGATTGGGCACCTCATTTTCTCGAATCTCGCAACCACAGGCTCAATGTCCTTTCCTGGTGTGAGGTCGTCATCTGGGAATGGCCGTTGAATCGTATATCCAATATGATGAGTCATGCGGTCGATGAGAGCGTTGCTCTCCATAGAGTAGTACTGCTAGTAATTAGCCTCGGACACTACAACTTTAAAACCATAGGCTTAGGTCTTATATTTTAGAACAAACTTACCGGTTCTTCTCTCTTCATGTATCCCTCCGGAATATCCTCCTTGATATAGAATGTCTCGACATCCTCTAAATACAGAGTAGTTCGGCCATGTTTGCCGTACCGCCCCAGGATACCCAGCATATTCGTATACTGCGCACTGTTTAACGCGTTAGCGGTGGGGTCGTGTTTCAAGACGATATGTGAACTAGTAGACTTACAAAGAGCAAATTGCGCCCTGGTTCCCAAAGTTGAAAAAAGGGTTTTCTGCCTTGCTCATGTTGTGCCGCAAATGGTGGAACTCGGCCATGTCCTCAAGACTCAACGTCTTACCGTCGGACGAGTAGCTTATCAAGGTCTCATACAGAGTCATGTTTATATTGACGTTTTCTCCCACTTGGCGATCGTTCCGTGTAGGTGCTGCGGGACAGTTGACGGCGAACTGTACTTTGTCGTCCTGTCTTGTGTTAGGCTGTATTGTTTGAATAGGAGGCTTAGAATACGCCAGCTTACATTGAACATATCAAGGTCAATCGTATCGGGCCAGCCGTGCAGGGCGAAGGTTGGGGCAAGGACGAGCATACTCTGGTGAATGTCAGTATGACTGTAAACTAGATCGACGGGATTATGGTTACGTTGTCGTCTCCGAAATTCCATACTTCGCGGACAGCATGTGAGAGTTCGGTATACGATACGTTGCGGCCGGAGCGGTTGATGTACCCACGGTTTGCGAGGATATTTACGGCAGGACAAGATGAACGCCGGATGTAGCCATTATCAGAGCCATTGACAAATCCTTCGTAGTAATACTTCTTTTCATCAATCTCGAAGGGCTTTTTGTATGGTAGGAGATGATCTGGCTTAGGAATGAATGGCTCATTTTGTCCGAAGTCGTCATTGACGCTTATCAGTGACTTCTGCTTGAGTATGTCATAATACTCAGGTATAAACCTGTAGGCATAAACATAGCTGACAAAAGCCGCTACCAAAATTAAAATGCTGTACGTTCTCATCGTGAATGCCTAGCACAGAGTTGAGAGAGATACCCAGGTAACGCCGGAACACAATTATTCTTAATGGCTTACCACGCCAACCGAGGTTTATTGCCGAGCTTCTAACGTGACTGACGTACATAACTGATTGCTGTGCTCTAAAATCGAGTAGGTTTCAGGCAGGGTGGGCTCGGTGTCAACGTGCAGTCCACAGAATGGAATGCTTGCGATCCTACTTCACAAGGTAAGCGAAAGTTTATTTTTTAGAGTACCCCTACATGACTAGCAGAACGCATCTGTACATGTAACGTACCTATTAGGGATAAGTCGTATAGGCAAGTTTGCCATAACAGGGGTACTGATTATGCAAACAAATGTACCTAGGTACGCCTTCCGGTGAGCAGGTTGCCACCGTTGCTTAGGCATTAGGCTGTGCATAAAGCACTATAAAGTTCCTAGAGGCAATACACAGGTTTAGCAACTTTTCTGACGTCTAGTTATCGGCAAGTGGAGCGCACACTTCACCAAGGCTTTGCACTCATCTCAGGTGATCGGACGGTGGCTTCACCTAGCGAGGGTTGATTTATCATTATAGAGAACTCAGCACAACATGAGAAAATTGTCTGCAAGATACTTTAGAGACTTTATTGGAAAGCAAGACAAGATTTGAAACAAACTACTATGATTGCTTCCTACACATATCTCAGGTAGTCTCTACTAATATCAATTATTATGCCTTTGATTTATTGTGTTTCCACATCGCCCTCAATGGCACAAGCAAAGCAGTGCAGCCTACAGCCATCACAACTCCGCTGTAGACAGCTAGATAGACAAAAGACTTTCTTGTTCCGGAAGCCCCGATCGCTCCTGCAATGGGTGCTCCAATAAGTACTCCTAGACTGGTTGCAAACCACTGCATCCCAAGACGTGTACCAATCACACTTGGCGTTGGCGAGATGACTGGGTGGGCTATTGCAACTGGATTGGAAGAGATTAGAATACCAGAAAACAGGCCAAATAAAACGGCAAAGGCAATGAACCCGCCAAGGCCGTTAACACCAGTCCAACCAAAAATGAGAATTCCAGAGGCCACCACGCTGAACAAGAGAATATTCGGGGCGCCCACTTTCTGAGCAACAAGCGCCGAGCCCAAGCGGCCAAAGGCTGAAGCACCATTTAGTGCGGCAAGCACATAGAAACCGACGTCCTTATTCGTTTTCAGTATGCCGGAAGCGAAGTACGGCACATAGAACAACGGCACAAAGTATGCCATGAAGATAAGGAAGTTAGCTACGCAATAAGCGCTGAAAGTTACTTCTTTCAAGGCTTGCCAGTGTATAATGCGACGTGGGGTGGCAGGTCTTGGAGGCCTTGGTACGCAAAGAAGAACTGGCATTGCAACACAAGAGCAAGCGAGCTGCAGGAATGCCAAAACACGAATAGTCCATGGGTATCCGATCCTCGGCTGTAGGCGGATAAAGACAATGGGGAATATCACACCGCCTGCATATGCGTAAGTATGTGCGCGAAGGATTCACGCCAGGCTCGTACTCACCGATACTAGCCCCACAAGTGACAATTCCCATAGCCAGCGCGCGTTTTGTTGAAAATGTAGTGTTGACAAGGGCAATGGCGGGTACATACAGCAGACCGGACCCTATTCCAACGCAAAACCCGAAAGCCAACAAGACTTGGTAAAACTTGTCCGCTAGGCTGACCATCATCATACCAAAAATAACCATGAAGTGACCCAGCGCCATCAGATGGAGCAGGTAGCCCCGGTCAAATAATGGCCCCGCCAACACTCCGGTGCTGATGAGGAAGAAGGCATTGACGGTGCCGATCCAGGAGATATCAAATGCGGAGTAATCGGACAGAAGTTCGTCAATGTAGTACTCCTGAAAGGCGCCGAAACCAGTAGAAGGACCCCATGCAATCAAAAAAGATAGGCATGCTGCAAAGACAGCTAGCCAGGCTTTGGTACCTCCATCTGGAGGACCTTGAGGTGTCCCCGTGACCACATTCGCTGCGTCAGAATCAGGATTCACCTGTGTCTCGGCGGCAGTGACATCTTCCTTTTTCTCTTTATCCGAAGAGGAAGCTCGTGTCCCTTCCGACATGGTTTTGAGGGGCAAATAGGCGGGCGTAAACGGAAACAGAAGTGGTTATAGTCAAGATTCTGAATGGAAGAGCACCAGCAAAGAGGTACCGGGCTAGTCGAGCACAGCAGGTGTAGCATCCAGGTGGAAACGAAGAATGCAATTTAACTGCTAGGACGATAGCCCGCCGCACGTGCCGAGTAACTCGGCATGTAGCGGGTGGGACTCGGGGAAGGGGAAACCAACTGCAAGGGTTGATTTCTAATTCTTCTCGTCCAAAATAGCATTATTTCCGACAATCACGGATATAGCCATGGTTATAACCGCGGATATAATCGCCAGACACAGAAAGATTGGCGGGGCTGGGGTGGGACTAGCCGAAGCTTGTTCATTCTAAGCTAGTGCGTATACGAGGTACCCGCACGCGACGGTGAAGCGAGGGCTGTCATGTCAAAACAATGCAGCCAATAGTTTTTCCACAAACAGTCCACTGGTATTTGTGACAGCTAGGCTGTGATGAGCTAGAATGCTTCTGTGCATACATATACCAGGCAGTGACTTTGCTATCTGCAACCACAATTTCATACTGGTCTGGTTGCATCCATCTTACGAGAAAATGCCACAAAACATTCCTAACTTTGAAGATATTGGCCCACGGACTTCATTGTACACCCCATCAGAGCCCGTTATTGGTGAGCTTGTGATAATCTGTACGTGGCTGGGGGCGGCAGTAAAGCACATCAACAAGTATGTGGCAATGTACCGGCGACTTGCACCTGGTGCACGCATACTACTCATCCAGTCGGCTGTGCCAATATTAGTGAGCAGTTATGCCCGCCAGCACCGGCACATCCAAGCAGCAGCGAAGGCGGTCATGGACACACTGGCAGAGTGTGACGGCAGCCCCAAGGTTCTGCTTCATACATTCTCAAACGGCGGCACCAACACAGCGACCCAGCTCTTGATAGTTCTCCGCCAGAAGAGCACAGGACCTCTGCCTTTGCTTGGGATCGTCTTCGACAGCTGCCCAGCTAGTGGCACGTACTGGAAGAGTCACTCGGCCATGGTGCTTTCGCTGCCACCCGACTTTGCCACACAGTTCGTAGGGGCGATTGTGGTGCACGTTCTTTTGTGCATGCTCTACACGTGGATAGCGTGTGGTAACGAGAATCCAGCCAACTTACAAAGGCGAACGATGTTGGATCCGGATACGGTGATGCCTCCCGGCACAAATGTCAGTGAGAAGGAGAGCAAGGGCCAGGCGAGGTACATCTACAGCACTTCGGACCGAATGTGCTATTGGGGCGATGTCCGCGATCATGCCGAGGAGGCAAGGCGCTTAGGGTGGGGTGTGGAAGAAGTGGTGTATGAGGGTACAGGCCATTGTGCGCACTACTCGGCTGACGTGCCGGCATACGAGGTGACGGTTGGGAGACTATGGTCGGGGGAATCCGCATGCAATGATCGACGGTCCGGGAAGGGCCGTCCCTCCAAACTTTAAGTTTTAGCGTATATTTTGCTGCAAATTTCATACACGATATGTTCCGCATCTTGTCCGATCTGTAGTAAGTCATTATTGTACGATGTACGAACTGGGTCCTTCGCCCGACGTGCGTTTCGTTCGCATAGTGAGCTTCGGAGTTTTAGTTGCAGTTTCCATTCACTACGTCGCTTTAGTGCGCATAATAATGGGGTGACCACGCAGCCACCTGCCCGGGTTGTATGTCGGCCCGATTGATTGAGGTCAAGACAAGCTTTGACAAGCAACTGTCATATATGAGCCCTTGTTCGGAGATGGTGATATCGGTACGGATACCCCCCCAGTAGCCGCGAGCCGGTCGTACCTCGGCTCACGGTCAAAACAAGCTTGGATAAGCAATCGACCAATCTAAAGCCCCGTCCTTTTATCAAACACCCCCCACCTTCGGCAAGGGATGCGTGATATCCTCCACGACTCCTTCGTCAAGTCTGCCACGTACCTTCCAGCCAAGGTTCTTTTGCGCCCAATATGCCGCCTCCCACATTCAAGATAGCCGTGATTCAGCTCTATGTCAAAGTAGCTTAACCCTATACTTCTTTTGTTTCTGTGCTGACGATCATTACTAGCTAAGGCAACCATCCAAAAATTTCGAGCGAGCCGTGGGCTTTATTCGTCAGGCGGCTGCGCAGGGGTGCCACTTGGCTGTGCTCCCAGAGTTTCACCTGACCAATTGGATACCTACCGATCCTGGCTTTGCCAGTCTCTGCGAGGACTGGAGCTTCTACCTACAGAAGTATCAGGAGCTCGCTAAAGAGCTGGCCATCTGCATTGTACCGGGCAGCATAGTTCGGCCCTGTCAAGTCTCCAACGACAAGGCCACGCAAGCCTTGGAGAATGTGGCCTTCTTCATCTCTAATGACGGACGTATCCTAGGAGAGTATGTCAAGAAGAATCTATGGGGTCCAACGGAGAGGCAGTTCCTAACGGCCGACCCGGTCCCACATCGAGCCATCGATACTCCTCTTGGTAAGATCGGGCTCCTCATATGCTGGGATCTGGCATTCCCTGAAGCATGGAGAGCATTGGTCAGGCAAGGGGCCAAAATCATCATCGTGCCTACGCTATGGACACGAAGTGGTGCATCGGATGCTGGCCATCGCTATAACCCCTCAGCAGAGAGCTTGTTCCTCGATAGCATCCTCACTGCTCGGTGTTATGAGAACACGTGCGCCGTCGTTTTCGCTAATGCGGGAGGGCCTCCAGGTAGAAATTACTGTGGCCTCAGTCAGGTCACAGCGCCATATACAGGCCCCCTATGCAGACTAGGATCAAGCGCCGAGGGCATGGCAGTGTGTGATCTTGACATGCAAATCCTAGAGGATGCAGAGGAAAACTACAGCATTCGAAGTGACCTCGCTAGAGCAGATTGGCACTATGGTTATCTACAAGAGGGGGAGCGAGAGGAGCGTGCAGATGCACCACCTCCGAAACAAAAGCTATAGGCTTCTACCTACAGATTAGCCCTGTCCTGCATGAGTCAATGTACTCGTTCCTTCTTGTTTGCTAGTCCAAATTATGTACTATGATACAGGTAGAACAAGGAGACAACCATAATCTCATTTTAGCAGGTGTGCCTAGGGACACAAGTGGGTACCTTTCGTGCACCCGCGTGCATCTCCATGTACATTAATATGGATATATTTATGTACGTTACATGTACTTCGGTGCAACGATGCAGAGTTTCTGGATAATTCTCCAAATCGCTACTTCAGTTGTTCTGCTCCTTCGGGAGCGTCACCTCATCACTCCACCTCGGGGTTGCCGCTCCTCTTGTTTCGCCCCCATAACCGCTCGCCTCAATCTACATGTACATATAAATGGATCTATGTGGGTCCAACTTCTAACCGAGTGCTTCATCATAAGCTGTGCATCATGAAAGGTTGTATCCCATCATCTGGCACTAAAAGGCGTTGTATAAGCTGACCAATAAACCCTCTGCATAGTAGCACTATAATGCCACCGATTAAACAGTTTCTACGACGCCTCTTCGCGCCAGATGATGGAATACTTTGCATGTTCCCTCGCACCTGTGGCGTACGAACTAGCATGAACAGGTGCTAGCTCGAATCCTTCTCCGACTTGGCGAACCGCACGTTGATCGAACCACTCAGAATAGAATAGGAACACTTTCCGCAGAGCTAACATAGAATTGCTTGGCTCATCAGAGCTTGTTCCAGTCTTTCATACCCTGTTGGTAAAATGGATACAGTTTATCAAATCTTCTTCAGGTTGTATGCGTACTAAAATCATAACGAAGAGTACCAAATTGCTAAAGATTGTGAACCGATATCTTCGGTACAGAAAAAAAAATATTTTTCTTCTAGCAAATCAAGACATTCTTTTTACAACCCGCCGAATTTGTGTTTGATCCCACCCCACCTCCGCCACTATACGCACAGATAGTACGGGATCCTTCTCGGATCTACAGAGCGCCAGATGAATGGCATACCTTGAGCTAAACCGTTTTCGTCGAATTTTCGCGCTCGGATCGTATTGCTGATAGACTCCATCGTGCGCTGAAATCCTACGGCAGCCTCATGCACGCTATCCGATGTCGCTGCTAAGAATTCCTTCCCCGACCACTGGTTAGCGAGACTGCCATTCCAATCCTCCAGGAGCGGTCGATTGAACCGGACAAGCAATGACGCTTGCTTCAACGCCTCCGTATCATTGTGCATGTATGGCATAATGTCGTCTATGCAACCCTTGCACTCCGGCAGTGGGAGATGGAACGCGGACGGGTGCAGGGGTAGGATTCCTGCGGACTCTCCGAGTGTGGCTGCATTGAGAACGTGGTGAGCGATGCCGCACAAGAATGCCATATGCGACAGGATGTTGATTAGCTTCGTCCTTTCGACAAGGGGGGCTGGATGAAAGTCCAGAACATGTGCGCCCTCATGTGCCTCAACGATCCAGTCCTGTACCTCGAAATCATGCATGAGCAGCTCGTCGGAAGGGTAATAACTTTCAACATAAGTGACTACAAAATTTTCGATGGCCACCAGCATCGGCTCAACGGTTTCATAAAAAGGCATGGTTTTGAGCTGCGGTCCGTACGTGCAGTTGACCAAGCCACGACTCACGAGGTCCGGTCGAAACTGGCTACTGCGGAAGAGTCCTGCAGATACAGGATACACGTCAGCTGCAAATTGGCGACCGGCACGGTTGTTCATTGCAAAAGACGCATCGAAAAATCCACCATCGTTGAAGAGAACTTCATCGCCGATTGGGCGGACAGCGTAAGCTTGATACATCACTGCAGTTTGTTAGCGCTGAAGTGTTTCAGTGAGCATTTAGAGAGGCATACATCGGTCAAGAAACCCTCGTACTGGATGTCTGCTGCTCATAGTCCTGAGTGCAGCTTGATGTACAGGCTCGGCCACGTCGTGGGACGCAGCAAGATGGAAATTCTGGCCGTGGAATACATCATTCATCGAAAACGCCATCTTCGCGAAGATCCAGTCGTTTTCGTCATCCAAAGGTGTATAAGTCAAATTCATGCCCATGTTCGTTTTTATTGCAAGAGGGAGGAAGTCACCTGATTTGGGATGGATGTAGAAGTACGCAGTGCAAGCAGCAGTCCAACGGTCGGGGTTGGTAGGATATCCAGCTTGTACCGAATGGTCTGCTACGAAAAGACGGCCGGCCCGATGGAGCTCTTTCAAACTCATAGTCGTGAGTTGCTTTGCGATGCAGTGATCCACCTCGAATGGCAAATTCGTATCATCTGGATGAATACGTTTTACAACGTACGGGTTGTTCGACAGACGTTCCATGGAAAAGAGAAGATCTTGTGTCCAGTTCGTCAACATTCCTGGAGCAACGCCATCTGGAATTGAGTATTCCCACATTCCGTCGTATATAACCGCATAGCTCGAGAGATTTTTGATACCGCCAGCCTGGGGCAAGTTAACAACAACAATTCACTACGAGCGGGCAAATCAAGTACCTTAGCTAAGGCCTGCGCTGCTTTTGGAATTTCTATTCCGTTCACTTTATCTGTCACATACTGAACGTCTCGGAACCAAAGTTGCTTGTCTCTCTGGACCATAGCATCCCCAAGAGGTCCAGTTGGAAAGAACGAAGTATTCCCCAATAACGGTGGCCCATATTGATACCCTATTCGGTTCACTCGAATCTCCTCTGCTCTAGTGGTAGGCTTTGAATCGAAATCTGGAAGCACGAAGCTATGGCGGTTCGGGAGATTGATATAAGGTCTCCCATCCCTTAGAATTTGCTGTAGTCCACCATATGGTAGAGACGAACAGGTATTTAAAAGAATAATAAAGGCAATACTGTTCACGAGCAGATGTGAATACATTTTTGTTGAAAGTAGAGGTGCAGTTCAAAGTTGTTGATAGTACACAAACTGCTACTTGGCATAGAGCTGGCAACTTATATCCGAATCTCTCCTAATTACTTCCTATACTCTGGCGTAAAAACTGTACAGTGGGGCGGACGCCACACAGACGGTTGTTATCTACTACCTAGCCATTTTAAGCCAATGAATAGAGTTTATATTATTTGATCAGCTCATGATGCTCCTGCTACTCTTCGTGTGGCTATTGTCGCACATCACGTTCTTTTCTTGTTTTACACTGGTTTTGATTTGTAATGTATTTTTCTCATGCCGGTACATTATAGAGCATACTTAGCTTGGCCGTTATAATCCGCATAGCCTATTTCCTGCAGGTAAATTCCGTGGTTGTAAACCATGCAGATTACGACATGGGTTGTATGGGTTTCCCATTTTCGGCGCTACTTAGGTGCCTAGACGGTCTAGGAATCGAGCAAGGTGGTCAACCCGCCGCTACTGCACCTTTTTGCGTCTAGTGAAACTCAAGAAAGCGAGGAAGAACCCGTACTAGAAGAATTTTATACAGACTTACTGTATATGATGGCCAGATGAGGACTTTCTTATTGTTCTACTTCCTCCTGTTGTCGATTGGGACTTAGGCTGAGATCGCCTTTGTCATGTCAAAACTACGCCGCAGGTCAATCCCAAAAAATGCTCGATCCGCTCTTGTCACGGCGATTAGGTTTTCATGTGAAAGACTGCATTATCGTCAGATCGGACCTCGGGAATCAAACTACCTTGTGGGACTTGTACATATATCCCTGGTTTTTGCGGGCTTTTATTTCTTGATAGAGCTGACCCCCGTGGGGTTGAGGGATTGCGGTTCAGCCAACACGCGGTAGCTACTGCATTCAAGGGGCCTTCCGAGTTCGGTACCCTGAAAGATAATGCATATTGAGGCATATTAATTCTTCCTGCTTCGTCTTACTACCTTGACAGCAGGGAAGTCTTGCAGCACGGGGGGTACTACTAGGCACATTGTGGCAGGTGTACCGACATTTTAGACGATGGATGTAACGATTTGACAAGCTAATGCACTTAAGTCATATGACCAAGAGACTTCAACGATGTCACCAAGCAGCCCCCCTCCATTTAATCCCACTCGATGCCGAGGTATCTCTTGATGCTCTCATCTCTTCTCTTCCTTATGAACTCCAACCCATTCGTCCTTGCTTGCAAATCTATCATTTTCAACTCTCTCAACTCTCTCAAGATGTTGTCTCTACTCTATCAAGCAGCTTTCCTCGTTTTCGTGCTTCTTGCTATTTTCCAGGTCCATATCCTATACCAGAATCGCAGGCAGAAAATCAATCTCCCTGGGCCGAAAGGATGGCCTCTCATTGGACTCGGACTGGACTTACCTCGGAGACCAAGGCAGATGCTTAACGACTATCGAAAAAAGTATGGTGACATGTTTCAGATGCGTCTTGGATGGTACGATTGGATCTTCTTTAACAATCCACGAGATGTTAAGGAGGTTTTTGACAGAAAGGTGAGTAATTCTAGTGCTTTGGATTTTGAGATTTGTTGATAGATATTTAGGCGGCGATCACGTCACACAAAGTAGAATTACCGATGGCACATGATTATGTAATGGGAGACCGAGGCATTCTATCCATGACCTACAGTCCAAAATGGAGGAAAATGAGAGGATTTATGCACCAGATTCTCACCCCCAAGGCTTCGGCCGATTTCATTCCTAGCCAGGAGTTTGAGATCAAACAGCTTTTGAATGATTTTGCAGGAGAAGGCGGAAAGAATAGCACCGATTTCTATATGTTCATTCGTCGGATGACTTTCTCCATCATGATGACCTCTACATACGGCACCCGTATCCCGGAATGGGATTGCGAAGAAGTAAGAGGTGTTTATGGCAATATGAGGATTCTGTCTATTATCCTAAGGCCTGGAACCTTTTGGGTAGATGTATTTCCTCCTCTTAAAATATTTCCTCTTTGGATGATGCCGTCATACTGGATGGCCCGGAAGTGTAAGAATTTCATGCAAAATAGCACTATGGGACACTGGTATAAGCTCAAGGAGAAATTTGAAAAGGGGCAGGCCCCAGAGTGCTTTGCAAAGCACCTTATGGAAACCAACTATAAGGAGGTTGGTCTCGATGAAGAAACTATGAGTTGGCTCGCCCACGGTAAGCATTTAATCTTTCATATACCATCATTCTATCCTGACTTTGTTTAGCCGTACCCGAAGCCGGTGCTGAGACCACTGCAAGCGCCCTCAACAGCCTCCTGATGCACCTCGCAACACACCCCGAAGCACAAGAAGCCGCACACCAAGAAGTGTCCAAAATTCTAGGTAATGATCGCCTCGCCAACATCCACGATGAAGAGTCTATGCCATATATCCGTGCGGTAATTAAAGAGATCCTACGCTTGTGTCCTGTCGCCACTACCGGATTGCGGCGCATGGCTGGCGAAGACTTCGAGTACAAGGGCATTAAGGTTCCTAAGCAGACTATTCTTCTCGCAAATATCAACGCGTTACACTGGGATGAGACACGCTACTCTGAACCGTACAAGTTCAAGCCCGAGCGCTACCTGAAGCACCCTTTCAGGTCCGCTGTGTACGCCAACTCTGCTGATGTTGAAGGCAGAGATCACTTCACGTTTGGCGCGGGACGCAGGATCTGTCCGGGCATTCATCTCGCTGAGAATGGACTGTTCTTAGCTGTGTCGAACCTGATTTGGGCATTTGAGTTCAAGAAGCCTCTTGACACGATGGGTAACGAGATAGAGATGGATATCGGAGATGAAGCATTCTTAGACGGCGCTATTCGCATCCCAAAGCCATATGAGGTGCGAATTGTGCCGAGAAATCAGGAGCGATTGAAACTAGTTAGGGATACCTGGACCGAGGCGCAGAAGGTAGGCTATACCCTGAGGGGCATGGAGGTGGATGTAAAGGGTGGGATCAAGGTTTAAGGGCGGCGGATCCGATACTCCATCTCGATGGGTTCTAGTGATACTATTCGCCTGTGGTATAGTGCTATGATTGAGTTGGCTGGTGAGGGTGATAATTATCTCCATGCAATTTCGTAAGGGGACGGTAGTTACAACTACTCCTTAGCAATCTTACCAAGTTATCCACCCTGTTTATCGATTATCAGCGCGGCTAATAGGTAAAAGAGTTGGACTTACTTTTGTCGTACAACTGGAGTCGTTCACAAACAATAATGCGGGCGATTTACCCAAGAGCCTCGTTGCCGGTTTGTGTTTTATTGCTTCCTCAGTAGCAAAATTCTGTTTGGTTTTCTGAATTATGATGCTCTATTCTTTTTAGTGTGCAAGGTGACCATCTTCATGGAATCCTAGCTCCAGGCAGCAAGCCGCATTCGCCTTTGAACAGACATGTATGAAAACGGGGAGTCTAGTTGGGTTGAGGTTCATAATCGTGTCACATAAGTGATAAATTCAATGTTTCAAGATATATATTTTGCAATCCACTCACGAGACATACTGACAAGGAGTCTCTTCCATATTGAAGAATGTCTCAGTGAGTCGCTTGCACGTTAACCGGCTCATATATATCCACGAAACGTGAACCAGATACAAAAAACATTGCCCTGCACAATACTCCCGTCGCTGAAGCTACCGTGTATGAATTATAACCTAGATCTAAGTACACTTTATAGTAAGTGCTCCAGTATTCGCACTAGCCCGCCAAATTGCATCCTGGACACATTTATATGAGCACCCACTAGTAGAGCCCCAACAACGACACTCAGCCGCTTAGTTCACCTAGAAACGCGCATGGCCAGGACGGCTATTATCCCCATTTTCGTAATCAAATCCCCAATTCCAAACATCTCCACACTGACCACGCAGGTTACCGAGCAAGCCTGCACCCCAATCAAAAGCCCACAGACCCCCGGTGTACACATCAATAGTTCGTGGTGCTCTATTTGGTTTAGGGCAAGAAGCAAAACACGAAGCAGAGTTGGCGCGTTTGAATAAGGTATTTTCCGGGTTAATATTTGCGTCCTCATCAACGGCGGTAGGTATTCCGGAAACGAGATGCACCATAGTAGCCGTGACGGCAAGGGCATATCCTTTGATTTTCATGTTGGATCGAGATGTCCTGGGTTTGAAGTGAATAATTGTACGGTGACTCTTGGGAATGCGACTTGATTTTGTTACATACGGTGATTGGAAGGGCAAAATTGATTTGAAAGGGTCAAGCACTGTTGGACCAATGCAGCTGTTGTATAGTCAATATGAGGAGGGACAGGATCACATATTTATACTCATTATAATTGAAATCCAATTCTCTATGCTGAGGAATTAACTAACCTAAGTGGGAGAACGGGCAAAATACTGATGGCTAATTTTTTGCAGCCTTGCAACGCCCTCTTTCATTCCCCAAGTCCGGGTCGTTGAGACCTGAGGATGTCTGCTTAAAATAGCACGAATTACCCCGACCTCAGCACCCTCCATATCAAACCAGGCCGTAGATGGCTAAGGTTCAGCAAATCTAGACCAAGGTCTACCCGAGGCTCCCCTATTAGTCCTAGTCTGAAGAAAGCCAAGCTTAAATTGTCCTAGTTTATTCCTTTTTAGAAAACGGAGTAACTAATTATGTCGTCCATTTTCGCATTCTGTTCTACCCCAACCTTGCAAACGACTTCACAAGAGTGGAGAATCCCATTCTAGCTGACGGATACCATACAACACCAAGACACCAGGCAGCCGCCTCATATTCAGCCCCACGATACGGCCCGAATTTATTCTGTTCTTCACATATTTTCAAATGCCCTTGACACTATTACCACACAACATAGCTCAAATTTACTCAATTGTTCATAACTCGCAAATTTGGATATATGGGATAGTTTTGCACATGGTTTAGCAGGTAAGTTTTGTTGCACACCTAGTAGTCAAAACCAGGTTCAACTACATATCATCTAGCTGAACCGGTGAAAGTTTATGCACAGAGCGAGCTATGCTTAGCCTTTCCACTTAAGTTAATCAGGATAGCACGTTTCATCTGTACCATCCAATCCATGCATTGCTATATTGCCGAGCCTATTCTGTATAATGGGTTTACCATACCTTAGACTAGGGTGGTAACAAGTTCATGCTCGTCACATCGTTTTTAGACATGAAGTTATTTCTCAAATTTCAAATTTCTTGCTCAGAATATGAAAAGAGAGGATAAATAGAGGTGCTTCCCTCTTCAAAAATAATCAAGCCAGTCCAGCCAGCCGACAAGCCAGCACAGCCGCGTTTCAACAACCCTATAGTCTCTACTGCTCATTTTCTAGGTAAGCCACTTTTCAGGCGAAGAATTCATAACTCCGCAACTGGCTTTGTAGAAAATGCGTTTCCCTAATACCTTCGCGGCCTCTGTCATTCTTCTTGCGGCCTTCACATCCGCCGCCCCGACTGATGAAGGATTTGAGACGCACAAGACAGACCCCAATAGCCCAATCTCCGCTTATGGGTCTTGGGATTCACCGGCTGCGGATACTCCATCGCCTCACGAATCTGCCATGTCCTCCGACCTAGTGGGGCGTGACGCGAATGCAATGCTTGAAAAGCGTCGCCCAACTAAATGCGATTGGAGGGTGATGCCCGATGAATGGTTTAACGAGTTTTGGATCACTCACTCTGATGGACCAGGTGATTGGGATCGGGGCTTGCTAGATAACTTGCGTGGCCAATGTGGTCACATTGGGAGCTGGACACATGAGTGGAACTCAAATGTACCGGCTTGGCAAACCTACTTTGTAACAGACTTCGCCATTCGAGCGCATTGTGTTGAGGATGCAATTTGGTTGTCAAGCCAGACGGGTGGTATCAACTGCATATTTCACCCAAGAGAATTCTAGACAGAAGTAGCGTATAAGTGGAACTCTAGCTATATTATAGTTAGCAGCATTTACTATACACAACTAGACTTATATAGCATATGAATCGTTTCAATTTCCTCACACCGCTATATAGAAACCATACCCTATTCAAGATAGGCGTAATGACCGTACCCTACGAGGGCAGTGATTCGTAAGTAAGTCTAGAGAGTCTAAATATTGTGCAAAAGATATTGTTACCATTAATCAAAACCTACAAGTGTTAGAACGCAGCTCTACTTCACCACCGCAAACAACCAAAAAGATGAGGATAATTAATTACGTTGATTATCGGAGTAGAACGGTATATATTGTACGCAAGCTCGCGGCCCTACAACCGGCTCGAAGCTCTGCAGTTGGCTCGTAGCCTGACAACAAGTAACTATTGGGTAATAGGTAGATCGCTCTCGCGCCGACATTGGAGGAACGCTATTCAAATCGAATTTTATCCAACATTTTCCCAACCTTTCTAAACTCCATTCGTTCTGCACTATCAAATCTAATAACCGCGAACTTTCCCTAACTCCACAACCAATTTCTCATATGTGAGCACGATAAACAGACAGCTATCCGGTGCTTACATGCTAGGAGATTCTTCAACATTCTTCAGCTTCTCAATCATGCTCACAAAATCTTTGTGATAGCCATTTAAGTCGGCAATCTGATCCGCCAAGCCATTGACATATATTTCCTTAGCCCGGTAAGCTCTCGCCGAGTCCTCGGCATCGGCGATGCTAAAGAGAAGGTTGAGGTCATTTGGGTCGGCCTCAGCCACGGCGCCATTCTCAGACGCATCACGCCACGCATCCATGACAACGCTGCGAAAGTAGTCATCCCCCGCCAGCGTCGCAATCGCATACAAATGGAATATCTCCGACGGGTCCATTTCTAGCTCCTCCTCCTTGTCTTTGGTCCGGATGCATTGGAAATACAGTCTAACGGCCTCCTTCGAAATGTACGCCAAATCGATAATTGTCGATCTATTGTCAGTGGATTCTCGAAAGGCTAGATCGGATGTTACACATAGAGTTTCGAGAAGCGTATCATGGGTGTCAGATAGACCGACTGGTTGTTCTTTTGTGCCTTGAGACTCCGGTGCGACCATGGCCGGTGAACTAGTAGGTTCGGCATCGGTGTCTTCAACTTCTGTTTCGTCTACAGATAGAAAAGAGACGTGTTCGTCTTCAGATCCTTCGGGTCCGCTCTCTCCAGAATCATCTGACTTGGCGTTATTGCTGTCAGTATCAGTGTCTTCATCGTCGGTATCTCCACTATCTGTTCTACCGTCATCATCTCTAGACATCATCTCTTTATCTGACGAACCACCTTCCTTGCTAAAGTAGTGTTGGATATCGGCTTGATTGCGGATTGAATCGGGAGGGACCCATCCGCCCACATACAGCCTTGTATGTGTCATCACTCGTGCAGTGAATTTATCATTGCTGCCGTTCGTGTCATTAACTTCGCGCATCTCAAAATCGCCTTTGTAAACATCGCCAGCGTCGTGTTCACCCTTCTCCACCCTGATGTGTTCTTTCTTCACCCGTAGGTGTTTCTTCCTTAGTGCATCTGGGATCTTTGCATTTGGGTCCTTCATATACACAATGTCAACCGGATGGTCTGGGTGTTTCGCCAGCCATCTATACCGATGTTGTCTACATCGCTTCTCGATTGATTGCATGACCAAGTTTGTCCCAAACTTCTTGTTATACATGCCTTGTACTTCAGTCCATGTTCGCTTTCGGTATGTGCTAGAGCATGAAGGATCGGAGCCTAGAATGAGCTCGTAGTTATCGCGGGCTAGGATGATAAAGGTCACTTGCTCCTCTTCCAGGCGCCGCTTCGCTATTTTTCTCGCCTCGCGATCTGCGGTGGGAAGCTGGATATGCGTACTGCTTGTCGTCTTAGGTCTAGCCAATCGTGTGACAGTCTTTGGTGGAGTTCGGTAACCACCATGTCCACTGCCGCTATGGTAGGACTGGTGTCCGTTGGAAGAACCATACTTGGCTCCCGTATCCTCAAAACAGACATCCATTTTTTGTAAGTTCGAGATATCCATGGGTCTGTAAGCCTTGTGCTTTTTTGTGTCCCGTGCTTGAATATCGTGGGTCACTGCTTCGGCAGTAGCTTTGCGCTTACGGTTCATACTTGAGTAGATTGAATCAGACATTTCGTTCGGTGCTTTGGATGAAGAGTAATGTTCCTGTGTAGAAGGGTGGGTGTTTAATTACGACACGTTAAGATGAATATCACTATGATCAGCTTGGACCCGCCGTCTTAAGGGTTTAATTGCACAGTCAAACTTTCACCAGGTCGCGTGAACCGCCTGAGGGCAAGCCAAAAGCAAACTGAGTCGCGCCTAGTTCCTAAAGTTGATCACACTTTCACAAGATGTATTTCCCTACGTCGAGATGTTGAAACACAGTATTTGGTATTTTGTAACTCTTTCGAAGTAGAATGTTATAATTAGGTCTTCCAATACGCTACTAGATCTAAAAAACGGTAACACAAGTAATTGCCTTAACACAAACACCAAATATAATTCTAAGCGTCTAACGTGGGGAAGCTAAACGCTTCACCACGTCCGATATTGACGAAGGGCTTAGCGTGGGAGTCTTTTTATCAGTTTGAACTGAAACAGTGTTAACACGACCATCCAAGTAGTTCTTGATTGATGACCATGCATCAGGATTTTCGTGCAGTCGCCCTAGGATCTTGTAGAACTCATCCACGCTAGCTTCTAGGCTGTTGTATATGAGTACTGCAGTGTGAGACATATCCTCAATCTGATTGACAATTGTCTCCTGTGGCAAGCCCTCAGTGTATACAACGTTAGAGATCTGCTGAAATTGGTCGAGCTCGTCATGTGCCGCATCCAGCATATCGTGTAGCGATTGAGGTATGCTGGAGTCAACTTTTGATTTCGTATCTAAGAAGGCTTGGAAGAGGCTTTGGCAAAAATCCAGTATATTGAGGATGCGTTCAGAAAAGCGTTGCAGAGGGCCGATCTGCGTGACGATGGCGGAGTAAAGCTGATTATTTGACTCAATATGTTGAGTAAGCTTTACAGATTTGCTATGCAGAGTATCCACTGTCACGTTGGACTCGTGCCCCATTTTTTCTATAAGGGAATCATATGTTTCGGCGGTCAACTCAATATTCTGTACTGCCTCGTGTTGCTCCGCCTCCATCTTGTTAGCATAATTGGTCAAAGCGTTAATCTTTTCGTCTTTTTCCTCAAGCATCTTCTTATTCTCCTCCCGCTGAGTTTTCTGAAGGTCGGCTATTGTGCGATTCTCAGCTACGAGCTTGAATATCGTCGCTGCTCGGTCTTGCAGTTCGCGTTCAAGCTGTTGTATTCTGCGCGCATCGTCGTCAGCGGCGCTTTGTATCTTACGGGCATCCACCAATTGACGCTGATACCGCTCAATTCTTTCCTGTGCATCCTGTTGAAGTTCTTTGTAGTAATTCACAGAGTGTTGAGCTAGCTGGAGGTCAACTTGTGATGCTTTGAACTTGTCAGGTAGATTATCGATCTCAGCCTGCTTAGATTTCAAATCCGCCGTTAATTTCTCGACATCATCTTGGAGATGCTTTTCACGGTCGTCGGCCTCTTTGATATATTTCCGTGCCTCTTTCAAGGCTGCCATGTCAGTGAAATGTTCCTGCATTTCCGCCGGTATGACATCGTCGAGCTTTAGTCCTTGATCTTTGACCATGCTCAAAACTCGAGAGAGTTGACTCTGAATATAGCCGCGGTCATGCATGATACTCAGGTGTTATGAACGGTCCGGCGGATGTTAGCGGAAAACTTCAAGGTAAGAAGGAACAATCCCTTTATCATAGAGGTCTTGTATCAATGTATGATCTGACAATGTTATAACAATGTGGGCTAACAGTATTATACTATGATAGAACGTGCGTTTATTAGTGGTGGTTGTTTGCACGCACAATGTTATATAGGCAGATGGCGTGAACGTTTGTTTAAACTATACCCTGCTCAGTCATTCCAAGACTGCGAGAGCAAGAGGGCAAGGCTCAAAAGGAATGAAGTCTTAGGGTTTGCTAACGACACAGGGTGCGCTTCACAATCAATAAGCAATCTAAACGCTATTCATTTCAAGGGTATCTATGCAACACATGCACGCTCTATACAATATAATTCGCTACATTGACCCAAAAATTGCCGTACATATACACAAAGCCACCATCAAGCTCACACTCACCCTCAGGCCGGCAGCCGCATCTTCCCCTTGGCCCTTCTGCCCTTTCCGAAATCCGTTGCCCATATAAAGCGCGCCGAGTTGAGTAAGGCCGCCATCGCCATCAAATAACGCTACTCCCTTGCCAGTCCATGGATTCGCATCTTTGGTCCGAAAAGCACCAAACCATGCATATCGCTCCACGTGCTCCTGCTTGTCGAGGTACGGTAGCGTTTGATTCATCATCTGAACAGTGGCATCGGCACTCTGCTGGGGCAATCCCATTTCCGTAACCCAGATCTTAAGTGGTGTACTCTGTGAGGTGTTGATGTTGTAAAACTCATCTAGAGTACCGACCCATGCCGCTAAACCATCAAAATTGCCATACCAGTGCGCGGCGACGAAATCTGCCGGGCAGCCATTTTTGGAATCAATTTTATAGCATGATTCGTTAAACGAGCGGAGCCACTTGAGGCCGTTGGGTGAGCCGGTTGTGGATGGGTGACTGATTTTCCACTTTTTGCCACCTCTGTCACCGTTTCGGTAAGGTACGACATAGTCTATGTATTCCCGCGCAGCTACTTCCGGAGTGATCGAACTTCCGCCACTGCCTGTGGCGCCATCAGGTTCGTTGAAGGAGAGGAGATGAGATGATGATTGGGGTAGACGCTTGATGACATCTTCTGTTTGTTGTGTTTGTGTGGCGTCGATACCGTGTATCATTGGGACAAACTCCAGACTGTCTGCTGGTATCAAGTCACTATTTGGATATGGACTCCAATTGTAGTACCATTTTAATGGTGTGTTAGATGAGCTCAGCAGGCGATTGTCTGTTTTGTGGGTGTCTCCAATGAATGCGAAGCCTCTTTTAGATTCTTCGGCATATGATACAGCACTGAAAAGAGCCAAGTAAATGAGTGCGCGCGGTATCCGCCTTGCGTGATGCGATTGTTGTTTCGTGGAAGCCATGGTGGAGCGTGGTTAGTTAAAGAGAAGTGGTGTCCTGTGTTGATGTGTTTTTGACCAAGCCAATAGTCAATAGACAAAAGAAAGCCTTTATAGTATATATATACATTGCGATTTCTTGTCCGTCAGTGTCTACATGGACGAGGCTGAAGGCAATGCTGGGCTTGCGTCATCAAACAAAACTTGGCAGGTGTCAAGGAAGCAAGAACATCGTGAACAACTGACTCGAGAATACGAGAAACCAAAAGGGCAGGTAAAATATGTTTTCTAATTAAAGATAACGAAACCGAATGTAGGTATCTTTTAACCCACTGCAGGTTGAACTTGGGATGCTGATGGCTTACCAGGCTGTCCTTGTGCAGAATAGACTAGTCCGTACATAGAAAGGCGATTGCCTCTTTCGGAACGCTATCAGACGGAGTACTAAATTTTGGAAGCAAAAAATTGACATACCGATCGCGAACAAACGAGAAATGAGAAATGAGAAATGATATACGAAAAAGCATAGAGGTCCATGCCCACATCAAAACGAAGACATATAGCGATTTTCACTTGAGCAGGTCGTAGGTTTGAATTGGGTATCAGGCTTTCGCCCTGTTTCATTTATCGACCAGACACCGGAGAAATCGAAGTCCCATATCACGAATACATGATGAGTGTGAAAGACCCTAAGATTCATCGCTCATTGACTCCAGAACGTGCCCATCCCGTGACCTTTTCTTTTGCTCAAAACTTCCCCACTGCGCTATTTTCTCTATGCGGCAGTGATGGCCTTGCGGGTCTCCTTGCCACGCTGCCTCGAGTTCAATCGGCGCTCGACAGTCTGGGGGCCCTTCTGGACGACCTCGGCACCCTCAGTAAGGATGAGCTCGATGTGGGAGGGGTTTGACATGTAGGGGTTGATCTGCGTGGTTGTTAGAGGACTATGTTGTATGCACAAAAGAGGCTACGTACACGGCCATGGGCACGGTAAGTGCGCCTGCGCTGCTTGGGAGCCTGGTTGACCTGGATGTGCTTGACAATCAGGTTGCTGGTGTCCAGGCCCTTGGTGTCGGCATTGGCCTCAGCGTTCTTGAGGAGACCGAGAAGGATCTCGGCAGACTTGACGGGCCAGCGGGCCCTGGAGACACCAAGAGCCTTGCCTATGCAAAGTCAGCCCGTTCCTCTTAGATGCGCACGCGCTTCAGCGCCCATTGAACTCGAAAACCTACCCTGTGCAGTGCGTCCAGTGCCGCCGGCATACCGCCTCATGGGAATGGCCTCCTTGTGCTCCAAGACATTTCCGAGGTAAGTGAGGGCGCGCTCGAGCTTCCAGCCGTTGATGGCCTGGGCGGTCTCGCGGGTGTTCTTGAAGGAGACGCGGAGGTAGCTGCCGCGAGCGCGAGCAGACTTTGCGCCGTCGATGCTGGTTGCTCCGTAGCGAACCTGCACTGAATTAGTGCCTCGTTCTCATAATTATGAACGGTTGCATCAATGGCGACGCGGACGTACCATTTTGTCGTATAGTCCTGTGGGTGTTAGTGAAGGTGGTGTCGGGCAATGTTCAAGGGCCAAATTCGTGTGGGCGGTGGTTCGGCAAAACGCTCGGACCGCAGCAGCAAAAAAGCAGGCTAACCAATCACCGTTGGCATGTGCATGGGCGGCTTAGCGTCTGGTTTTTTTCTGAGCTCCAACTCCATCTCAAGCTGTTGCTGCGACCCATTGCACCCCATATAGAACCACTTGCACACCAGCGCATACCCGTTGCGCCATATCGAGGCCCTGCAGAGTGTGTATTGTCTTGCTTGTTTCTAGAGCGATGAGGCTAATTGACTGCACAGTCCCTTGCGCAACGTACCCTCTTGCTCTCTCAACTACACAGAGCCCAATCAGCAATGGCCTTCACTCCCAGGTACGCGCTCCTGCACGATTAGCTGTGCATAGGCCGCAGCCCGGCGATGCGCAAGTTTTTCAGTTAGAGCGTACACGTACTAACAACTCGACAGAGGCGGACGTGGCGGTGGCCGTGGTGGTGGTGGTGACCGTGGAGGCCGTGGCGGCTTCACCCCTCGCGGCGGACGGGGTGGGTTTGGCGATCGAGGTGGCCGAGGCGGCAGTCGCGGTGGATTCGGCGATCGCGGTGGACGGGGGGGTGGCCGTGGTGCGCCTCGCGGACGTGGCGGTCCCCGTGGTGGAGGTCGTGGTGGTGCTAGAGGAGGAGCGTACGTGAAATTCAGCTCTTTACTGGGTTCATCAGTCTAACCTTGGCTACAGGAAGGTCATCGTCGAGCCCCATCGTCACGCCGGTGTCTTCGTCGCTCGCGGCAAAGAGGATCTCCTCGTCACCAAGAACTTGACGCCTGGCGAGAGCGTTTATGGCGAGAAGCGCATCAGTGTTGGTGCCACTTCCAACGCCACAGATGCCGCAGACTCGACCCCCAGCAGCACTGAATACCGCGTCTGGAACCCTTTCCGAAGTAAATTGGCCGCTGGTATCCTCGGTGGCGTTGACAACATCTACATGGGTCCTGGCAGCAAGGTGCTGTATCTTGGTGCGGCCTCTGGTACCAGTGTGTCTCACGTTGCCGACATTGTTGGCCCCGAGGGTACTGTTTTCGCCGTCGAGTTCTCCCACCGCTCCGGTCGTGACCTCATCAACATGGCTACACACCGCACAAACGTCATCCCAATTGTCGAAGATGCGCGCCACCCACTTAAGTATCGCATGTTGGTCGGTATGGTCGACTGCATCTTTGCCGATGTTGCGCAGCCTGACCAAGCACGTATCGTTGGTCTGAATGGTAAGACTCGTGTCAATCTGACTCAAAACAAATGCTAACAATCTGCAGCTGGTCTTTTCCTCAAGGTTGGCGGAGGTATCGTCATCTCCATCAAAGCTAACTGCATTGACTCCACCGCCGCACCAGAAGCCGTCTTCGCACAAGAAGTCGCCAAGTTAAGGGAGATGGGCATCAAGCCTAAGGAACAGTTGACACTCGAGCCCTTTGAACGTGACCATGCTATGGTCGTAGGAGTTTACCAACGGGCGCCGTAAAATGTTCAGCTTTCAAGCTTGATCTTTGCCTTCTAATTTCATGATGCATGGACGCGATCATATACCTGTACTTTCGACAAAGGGATTGGCGTTTCTGGCGCCCGGTGGTTACGGAATTGTTGGCTTGACAAAAGATTCATGATTATTACTTCGGCGCTGTCTTATGCTGTGCTCTCCAATCCCGATTCATGCTACCGTCTCAAATAGATGGCTTTTCCATCCTGTGATGAAGTCACATCTCACCGAGCTAACTAGATTATCAAACCCATATCGCTCCAGCTTCTTCATTCCAGGAAAGGTGAACGGCAATGCCTCACCATGGCAATCAGGTCCCCTGCTAGCATTAGCCTATTCCCGTATTTGCTTTCTGCTTGACCGAGTTTATAACATACGAATACAGCGTACAAAACGTTCCCTTATCTGGCCCAGTCGACGAGATCTCATCAACATATCCTGGGCCAACATTACCTAATACCACCCCCAGTTTTCTGACAAGCTATAGTGAAAGCGCTGATTACCTACTGCATCTTGAAGTCCCGAGATGGAGATTTGTACATGAACCGCCAAAAGCCTCATCGGCGCGGATATAGAGGTGAACTTTTGGATCGTCACTTACGCGGGTCGGTGCTACGGTTGCGAGAGATGTGAGCAAGACAAGACGTATGGTGGGAAGCAGCATCTTGGCGAGAAGCGAACGAGGAAATGGATAGTAATGGGGGCATGGCAGTTGCGGTGAAGACATACGTGTGCTGTTGGATGCACCTTGCTTCACGCCGCATTCCGATGCTTATGCTACCTACCTGGCAATTCAATTTCATCTCGTAGTCCTGTGCTTCTTATATTGGGACTAGAGTGCGTGCTGAGATCTTCTAGGCGTGCAAATTATTCAAAGCCGCCGCAACGCGGACTACCAATCTAGTCATGGGCGACATGTAGAGGTGTCAGTGGGCAACCTTGAGTTCTAGCACAGCCCCGTGAAAGCGGACAGCGACATGTGGTCTATTTCGGTTGCTCCTATAATAATACAGAAGGCTATGGGAGATTAAATGGCGTGAAATGGCTGTGTGGGCGCTCAGTGATGTGTTCATCTGCTTTGGTTACTTCGAGTACTGTTTGTGTGAACAATTCCTCGCCTTGGCTACTCTGAACTCTGCGCCCTAATGTGACACATATCCGATTATAGTCAATCTTTTGGGTGGGCCGAAAATAACTCATCAAAGGTAGATTTATCATTGTCCGTACTCAAGACTTCCGTCACACCAACAATGATTGTCAAAAGCAAGACTATCATGTGCATCAGACCTGTCATGTACAACAGTATATCTTGTTCTTCTTCTTTTTTTCCCTAGAAACTATGAAATGGAATCAGAGGAACGCTGCTGTCAAAAGCAACCGATTCTTACTAGTGTTGTGTCGTAATCTTGGAGCTACCTCCCACTAGTAGTTGAAATAAATGATGAATTCACTCCTAAGACAACGGATAATCAGTATATTGATAACTTAGGACCCACAACTTACCGGGATCTCCAAGCTCACACCAGTACTCTTTTTTTGTGATTTTTATACTCTATGTATGCATTACATTCAATGACGAGGTTGAGTGTTGTGACGTCAGATCAACGTCTTGCATCTGCGTGATAGGCAACATACATAGTACAGCAATCAGCACTTCAGAGTACTTCCCTTCTACAACCCGATTATAGCTATGACCCCAAACAATATGGCGACAGCCGCCAGGAATATAATCGTTTCGGGGGGAGCACGGGGCATTGGGAGAGCACTCAGTCGCATGTTCCTTGAGGGTGGCCACAAGGTGTTCATCTTCGACATCGACGACGAAGAATTACAACACACGACAAAAGTTCATCTGAAGAGATATTACGAAGAAGGCAAGGTGAATTCGGCACTTTGCGACCTACGTGATGTCCACGATATTCGCTCTAAAGTGAAAGAGGCGGCCAAATTTTTTGACAACTCAATCGATGTTCTCGTCAACAACGGTGGTATTGCCAGCCCACAGTGGAAAGATGGAAAGACAATGGAGGATCCTGATACTTTGGGCGAGTGGCAGGCGTACATCGATACGAACCTCACTGGCCCATTCGCAATGAGTCAGGCATGTATTCCATTCATGAAATCTCGAAAAGCCGATGCGGAATCAGGTGCACAGAAGATTGATGGCTCAGGGCCATGCATCATTCACATCGGCTCCTTCCGCGCACACCAATCAGATCCCAATCAGGAGGGATATGCATCTAGTAAAGCCGGACAGCTCGGTTTGATGCACTCCATGGCGATAAGCTTGGGACCCCTCGGGATTCGCGTCAACTTGATAGCGCCCGGTAGAATCAAAGTTGCTCATGAGAGCAAAGAAGGTACCTTTCCAAATGCATGCCTTGGAGTGTGGACACAGACTGACACATAACAGGCGACGAGAAAGGCACAGACTGGGAAGGACTTATAAATGAGAAAGACGTAGATGATCACCCAACAAATCGTGCCGGAAGACCTAGGGACGTTGTTGATGCAGCGCTTTATCTCATTGATGCTGGGTTCGTCACAGGCCAAGATATCACGGTGGATGGCGGGGCGCTTCGAAAGAAGAATTGAGGGCAAAGTCACAGTAACAAATTGTTAAAATGAATTCTGGCCTAATTTGTGAGTCAGATATTTAAAAACCAATCAAGAGACTTCAATTATTGATGCTGTGATGGTGTACCAGAATTGGAGGGCGGCAACCAATTGCAGGATGTCCGGGTCATTGTTTTGCCGAGACAGCTGATGCATGTCGAAAAAGTGGCGCTGGCTGTCACTTCGACTCACATGTGCCTTTACGTTGAATGAATTGTATATATCTCATGTTCGCGTCACTCCTTTAATCGTCTATCACGTTGGCGCCCATCTTGACCGCCACCGGGCGCATCACGACCCTCACGACTAATAATTGTGCTTTTCTTGCGTTGCGCCCGCTATTTGCAGTATATTCACGACAGGCTGAACCCGCTCCCCGCCTAGTCAGCATCTGTCCCTCGAAATATGGGCATTCTTGCCGTGCATTCACAACTAGAACTCTAATTGGTTCCCTTTCCAAAGACTTTGGGCAGTGTGTATCAAAAGATCCAACACACTATGCAAAGAAAGTAGCTGCTGTACATGCGCCTTTACACCCGAGCCTCGCGTCTACATTAGACCCAGGCGCACGTATACACCTCGACGATTACGGTCAGAGTCAAAATACCCTCCGGAAGCTACAGGCTTCGCGTTCTTGCCTTTATTCCAGCTTTTCAAAGGGTTTCCACTTTACCCCGCTGCTAGAGCCACTCGAGTGGCCCAGCCGACCCAAGGAGACAAGTAGCACCGAACCTATACGGTTCGACGTATCAAACCACAAACGTAGCAGAATGTCTTCAAGTGTCGAGATTCTCACAACGCCTACGGTAGACTCAGCAGGCACAACTGTTGTACTACGAACGCCTACCAAGCTATACGTCTTCGGCAGCCAAGCAGAGGGCACCCAGCGCGCCTTGGTACAGCAAGGCACCCGCTTGCTGAAGGCACAAGATTTCTTTTTGACAGGTAAAGCTGAATGGAGGAACACCGGTGGTTTCGCCGGGCTGATGCTGACTCTGGCTGATGCAAATGCAAGCTCATATCAGCAGGCTATGGAGCTTGTTCACAAGTCGAGGGAGAGGGGTCGGAAGGTCGAGGATCCGCCGGTCCCATATTTCAACATATACGGACCACCAAATCTCAAACACACGTTAGGCACTTGCCGGAGGTTTATCTTCAGAAAAGGTATTCCTGTTAATGCTATTGAGTACGTCGACAGGCCTGTGAAGAGGGATGAAGATGGCAACATACCACCGAGCTGGCAGGATGTCAACATTCAAGTCTGGGCGCTTGCCGTCTCGCCTTTACACCAGCAGCAAGACCAACAAGCCGAAGCTGACCTTGAAGCGCGGCGACGGGACTTTGACTTACGGTTGAATGCATTCGAGGATCACCAGGCGCCCAACGATGAGACATCAGAAGATAGGGAGGCACGCTATGACCTAATACGGTCTGCCACAATCAAATACATGTTTGACTCAAACTGGAGCTTCGACACACTTGTAGAACGCCATATTTCGGAGGTCCAGATGCCCGCCGCACTATTCGTTCGCAATCCAAATACTCATGGCTATGAGCCGTATGATGGACCTAAACCAGGCGGGTCAGAGCCATTGCCAGATATTACTGTCTACACACGAACACCATGGCCAGGTGCTAACATCTTAGCAATACCGCCGACTAAACCGGCACCAGAGTGTATCTCCTACATTGTCCGCACACATTCCTCTCGAGGCACTTTTGATGTTGCACGCGCGAGAGCACTCGGCGTCAAGCCTGGACCGGACTTTGGGAAATTAACCTCAGGCCAATCTGTGCAGAATAAGGACGGAGAATGGATAACCCCAGATCAAGTCCTAGGAGCAGAAAGACCGGGACAAGGAATTGCCATTCTCGATGTGCCATCCGTCGACTATCTTGAGGCCATTGTCCAGCGAGAGGAGCTAGCCTCCCCACATGTGATGAATGGCATTGGTGCTATTATCTGGGTGTTGGGCCCTGGGGTATCGGGGCACCCCGTGCTGAATGAGTTTATGCGCAAGCTTAGTGGTGTGCAGCATATTGTATCATCTACGGATGCGTGTCCCAATCGCATCACCTTCGACTCAGTAGCCGGTCAGGCGACGCGTTTAGGACAAGTGGATCCATCCAGATACTCCGTACTTGCACATGATGATAGTGCTGTGCCACAAAAGACTATCTTCAGCGATACTCGACACCAGTCTTATTCTCTACCCAAAGAGGCTATTCCCGCGGATAGAGGTATGAGCTGTCTTCTCATGCCAAAATTCGTCGCCAAAACAGAAACCAAGTCGGCTTTCTTCAACTCTGCACAAGTTAGCAGAGAGACCGATGCTAATGTTTTGCGTTTAGCTGCAGCGGCGCAGGAGGCACTAAACGCTGATCAAGAGAATATGCAAAGATGGAAAACTCTCCTTGCACGACCTGATACCGAAGTAATTACTCTTGGGACAGGGTCAGCTTTGCCCTCAAAGTACCGCAACGTATCTGCTAGCCTAGTAAGGGTACCAGGCGTGGGCAACTATCTGCTAGATTGTGGAGAAAATACACTGGGGCAGCTGTCAAGGGTGTTTCCCGCCGAAGAACTGAAGGAGATTATTAGAAACCTACGCATGATATGGATTAGTCATTTACATGCTGACCATCATCTGGGAACCGCTGGGGTTATTCGTGCATGGTACAACATTGTTCATGGTAGTGTTCCAAACCCAAAAGTTGTAGACGCCACTACTGCAGTTGAAAACATCGGAGAACACGGACTGTCAGTCATATCACACAGCGGCATGCTACAATGGCTGTATGAATACTCTTCAGTCGAGGATTTTGGCTACAGCCGTATCCTGCCTCTTGAAATATCTCCAAACGACTTTGGCAACAGCTCGACTCTCAACATTCTCAACTCATTCAATGTGGAAACTGGAGATGACACTCTGATTCCACGACGTCATTATGAACAATTGTTTGGTTTCGCAGACATCCAATCCGCAAAAGTGGCACACTGTCACGGTGCGATGGCTGTGTCTTTCACTTTCCCGCCCTCCCCAGCCGACCCAGGAGGCGTTAAGCCACTCAAAGTCAGCTACTCTGGAGACTGCAGACCAAGTCAGCATTTCGCAAAGATAGGCAGAGACAGCACGGTGCTTATCCATGAAGCTACATTTGATGATGAATTGCAGGGCGATGCCAAAGCGAAGAAACACTCAACAACATCTGAAGCCTTGGGGATCGGTGCACAGATGGACGCTAAAGCAGTCGTGCTCACGCACTTCAGCCAACGTTATCAGAAGATCCCAGTACTCCAATCCGTTGCAGACGGTGAAACAGAAGATCCGCTTCTCAACACGGCAATCATAGCCGAAGGAGCCAACAATGACAACGACATAGATGTTGACCCCACATTAGAAAACGCTGATAACATGGATATACACCCCACCATCAATCGCAAATCCTCCACGAATTTCGACCAGGTGTCTTCTACATTCCACGAGAACGAGCGCATTGTAAAGATCCGCAATCCCGATATGAAGGTTGCTATTGCCTTTGATTACATGCGCGTCAAGATCGGCGAGATCATCCAGCTAGAAAAGTTCAACGAGGCATTAAACGAATTGCTCGTCAAGGAAAAGGATGATGACGCGTCTATAGCAAATTCGTCCGCTGGTGCCGAAGGCGGAAAAATCAACAAAAATGGCAAGAAAACAAGTGGAGATGAAGGTGGTGGGAAAGCTAAGAAGCAGAAGCAGGGTACGCCAAAGAAACAGGTGTCGCCGAAAAATCAAAAGTCCAAGCGCAATAATTGAGAAGGGGAGGACTGATGATTTGCATGAGAAATGAATTAGAGATTTAGAGAAAGTACACGAAGTTTGCATGACTAAATGCAAAGCCGTCTAGTGTGATATCAGTGAATCTGCTCTTGGCTGTGTCTGCGATACGAAAATACATGGTTCATGGGGCAGCACAATGAAACCGAAAATTGAAAAATCTTCTTGAGAGGACAAATTCATACTTGACAGGGGCTCATGTGGGACATTTCGATAGGCAGTTCCGAGATGAAATGAACAAAATCCAGAGCTGTGTTACTACGAATCCTATAGCAGTGGTACTCCGAAGGGATTCATGTCTACCCCCACCCAGTATTACCACCACTCGAGGCTACAAAACGGCTAAGACACACCAACAATGCGACTACGGAGAGAGGAACAAGAGTGTATATGCTATTACCCTCGTATATACCAAGGGCAGGAAATCTAGGTGAAATGATCACTCACCACGCAAAGGGGGGGGGGGTCCGCAACGCCCAACGATGATGAGATTCTGAAAAGCACTCTTACACCGGCCAACTACACCAACAACTGTATTTTACACGGCCGCATACCCTCCTCGGCTACCACCTCCTTGCACAGTGCCTGCAATCTTTCGGGCAAAGTCCTTTGCGATATAGGGGATGTCGCGGATCGTATCACCATGGGGGAGCAGATCCCAGCCACGAGCGCCGTAGCGATTGTAATTGAGCCAGGAACCGAAGATGAGGTAGGTAGCGATGGCGAGGAAGAAGCTATGTGATTTTTAGTAAGGATAGTCCGAAACGTAGCTTGTGAGAAGCAATGGCAAGTCTTACATGATGAAGAACCAGCCAAAGAAGCCCCAACTGCTGCCTCCGTCGGATACTGGAGCGTCCTCGCATGCGTATTGTGTCCGCCACTCGAGTCTGAGTGTCTGTACCTTCTTGTCCTTAGCTTCCTCCTCAAGCTGGTAGCCACAGAATCGCAAGCTATTGTCGTTGTCCTCGCATTTGCCTTTGCCGCTATCCTCCCGGCGCCTCAACTTTTCTTGCTTCTCATCGCCATCCTTTCCCTTCGGAGGCTCGTGCTCTGAATCATCCTTTTCGTCTCCCTCAAGGCCTGTTCGTTCTTTATCGCATACAAACTCGATGATGGCTCTTTGGTTAATACCGTCCTTCTTTTCAAAGGGGTGGCGTCCACCATTCAGTATCGCTCGTACGCCTTCCCGTCCTGCATCAGAGTTTGATTTGGAGTTTCGTAGAAGTTCAAACTTGGCGTCAATTTGACGTCCGTTATCCATTTTGTAGGTTCCAGCAATGTCAATGGGGGTTATGGTGGAGTTCTTGTCTCCTATCGAATCGATGGTTTCTCGGATACCACAGACTGTGATTATTCATGAGCCACATCCATATGCTTGAGCACATAGTGTGCAGGAGTACGAACCTCTTGCGCCAAGATGGCACTCGGTTGCCTGGGTTGCGCCCTTGTGCCATTCCAGCCTCTTGCAAATATCGATGGTAAAGTTGTACTTGTCGACCAAGTCGCGTCCAACACTGGCCTCGGTCCAGTGCACCATATGCGGCCCACCCAGCTTTCCCAAGTCGAAATGAACACTCTGCGCTGCAATCTCCTTGCAGTCAAATGCCCATGATGCGGATGGGAGAAGCGCTGCGACGGCTAGCAGAGGAAGAAGCGTTGTCCGTGACCTCGAGGGTGCCATAGCTGCGGCTATGATGGAAAAACCTAGCCTAGAATGAAGACGAATGCGGTGTCGCTAGGAAGTAGTGTGTAGGGTGAATAGGGTGTCGTTGACCTAGTCAAAGGCGCGGAACCCGGAACCCTCGGTGGTAGGGGAAACAGTACAGAGGAGAGAAGAAGGGTCCAGGTGCGCAGATGAGCGTGTTGATGTCGCGTGGACTAGTGAAGGCTGCAGGCACAAGACGTGGGCGATGACGGCACCTGCTCGTCCGTTGCCAAGACACTGCTTATGTGATACCTAGATTGCGACTGCTGGTCTAACCACGACTCCTCTTTCGACTTCATCTCGTCGCAATACAGTTCACGATTTGTACTGCAGTGCTAGAGCGTAAGAAATATTGATTGAGGAACTTGTGGTAGTAAGCCACCTCTAATGCTGGTGGAGTCATGGCCAGCCAAAAGGTCTCGACCTCGGAAATGATCCCTCCTCATCGATGCACGGTTATCAGATTGAATATCAAGGACTACATAGTTCGACTTCTCTATCAACTTCCCCATTCAACAACTCAATACTCTATCCCAGAGCATATCACAATCCTGCCATTTCTCCACACGAGCAAACCTTCACGCGAGTCATGATGGCGCTACGCTAAAAATAGGCAGCATCGTTGAAAGCCACTCTACCGTGCCCGCGGCCTATAGTCCACACGCCAGTGGACCAGATGTACCTTTACCACCTTGAGTGTAGTCAGAGCGCCATGCCCACTTTGCTAAGACGCCAAAAGATGCAGGTCATTTCAAGAATAGAAGCAGAGATGTATTTGATATGGAATGCTAGCAAGAATGAATGACCAGGTGGCTCCTTACAATACCTCGTGCCGAGCTGCATCTATACTATCTGGTGGCCAGTCGGGTAATGCAGACGAGACGCACCAACGCCAGCGAAGCCGAAGCGAAGAACAACCGTAAAAAAACACAGAAAGCAAGCCAGTACAGATGCAGGTGCAAACCTTGTCTAAGAGGAAAAAGATAATCTAGCCATGTAAATGCAACCGCAACCGAGCAATAATAAAAAACAAGATACGGAAGGATCGACAATGCAGAACGCGTGGTGAACGACGCATCAACTCCGTATATGCATGAACAAGCACGCCCAAAAGTAAAAGACAAATAAAAAGTGACAAAGTGAGGGAAAGAAGAGGGTATTTCCAGCGCCATGCAAATGCGATGCCCACCTTTCATGCAGTGGTATCGTGACGAAGTAAAAAGAGAAAATTCGAACGCCCAGCGTAAAGGAAATGTTGACAGAAAACCATTTTCAAACCTAGTAAGAGAGTCGTTATGCGTCATACCGTTTCGTTTCGTTTCGTTGTACCGCGGAACGTTTTATTCGTGCTTGTCTAATCCGGACGAATCAATAACGCCACTAGCATGGTGCGGTACCGAAGAGTCTGTGGGCACCTATTTGCCCTGGCTACCGCCCTGCTGTTGACCTGAGCCGCGCCCGTTGGCCGGCATTGGGTATGGGAAGGGCGCATAGGGGAGCTGATAGGAAGGATTGCTAGATCCAGAACTTGCGCCGGCAGTGGAAGTGTTGCCGGGAGAGGAAGAAGCGGAAGACATAGTTGAGGTGGTAGTGGTAGTAGTATTGGGATTATGGCAAGGCTGAGAACTTGAGCGAGGCTGCGCGTGGGGTATTGAAGAGTGTTGACGTTGTGGGGGTTGCGAAGATGAATGTCTAGCTGAGTGCTGGCTTGATTCCAAGGACCGCCCCTGACGAATGGACTCTGCTATAAAATTGGGCGAAGTAGGCGAGCCTGTGGTAATGATGATCACTGGAGTCGAGCTTGAAGTGGAGATGGGTTGTTCAGCGGTAGGTTGAGGAGTTCCTTGAGAGTCTGATAGGCTAGCAGAAGAAGTGTTTGACTGGCGGACTTCTGGCGTAGTGTGGCTACTGACAGGCTTTGAAGAGTTTGATGGGCTGGAGGTCTCTGGCAGATTATTGCTCATATAAGTGATGAGTGAGAGGCAGTGGTCTCTGTTTCGATACAAGACGATGATGCTGTTGTTATCCGCTCTCTTATTGTTTGATGCCTCAATTGGTTGAGTGTCTTACTATGTAATTGAAGGGTTGAGGTATTGGTTGTTGAAGATGTTGTAATCGATGATGAGTATTCAGGTTGACCGCGTCAGGACTTTATATTTCGAACCGCAACTTTGTGGGCCCTAGTCGACGATCACCGGATGTCGATAATAGAATGAGTGGATTCTGAATAGAGGAATTTCTCGATATTCTAAGCCGGCCAGGTATCGCATAATCGTGATATAGTGGCTTGGTCTGCAGACAGCAGAGGGTCAGGGCGTTGAACCTGTTCTAGAGAGTAGATCCAAGCGTCCTAAGAGTCAGTCAAGAAGCAATTGAGGAAGGAGGGCGTGACGATATTCGGGCGTCCAGATAGGGTGAGACCGTCGTGGAACCGGGAAACTGGATAAAGGTGTGTGCAGACAGACCTTTTTTAGATGTGTGGCGTCCGGCCCACGTTTTACTGTTGAGGATCCGAACGCACGGGGATGGGGTCATGCAGCGGGATGCTATGAATGTGCTGTCGTCAGATGCTTAATTTGAGCCGCATACAATGTTCCCAGCCCAGGATGTGAAGCCAGACAAGTAATTTTCGAAGTTTCTACACGGGTGTTGCCTGGCAAGTGAGCTGTGAAATGTGGTTGAATCTTAACTTATAGTGTACATGTAAATAGTAACGTTCTTGTAACAATCCATCTATACTTTATCGAGATCTCTTCTAGTGTGTTCTGGTGGGCTCCTAACAACATAGAGCAAATACTTGGTCTGCCTTCTTGTAAGCATGCCAAATAGTCAAGCAAAACAAATTGCGCCAGAGACCTAGTACGGAATGTATCCGCAACTAGCGGTTGCCAGTAAGTTTCCTCCATCACGCGACGGGACGGAAATCGCGATACTCTAGATTCGGTCTGGCCGCTCGAAAGTCGCTCTATTGTGGGATATATGGCGTAAAGTCGGATCTTATTGGTGTCTACGGGTTTAGAGCGGTTGAGTTAACATTTGTGACGGTTGCGACAACTATGCCAGCGAATCAAACGTCTAATAATCTCTAATATTAGCCTTCTTAACACGAGAGGTTGTCCCAACCAGGTAGTGTTACTCAGCTCTCACCGAAGCTTCCACCCGGTCCGTGCAAACCCATTGGCCGCCCCTAGTAGGAAAAGAAACTAAGCTCACAAGTGCTATGAAGTCATTTTGACGGGAGAAGCGAATGGTTGGGCTAAATTAGATGTCCAATAGGATACAACATCGTGCCATTTAGCGTTGACCAAACCGTTTGTCAGCGCTTCAACAAGCATGCCCTTCCCTACATAACCAGGGACTGGGGTAAGCTATCCTTCCAGAAGATTACCAAATCCAGATACTGGGGACGCCCAGAGACGCCGGTGAAAACGCAGGCAGTATACTACTGCAGCGGTCTGAATAATTGGGAAAGCCTCATAAACCCGTACTTAGTAGTGCTAATAGCATGACTGCATAGGGTCCATGGACTCTACGGGTGGCTGGTCAGCATGCAGATGGAAGCGAGAACCGGCGCTACTTGTGCATGGTGCGGCCGCAAAGCAGATTGAAAATACAATTGGGGCTGTTTGCCGAAAAGTCTCCCAATCTGGTCATTAGTAACTTAACCCAGCACCTGTGCAGAAGAACTTCAGATGAGCGTGAATCCGCAAGGACCGCGGTGGTGCGGTGAAATCCTTACAATTATCGACCTAGCCACTTTGAGGTATTAATGGTATTAATTAGCGGGCTTTCCTAATTATGCTTCGCTAAACTGATTATCCGATGCTTACAGAGCTGAACTTGAAGAAGGCTTGGCAGACGCCATGGACAGCCTCGCTTATCAACGATCTCAAATGGCTTATTTTCCATGCGGAGCTGGGTAAAACGTGCAATAAAGAGTATAGGGTGTGATGATCTCGAAGTAATTAGCAATGGCTGCAGATAGAAAGGTCTGAGCGCCAATAGAGGATGCAATACATAGACTCACTGTAGGTAGTCCGTTGTAGCAGTGTTCATCTCTTCCTGCAATTTACATTTGACAAACGTATGATTCACATCGATGACTACCATAAACCGCGCGGCTGTGTTTTCTGGAGCTGGGAAGACACTAGATGTAGCTAACGTCGGATTCAATCATCCGGCAGCGGAAGAAGTGCTGATCAGGAACCATGCGATCGCACTGCAGCCACTCGACGCAAAGATGCTAATGGCCGGATATGGCCCTGCAGGGTCGCTACAGTATCCAGCTGTGCTCGGGACTAGCGGTGCAGGCGTTATAGAGGAACTAGGACAAGGCATTTCTGGATTACAAGTTGGTGACCGGGTTGTGTTCGACACAAAAGCCTATGTCGATCCTGGCAAGAATCGTAAACAAGGGACCTGGCAGCAGTTGGTAATTTGCGATGCTAAAACAGTAGCAAAGGTAACACTCCTTAAGATGTAAATGACAAAAGAGATGTTTGCTGACACGGTGAAAGATTGGTGATGTTGCTTTTGAGCAAGCAGTGTTGGTTGACTTTCCATTACAGACAGCAGTTGCAGCCCTTCATGTTTTCCTTGGGATGGGCTTGCCTGATAGTGGCAGTAAGGAAGAGAGAGTACTGATTTGGGGCGCTGGGGGTGCCGTTGGCTCATATGGTGTCCAATACGCGAAGGCTGTAAGTACTTACAATCCCCCTCATCTTGATAATTCCATGGTCTCGTGAGAATAGTCAGCGCTAACATTTACCAGGTTGGGCATACGGTAGTCGTAACAGCCTCGCCAAGAGATAATGAACGGCAGAAACGGCTTGGTGCATCTGAGGTGATCGATTACAAATCGCCAGATGCTGTAGAGCAACTACGAAAATTAGGTCCATATAAATATCTCTTCACGGCTAGTGGCGATACAGCGTCCCAAAAAGCCTTAGCAGCATTAATCCCATCCGAGGGAAGATTTGCGAGCGTACTACCAAGTGGGATTGAGTTGCCCCTGGATATCGAAATCGTTTACACAGCATTTTCTCAGGCGGCACAAAAAGAGGAGTATTCCGACTGGAGAACCTGGTGGTACCAGGAGTATCTACCTGAGGTATTGGCAAATGGTCTTGTCGAACCTGTGAAGTTTACAAAAGTCGAGGGCGGATTGGCTGCCTTGCAACAAGCTAACCAGGATGTTTTTGGTGGCAAGGTCAGGGGAAAGCTTGTGATCAATCCCCAGGATTAGGTTGCAATGTGATAAAGTCGGCCGATAGAGATTAGTGATCCAGCCATATAGAACAAATTAGTGATACAAACTAGCAATGTGAGATTTAGAAGCTGACAATTCCGAAAGGCAATTATAGGAACAAGCAAAAAGTTATTGACTCTAAATAGCGATCATGCAGTGACGGCAGAGCCCTTACGCCGAACATAGATCTGACGTAAGTCGTAGGATTGGTGCTGATGAACTTGTGGCTGCGAGATGTCATGAATAGGCAATGGCTTGGTGATGTTCGGGAGTGTAATTGATGGGGCTAACCCAAGGTGGATTAGCCCTGGCGCATGAACTAAGTTGTTGACATCATACCTGACTGCCATGCCGAAAGGGTTGATTTCCGTTTCTATCATTCCAAATGTTCTTGAACTGTCAGGCAGTCAAAAAAATTGAAGCACAAGGCAATAACGAGTCAAACTCATGAATACTATTATTTTATTCATTCCTATTTTTGGACTCTTTAGTGTAGACCGCCAAAATTAAATTGATAGAACTTACCATTTTGACACTGCTTCGGGAAGATCGCTATGGTTGTTTGGACCCTGCGAATCATCTCTGTGTGGTGATTTCTGCTTGATCGAGGGTCAATATAACAGCACATGCCTAGGTATCGAAGCAATCAATACCCTCACGGTTGCTATGCAGTGCTAAGAGACTGAGTGCTACCATCTCAGATGGTGCTAGATGTGTGGTGTCTAGGCCCCCCGACAACTACCAGGCGTATGCTTGAGGCCTATTTCTTTGTGATACCTTATGCGCTAGGGTTTTTATCTCCCTCCAGGATACCCATGACTACCTCTACGACTCTGCGAAAGCCTTCCATCTCTTCCTCGACGGTACCCCCCATACCAGCACTAGCGAAGCTTATGGAATTACCAACATATACCGGCTTGACTGTCTTGCGCGCCAGAACTTTGGCCAATCGTGTTGTGAAGTCTAGATTGCTCGCCTGCGTAAACAATGGTGTGCTTAGCGTCTCACTGGGTGAAGCTCGCTATATACAAGTTAGTAACTAGAACTATTTTTACTAAGAGCAAGGGGCTACCAACGTTGGGCATAGCATATACAAAGGACCCTAACACTGAGGACGATGCAGACTCGGACGTAGATGTGGTGAGAAAGAGTAGTAAATTTGGGCCGTTGTTGGTTAGCTGGAGGTTAATGCTGGTATGCGGTGCTCTCGGGAGCGGAAAGGAGACTTCGCATAACGCGTGCGACGCGTCATTGTCTAGTGTTGTCGTCATCGCGTGAGCTCAGCTTGTTGGTAGTGAGAGTGAACAAACCAGAAGGCGCGCGGTGGCGGGGTAATCTCGCAACCCTCAAACTCGGAGCACCTTCGGACCTCGCGTTACACTTGGCCCACTCTCAACCCGTCATCTTCGAGGTCAGCCTGAAATTCTCTCGGGAGGGTTCTCTGCGTGAAAATTCAAAATGGCCGAGAAGGAATGGGAAGGCGACTTCGATCCCATGGCGGACCCTGAAGAAAAGAGGCTTCTTCTGTCAGTCCTTGACTCCTTTAGGTACAAACCAACTTATGACCTCTATCGTCGTTCTGGCTCACGGCGTTGACAACATCAGGTCCTATCGCCGCCTAGCTCATTTCAATGGTACACATGTGCGAAGGCAAGCTTTCTACTCGTTGCGACAAGAGCACTGGGTGTTACTCTCCAAACCCCCCTTTTCCATATTGGACACGTTTTCAAAGATGGATGAGCTCATTGACGGTAACGCGGAGCTAGCCGAAGCTATCTTCAAGGCCGGATTCAGAGCATTCCTAGCACCAACCCTTGATAGCGATTGGGTTGCATCCATAGTCCCGGAAAAATACGCTCGCGATGAGTATCAGATATTCTCAATAGTCATGGATCACCTCGACGCAAAGTCGTCACCAAATGACTTGGACAAAGCGCGCAGTTGCGTCAACCAATTCTACCGGGAATGGAGTGAAGAAGGTTCGGTCGAACGATCCAAATGCTTCGATCCTATCTTATCAGCCTTGCAGAAAGAATTCAATTTGCGCAAAGAGGTAGATCCTGATCTAGATAAATCTACCATGAAGGTGCTGGTGCCAGGTGCAGGTCTGGGCCGCCTAGTATTCGATATCTGTCACGCTGGGTTTAGTGTCGAAGGAAATGAGATCTCGTATCATGAACTCATGGCTAGTTCTCTCATCTTGAACCACACTCAAAAGGTGGGTCAATTCAAGATTGCTCCTTTTGCGCTGAACTGCTCCAATCACGCCTGTCGCGAAGATCAATTTCAGGTCTTCCAAATTCCAGATGTTCATCCAGGTAGCGAGTTAGCAAATATTGGGGGTTTCAAGATACCAGCATGTGAACGCATGAGCATGTCAACAGGCGACTTCTGCATTCTATACAGCCAAATAGAGCACAAAGAGGTATTTTGTGCCGTGGCTACAGTGTTTTTCATCGATACTGCACCAAATGCCATTCGATATATTGAAGCAGTTCGAAATTGCCTGCGGCCCGGTGGTATTTGGATCAATCTAGGGCCACTCCTGTGGCACCATGCAGGTCGTAAAGGTGCAGAGAGCGAAAGTGACGAGAACAGAAGGATGGTTGACGATGATGCAGGCATTGGAGATCCTGGTTCAGTTGAGCTTGCGAACGATGAAGTTGTAGCACTTGTTGAGCATCTTGGTTTCACGATAGAGTGCCATGAGTGTGGCCAAATCGAGACTGGATACCTTTCAAATCCGAAGAGCATGCTGCAGAGCACTTATTGGCCTGCGTTCTGGATCGCAAGGAAGAAAAGCGACAACGAATAATCCAGCTATATCTGTCTATAAAATAAAATTTGGCCGCATTCACAATTGAGAAAACATGTCGAAAACAGTTCCTTTCGGGTCGATGCCAACGTCATAAATTCCAAAAGCATCTTTGCAACCCAAGCTCAATCCCTGTCATTATGCTGGAAATTTAGCCTGGCTCTTATTCTAATATCGAAAACCTTCTGATCGGCATGAATTCATATAAGTTCTACATTTGGCTAACCCCACCTGGTGAGATTTTCGAGGCCCAGGTAAGAGAGAGCGGTTCTTCCTTCTCCACATTTTGGTACAGCGGGGATAGACGCTGACGGCGTGCTGACACGGAAAGTACACGAACAATTTCCGGTGGTAAATGTCTAGCGAACTGAGGAGTAATAATTCTGAACAGCAATCGTGAAATACGATCGACGGTTGGTGGGTAAACAAGTTATGTCGCTTACATGACCGGGGGAACAACGCCTTGCTTTCTAGATACACTCTATCATTTCAAAAGATACCTAGCGCGTCTAGGGTATGGAATGAGTTGAGCGGGAGTTATTCCCGCTAACAATCCATTAACCCAACGTTTGGGCTATTTCCTTGACCATTTCCGTGGCGTTGGCGACCCACTCTGATATTTACCCAGGATACCTGGGCGACCGTTGAGCCGCCGGGTATGTACAACCTGCATCACTAAGCTTTCATAGCCAAGAAACCTAAAAAGCCAAGCCTTTGGCCGATCGATCTGTTTTCGGCAGCTAGGAATGGACTGATGTATTCCAGTCAATTATTTAAATTGCTGGCGGGGTCCCGGTTCAAGATGGTAGAGCCGTCAAGAACTTGAGCCACAACCCAAAGGCAAGGTCGCAACAATGCTGTCCCTCATCTTCACCAGTATTCTCCTTTTGGCACAGAAGGCGGTTGGCCAGTCTTGCGACGATGAGCCAAGACCGTGGGGAACCTTCATCAACAACACGATATATCAGACCAGGGGATCTGAGTCTATCACTTACCCCCGTTTTGTCGAGTTGACAGATGGAACTATCATTGCTACCGCGTCACTCAGCGGCCACTCTCCAGGATACTTCCCAGTCTTCGAGAGCAAGGACGGCGGTGCCAACTGGGACTATATTTCTGATCTACGAGACACGGTGAATGGCTGGGGCATGAGCGCGCAGCCAGCTTTGGCCGAATTGACCGAGCCCATGGGTGGTTTCCCAGCGGGAACTGTCTTGGGTACCGGTAACAGTTGGAGTAACAATGGAACAAAGATCGATTTGTATGCTAGCACAGATCGAGCGAGGACTTGGAAGTTTGTTAGCCACATTGCTCAAGGTGGACGACCCAATACGACCAATGGCGCGACTCCAATCTGGGAGCCGTACCTTTTGTAAGTCATCATTGGGTGCACTATTTTCTAAGCTCAAGATGGCTAATATAGTTCTGTACAGGCAATACCAGGGGCAATTGGTTGCCTACTACTCCGACCAACGTGATCCGAAACACGGCCAGAAACTTGCCCACCAAACATCCTCTGACCTGAAAACCTGGGGCCCTGTTGTCAACGATGTAGCATACGACCAATATATTGCGCGCCCAGGCATGACAGTCGTGACCTATATCCCACCCGTGAAGAAGTGGATCCTCGTCCACGAGCTGCCCATCGGCAACTCTTCTTCCCACGGCGTGCACTATCCCGTATACTACGTTCTCGCCGACTCGCCTCTCGAATTCGGCAAAGAAAAGGGCCAGCCTATTGTAGTCAACAACGGAACCGCTGCACCCAACGCCAGCCCGTATGTCGTCTGGAGTCCATTGGGCGGACCGAACGGCACCATCGTTGTCTCCGACGCGGACCGTTCGCAAGTTTATACAAACAAGTTTGGCGGCGATGTTAACAAGTGGGAGGAGCATGGTACGCCTGCTGGCGCTGTGTACTCGAGAGCTATCCAGATCCTTGGAAAGTATCCCAATAGCTTGATGCTTTACGGTGGTGAGACGTTTGATAATATGAGACTTGGCTTGCATACGCCGTTCTCGGCAACCGTCGTCAAGCTCGACCAGGTGCTTCGAACAAAGGCGACAGAGGATGGACTGCCTGTTCCTTGGACTAAATAATTACTAAGGCGAGAAGTGTTGAGATGGAAATTGTGTGGAATCAGTAATGTCTCTTGTAATCTAAAAACTCGCATGCATGACATGCAAAAGGCAGAATCAGAAGTATCAGATTATCCAAGAATTTCGAGAAGTGTTTGTGCATGCCTGTGTCGTATTTTGTTCACTTTACATGTTGAGTCTTGACTTGCAGCTTCTGTCGACGCCCATACAGTAGACAAAAAAAAATGGCTCAACGAAGCAACGATTCCTCTGAACATCTGGCGCATAAATCTAAGAATAACTATGTAGATGTCTGTCAGGGTATATGGATCACCGCATCACTGGCGGCCTCGCCTCCTTATTAAACGCCATACGACTACACAACCACTCCACGGCCTCCTGCACACCGGTCCCCGTCAACGCACTACACGGCAACACCCTACTATCCCTCACATTTCCGCCCTTCTCGCCCTCAAACACGCGCCTCACAAACCCCTCCTTGATCCGCACCACCTCGACACAGTCCTCGCGATCCTGCTTATTCGCCAACACAAGAATCGGCACGCCGCTCGTGTCCTCGTTTTCCAGCACGCTTTCCAGCACAAGGCGACATTCGTCTAGGCGGCCGACGTCCTCGTTCACGCTGGGCTCGGCGCTGCCGAGATCTGCGAGCGTAGCATTGCCGACGTCGCTGCTGTCGATGACGAAGACGATGGCGTGGCAGCTGCTGTAGTAGCTCTGCCACAGGCCACGCAGGCTATGCTGGCCGCCGACGTCCCATATCTTGAGGTAGATGGGGGGGTTTGGCGGGGGGAGCTCGACGGTGGCGACGTTTTGGCCGACGGTGGGGACGGTCTTGAGGTTGGGGTGGGAGGGCGTGTAGGCAGCTTTTATCTGCTCGAGGAGCGTGGTTTTGCCGGCGTTGTCGAGGCCGAGGAGGAGGACCGAGTATTCTGCGGGAGGTGTGAGCTGACATGTTAGGGCGGAATGGTGGGTGGTGGGTGGTGAGTAATGGCTAAGGAGGGGGTGTGTACCTTCTTTGCTGGTTGCGTGGAGGTATATCGACTTGAACAGGTGGTACATTGTCTGGACGCAGCTCGGCGACGGCGCATGCTTCACATGTTCGTCATCGTGGAATCTTGGGACGAGTCGAGGCCCGCTTATGCGCGTGGCCTTATCGATAAAGACGCGAGAGCGCTGATCTGTCCATCACTTGCTAGACATTCCGACAACCACAGCACTTGTGCTCAATGTATTATGCTCGTGGGCAAGGCGCCCGTTAAGTCGCCATCGTAGGCGACCCGTTCCTTCATTAAGATATTATACTACAGTTACAGTAATGTTACACGCCTGGCCTGCAGGACATCAGACGCGCATATCGTACACCTCCAACACTATCGTACAGCGTCCGCGCATCCGGCGCAGACTGCTTGGATACTGTCCTTGCGATATCCTTCTATGTCCAACAAGCGCCGTAAAAAATAAAATAAAATAAAATAAAACAACCTGAACGCCTTGCTGAAGTGGAGTTTCTCTGTACAATAATCTTACAACACGGCCCTCATATTATGATTAGCTCATTATTTCATCTTGGTACCTGCTGGCGACATTGGAAATAGTCGACAGCCGTCTTTCATCTTCTTTGCGAACACCAGATACGCTTGGAGCGCCTCCACTTGTGTTGGATACGTCTTCTCGCGGTTCATCCACATCTTCAGGTATTTGTCCGAACTCACGTCCTTTAGCGCCGCGTACCATTGCTTCGAAGACGTCTGTCGGCAAACGACGGCGAGATTCTTGCCACCCAGACCCGTCACGCCGTTCACTTGCTTGAGACACGCGGCCTTGAGCTCCGCGACATCCTCCGAAGGCGCGGCTTTGGGCGATTCGTCATCCGTGGAGCCGTCGGTCGACGAAGAGCTACTCGCGATTCTCGAGAAGAAACTTGAGCGCACAGGTGTTGATGGCACGCTCTTTGTAGCTGTCTTCGAGGGCGTCTTCTTGGATGATCCGCTCTTGGAGGACTCTGTTCGTGATGGCTTGGGTCTAGAAGGCGCCTCCTTCTCCTTCTCCTTGTCCTTTGGTGACGAACTTTTCGAAGACTTGGATTTCGGCGGCTCCGTTTTCGATCGCGTCAGTTTGGGTGATTTCGGCGACTTGGGCGACTTGGGCGACTTGGGCGACTTGGGAGGCGCGGCTTCTGGGAATGCGCCGATGGGAGTCGAGGCCTTGGGAGAGGTAGGTTTTGACGATGAAGCTTTGGACGATGAAGCTTTTGGAGCTGCAACCTTGGGAGCTGCAGCTTTTGGAGGCGGTTCTTTCGGAGATGGGGGTTTCGCCGCCGCCGCAGCTTTCGGCAGAGCTCTTGGTATAGTGACTTTTGGTGGCGGCGCGGCTTTAGGTGGTGGTGTCGCTATTTGAGCTGCCGGTGGTTGCGCGGTCAATTGACCGTTTGCAATCTGTCGTGCTCGTTCCTTTACACTGAGAAACATCTTGTCCGAGAGCGATGGAATAGGTCGCAGAAAGTTCGGGGCATCGGATCGTTTTGATGGAAATAGGCAACTATGGCGCATCAGCCAACATGCGAACCATGTCGCGCGCCCCAGGTCAGCTAAAGATCCAGCCGAGATTTGGCTGACATCTCCCTTCAGGAGAGGTGGCAATCGCGGTTGGAATTAGAGGGCGCTCGTGGTGCGGGCTATACAGTGCGCAACGGGAACCAGACGCCATCCTTGTTTCTACTTGGAAGAATGGGGATGGTGGATAGGGGCTTGTAGCACAGGATGGCTCGGTCGGAATTCAACATGTGTTCTCTTCGTTTCATTTCATCTCATCTCGTAGTAGTGGATCAAAAGCAAGTACAGGAACTGCCGTCTCCTGTGCAGTTCCTTGAACATATGTGGGTCGTGATGTATAGATCTACGATTAAGGTGTGTGCTTTGCATGCAGTATGCACGACATGGCCAACAACATGTCGGGGGCGCGGACAACGGCGCGCTAGTGAGGATTCCAAGCGGGACACGGTAGGATTATCGATAACGTGGCTGAGCAACGGGGAGAATCTCTGCGACCTGTTCCCCTTAAATCTCACCATGAGCACGGCAAAAAGAGCTTCGAAAGAGTCAGTAAACTCGAGGTGAAATGGCAATCTACTTTCCTCGAAAAGCATCTATGAGTATTGCCAGTCGACGCAGCATTACCTGAGCTGGAATCTCTCATTGCTCTTGCGCTGTAGTTTTCAGGTCGATAATATGACTCTCCAATGTCTTGTCCTGAGTGATGAGGACGTTCAGCGGTTTCTCCATCGACCTTGTTTCGGTCAGCGCTTCTTCGAGGGGCCGAACCATAGTACGCTGTTCCACTGGTGACAGACCACTACACATGAATGTTAGTGATATATTTTTATCTAAAAATATTCTCTCACCTTTTCCAGTGCTTTCGAATACGTTACAGCTAAAATGACACATCCTTGATGACTTTTTTTTCATATTCAATCTGTACTTTCAAACTCGAAGCACCCGTCCCTAAGCTGGTTTCAGCAACCACCTTCGACCCTTGTGCAACTTTCAGTGCTCGCATCTGCGTATTGCTGCAAGCTTTTAGCCAAATTCCATTGGCTTCCAGGGTTTCCATCATTCATGCAACCCAACTTACACGTTGAAAGTAATTAGTTGTATTCGTAGGACTAAGACATATTCTTGTAGCTGCCGCCGAGATTCGAGCACTCTCTCCCTCGCACATCGACCATTATACTTTTCGCAAATATGAACATAACTTGCTTGCAGCTACTGACTTATCGGCCAGAATTTCAAACTTGGCATTGTGGATCAGAAACGGCGAAATGCAACCTCTCTAATGCACCAAGGCATTTCTACAGCTCGATATAATCACTTGATGTTCGAGATAAATTTGAGCAAGTATTCGAGCGGTGAGAAATATGTGTCAAGAGGCAGGATCATGGAGGCCATGTAAGTGTTGTGATGTATAGCCGTCATGCCGAGGGAGTTTCTTGGCTGTAGCAGCCAATAAATTTTGCATCAAAAATGTGCCGGAAGCCTTGCTTAACTCAGAAAGAGTTGGAGAATTCCCCTTCAGGTGTTTATTAGTAATAGATATGTCTAGCAAAGTAATTAAGAATTTCGTGAGAAGCAAGATGATGGTAGGTTTCACTGACTTATAGCAAAATGGTTGACGGCATCCATCTGGGAATGGTTGGCAGGGTGCAGGGATAGAGAGAGGCCAGTCCGCAGATGTGACCTCGGCAGCCCTGAATCCCCAACCATCCCATCCCGCATCCCTATCGCGCGACCTGCGACCTGCGACCTACGACTCTTCATCATCCACGATCCAGCCCCAAACCCAGTCCCCAGCGATTAGGGTGCTGGCTCCCTTTTATGTACAAGCAGGCCGCACAGCGGACGACGGGGGTGCTGTCGCTGCCCCCGAGGTGGCTGGGCATGTATTCCGACTTCATCACCAAGAACAGCAGCGCAGTGTCGCAAATCGAGTCGGCCCTGCGGTCGCTGACATACATCATCCCCGGGCGCTTCCGGGAATCCGAGATTGCATCCGAGTCTTGTTCGTGTTGCGCTGGCCATTGGGAAAATGGTGGTGGCTAACAGCAACTGCAGTGCATAGCGGTGTCCAGCTCCTCGCCTTGTATCATGACTCCCTCCTTGCTAAAGCAATGGCACAGATGCCAGGGACACGGCGGCAGCCGCAAACCCCACACCACAGGTACACAAAGTTCTGGACGCAGAAGTCGCCGACGTACAAACGCATCGCCCTCGTTCTACAGATGATCCAGTACACAGAGCTATTATGGGAGATGGCAGCAAAGCGGAAAGGAGAAAAGGTGAGATGGCGGGTGGTTGTACTGCTCGAGGTGGTCAAGGCCGTGTGTCGACTGTTGCTCCTCCGCCTGACCAACTCGCGGCCGCTCCTATCGCCTCCCTTGCCGCAGAGAGAGGTAGATCCGAGCTCATTGGAGGACTCATCCGCTTCGGCTGATGGCATGGACACCCCGCCAAGTGAGGGCTCGGTCGAAGCGGAGAAGTGGACCATGCCTCGGACAGGATTGTCCATGCCGAGCCTACCAGATTCGTCCGACATTTCCAACTATCTGCTATCCAAAGTTCTTACAGCCGATGACATCAAACCCCCCAAAGCTCTGCTCCATCGCGTCAATGGGAAGGGGGAGCTGGCCGAGGCGCTGTACATTCTGCGGCCGGTGGTGTACGCTCTTGCCTTGCAACACTTTAGTGGGGATAGGAAGAGCTGGAGGCCTTGGCTTATTGGTGTCAGCATGGAGTATGGCGCACGGCAGCTGGCCAAGAAGGATTTCCAAGAACGATTGGCAGGCGGGCTGCGTGGCTTGACGGGGCTAGAGAGAGATGAGTTGAAGAAGCGTGGGTGGGCGTTGGGGTGGTGGATGATGCGAGGAGCTTTCTACGAGAACGTCACGAAGTAAGTCTGATTCCGCCCTGCGCCGGAAACGATACTAATTCGATGCAGGTCCTGGATTCATTCTGTAACCGGAAAGCTAAAGAACAAGCCTCTTCTTGACATGGTTGGCAGCGTGATTGAAGACTACGAATTCCTCTGGGATCAGTACTACTTCCCAACGGCGACGTTATAGTTTCTTTAGACTGTTTGTAATTTTATGTCTTGTCTTTGTAGATATACCTCTGATACCAAAATACAACCGAACTGAATCCCATGTTTGCCCGAGCGCATGTAACCACGTATCGATTCGGTAAGGCACATGATGTGACGAGGCGCTTTTTAATGGACCGAACCGCGAAAATTAGCGCATAACGGGCGTGAACGACAATCATATACAATCTTCATTTCATTACATATCTCAACTCTATAACATGAAAATCTTTGGATCATGCTCTACCAGTTTTTTTTTACCTGAAAGAACCCAAGTACCGCGCTTATATTTGTTAGACCGCAGCTCTACTCCCCTACGGCAAACAACCAAAAAGGTGTGAATATTCAACAACGTTGGTTATTGGAGTAGAACAGTATATATTGTTCGAGGACCCTCGGTCCAGAGCCTTGCGGATTTACTTCCGGTAACATCTGCTCTCAACTCAAAGCTCACTGACTACAAGAGTAACTGCAACTTTTCTTGACAACAATATCTGTCCTTACGCTACCCTCGAGGAAGTGAGACAAAAAAGGGCCGAGTATGTCCAATTAAGATATTCTATCCAAATAGTAGAGTCATTCGCCATCATATTCCATTGGGTGGCTTCCAATCACTATTTGTGATACGAGCTCGATAAATACTCTTCTTATACAACCCGCTCATTGGCTTTAGTTGATTTCTTTACTTTGCTAGCCCAAATGCAAATAAGTTCTGACATTACTGGTCCGGTTCTTACTCCTCGGATAGTGCATAACTTTAGGCTCACGGGGATATTGGGAGATAAACCAAAATACCTTCACTTCCTGGCATTTGAAAGCACCCAGGTAAAACTCACATTATGCTTTCTATCATGAATAATACCATATTTATAATTCTCTTGAACGATGCCTCTTGAGACTCGGCAACCTGATGGGCTATTCGTCATCTTTTCTACGCGACCAGCTACATGTGCCAAACGATTTCCATTGTGGCTTGTACCTACATCGCAGCTCGGAAGGAGGGACTAAATACCATATTAAGGAACAAGGCTCCGGGTAGGTTACAAATCATGGCGTAACGCGTGGCGTCTTTAAATCATTTCTACTCATTGAGCTCTTCCAAATCGCTGTGATTCGCACTGGCTGGGAAGACTATGTTGATCCGCAACTACGAACATACGATCCATTACTCAACGGCTTGCCTGGCATAAACCGCTTTGTTTGGCTTTTTTTTTGGGTCTTGGAATTGCTACAGGAGTGTAACGACTTAGTCGCGCTCGTGGCAGAAATCTTGGCTTGGGGAACCGTAATGCACAAGCAACCGTGGAAAACCGCCAGCCTCAGCCAACGGCATCCTCAAGTATGTTTCAACACCTGCGGCAGTACATATGCTCACCTCTCTTTAGAATCTCTCTGATAGTATGAGACGTAGAGGTCAGTCTTCCCCTAATCATTGCTAGCCTCATTAAATTCCGGTTGGTTCATAGGTACACTTCAGTCGTCATTTTTTGTAAACTGTACTTTGAAACCTTGATATCATTGATGAGCAAATAGATGCCTCTGTTAAATCATGAGGGTTGAGGTAGTATACAACGGCCAGAGATAAGGCCTGATAGATAGGGCAAGTTAAATATATTCCAGGTTGTTATTATTCAACCCCAAACCCAACCCCATAGTGAAATTCAAACAATAGGACGGGAAGTGCAAGGTTGGCTTAATGCAAATTTTTGTATATTATATCGTTGGATCTAGCATAACACGCAATACTACAGTCGGTTTGTTCTTTCCAAGGGTTTCATTGCACACTCGCAGGCGCAATAGCAAGCCAAACAACCGGTTTCGGAATACTCATACAATATGCTTAGCCAGAGGTGCAGGAAAAGATGCAGCACTAGGCATCTGCACGCTTGTGAAGGGTGTGCTTTACCTTTTTGAAGCCCTTTATTATGTACACACTAGGGTCTCGTCAGTGGAGAGTCCGCTAGGCAGTCTGGTGATCTTTTCGTGAGTTGTGACGCGACACAGGTGGACATGCTGGGCAAACAAATTGCAGGATTCCAGTATTTCATTTAAAAAACGCGGCGCTAAGCACGTTCCCCGCTCACGAGCGGGAAATAGCCGTGAGCATACATGGATCAGGGGCCTCAGCCCTGATCAAAACTTCCATACGAAGCATATGGCTTCCCATTACCGGAACATTGTTTCCGAATGTCGCGAGGCTGATTGCCCTACCTAGAGATACAATGTAATTTGATACCTAGCTTAGCTGTATCCAGACGTTCACGAAGCATTTGTTTCTTGGCTCAATCAAATCCGTCCAGGTCGTGCGAAACGCACTAAGCGCTCGTACCACCGTGAGTCCGTGACATTGTCTACCCACTGACCACCCTTGAAACACCAAATTATGCTATACAACATCAGTCACTGCTTCCACCAATCTTTTTGCTCTCATTCTAGTTGTTCCGATCTCATTGTTTGTCTTTCGACTTTTCGTCTATCGTTTTGAATGGCTTCTATGCAGCCGGAAAAGTGCAAGCATACATGACTGTCATTTGTTTTTTTACGCGACCTACAATTAGCGCAGAAAAGAAAAAACTATGATGCCTGTGCCAGGTTAATAGTCTGGGGTTTATCCTGGAGAGTTGGAGCTTATAATATCCTAGAGTTGGAGCTTATAATAACTGCCGGGACTTGCGAGCTTGGCATCATATACTCGCAACCTCACAGAGGCCCACCGTTGTATCCAATTGAAGGAATTTTTGACAAGCCGCTAGAATGGCCTTTGAAGCGGGGCAATTACAGGCCTGAATTTAGACGGGATGTGAGAGGGAGAGGCTCAGCAAGGACTACAATACTTAAGAGGCGCATGTCTTCTGCGTATGTTTGGCACCACAACAACAGAAGTTCAGTGACAGCCAAATTCGCATCTCTCGAGAATATCAGCCACTACCGTAATGTCTCGTTCAATTCCTCTCTTCACTTTGGGCTTGCTCTTCTTTTTCGCCCTATTCGAAGGCATTCACGCAGACACCGCTGGTTGTGGAAAAACCCCAACCCTCACGAGCGGTACGAAAACGACCACCGTCAATGGCAAGCAACGTCAATGGATCCTTCGCATCCCAAACAACTACAACAAAACCCAACCCTATCGGTTCATATTTGGCCTACATTGGCTGAGTGGTGACATGACAAGTGTCGACGGTGGAAGTGCTCCCTATTATGGCCTCAAGAACCTTGCCAAGGATTCTGCCATTTTTGTTGCACCTAACGGATTGAACAAAGGCTGGGGCAATCAAGGCGGCGAAGACATCACCTTCCTTAACACGATCCGCAAGCAGGTGGAGGATGATCTATGCGTCAACGAGAAATTGCGCTTCTCTCTTGGCTTTTCATACGGTGGAGCCATGAGCTTCAGTCTCGCTTGCAGCAACGCAAAGGACTTCCGTGCCGTTGCCGTTCTCTCTGGAGCTACTCTGTCCGGCTGTGCTGGGGGTAATGACCCCATTGCGCTATACAGCCAGCACGGTGTCAAGGACAGCGTCTTGCCAATTGCCTCTGGAAGGGAGATTAGAGACAGGTTCGTCAAATTGAATGGCTGCCAAGCGAAGAATGCACCAGAACCAGCCAAGGGCAGCAGACAACATATTACGACTGCATATGATGGTTGCAAATATCCGGTACAATTCACGGCTTTTGATGGAGACCATGTTGCCCTTCCCAACGATGCGGGTAATGATGCAGGGCCCAATAGCTTTACTCCTCCAGCCGTTTGGAAATTTTTCTCACAATTCCAATGAGCAGCTTAAAAAAGATGCCTGAGAATTCTGGGAGACGGTGATCTAAGGCTGAATGGATGGAAGGATATGATTTTGATGTAGACTACCCATGTAGAATGGTATAAAATTATGTCACTGAAGTACCTAACGTGTTGCAAGCGAAAGTAAATGAAGTGCAATGAGTTTCTTGAACTGGCTTTACGTACCGGCAGTACTCAGCCAAATTCCCAGTTCGACTCCCAACCGCGCAGGCTGGTCAAACATAATGAGATGGCCTGCCTCTTCAATATGAACGACTTCCTTTGCCTCCAGCGCATCCCCAAGCCTTTTCGCAACCTCCACCGGTATCCAATTATCTTGAGTGCCCCAGATTATATTGACAGGTATGCTTTGACCAACTTCTTTGTATCTGCCCTCAACAGCTTCAGTGCTGCGGGAGTTGGCCTGACATAGTTGTCGAATAAAACCGGATTTGCCCTCCTTGTCCATCCAAGGCGCTTTCAGCTCCTGCAGTGTTTCCTTTGAAAGCTCTTTGAAGGCCGCATTTCGAATATAGGATTCGAGAATACCCTCAAAAGCAATTTCGGGGAGCTGTTCAAAATACTGCGGATTCTCAGCCACGGCCTGGAACAAGGCCTGCCCAAATGGCCCAAGAGCGACAACGTCGATAAGGCAGAGGCTAGCGTAGTCGCAATTGTGCAAAATATATGCACGCAGGCTCATCAGACCTCCATGATCGTGCGCGATGACATGAGCTTTCTGGTGGGCCCAGCTTTTTTGCCACCACTTGTATAAAGCCGCGAAAACATCGGACTGCCTAGCTAGATCGGCATCAAGCTTTTCTACTTCAGTACTTGGTCTGAATGTTTTCTCACACAATTCGCGTTCAAGGGGTGACTCTCCGAAGCCGGGATTGTCGAATAAATAAACGTGATAGAGGCGAGATAGGGTTAGAGCGAATGGTTTCCAGACATAGGAAGTCCAAGGCGTTCCATGAATGAAGATAACTGGTGGGTTCTTTGGGTTGCCGATTGAACACCATTTTATGTCATAGCTATGGGTTGCATTCTCGTAATGGAAATTCTGTGTCAAACTAGTAATTTTGTCAATTGTATCTAAAGTCATCGTTATAGGCTTAAGTCAAGAAGAAGAGGTTTTAAGTAGAGATTGAGTAATAAATCTTGGAGATGGGCTTGAATATATATATATGCCGAAATACCAGTAGCGCACCATCTTAATCACTTGCACTTCGGGATGGATAAACATGGGGAATGACGTCTACGGGAGATGCCAAATCAGAATTCTAGAGCACCACGTATTTGTATGAGGCGACCACGTGATTCGCCAATTACAGGACCAGAAGATCTAGTTGAAGCAGATAAGCAGCAGTGGGAGGTCTAATGGTAGCTGAGCGCTGCCATTTTGACGTCATTGACTGTCCTGGAAGTAGCCAATGGGTGGACCAGGCCGCGAGGCCCATGCAACCCATCACGTACCTCATCCTCGATGCTTCTGTCACAGAGCTAATCTCGTTACTCGCGAACATGGTATCATCATACGCGCAATCCTATGAGCCACCTGTCGCATAACGATTGATGCTCCGGAATGAGTTAGATTCTGTCGGGTGTCCTCCCGATCATGAAGCGAGCGGTCCAATCAGGTTGAGGATAAGTCCGAATCAAGCTTAGCCGACCTATTTCAACATGGGCACGGTCTACAAAGCCACCGAGCGAAGCCCCAACTGTAGTTACGAAATTCTTTAGAACATGCTGACAGGAAAAGGACCTCGGGAGCTTTCAGCCCATGTATCGTGTCTAACATCATGTATATAAACAGCGGATCACCCATTATACAGCACTCACAAACCAATTGACAATACCTACTTACCATCATGCTGTTTCTATCCACTTACTTTGCTATTTCTATATTTGCATTCTTTTCATTTTTCGGGTCTATATTTTCGTTCACAAATCCTTGCTCTACCAATTGTTCAACTGGGAATAGTGATTTTGCTACAATCAATTCCGGTGTGGCTCCTGGAGCCACTATATCTTATAAACAGGTACCTGAAACCCACCATACACTGTTTTATTACAAGATCGCTATATGTGATCTAACCAAATTAGACTTACATTTGCGAAACAACACCAGGAGTTCGGTCATTCAGCGGCTATGTGCACATTCCAAGTGATTCTCTTGACGGCTTCGGCGGGCAAAATGCATACAATGCGAGTATGTTTTTCTGGTTCTTTGAATCTCGCAAGGATCCCAGGAACGCACCGCTTTCCTTGTACCTTGGGGGAGGTCCTGGTACCACGTCTCTCGGAGGAGCTACGGCAGAGAATGGACCTTGTTATATCAACCAAGATTCAAACAGCACAAGATCTAATCCTTGGTCATGGAACAACAATGTGAACATGCTGTATGTTGATCAGCCGGTACAGGTCGGTTTTTCTTATGATGAGCTTGTTCCAAGCATGCTGGACTTCCTTACTGGTGCCATAAACCCACTCAATGGGTCCGCAACATCAAACATGACCCATGTGAAGGGTACTCTTCCCAGCCAACGCCTTGGCAATGCTGCCAATACCACTATGAATGCTGCTAAAATCCTTTGGACGTTCACTCAAATCTGGTCGCAAGAATTCCCAGAACATAAATCTTCAGACGAGCGTATCAGTATCTGGGCGAACTCGGTAAGATAATGTATTAATTTGCGCATATTCATGCTAACAATAATTAGTACGGTGGTCACTGGGCTCCCAGTGCCATGGCACATTTCCAATCCCAGAACACCAAAATCAAGAGTGGCAACCTCAGTGGCATTCATGCAAAGGAACTTAAGCTTGACACGCTCGGTCTGACAAACGCATGTATCGATGCCAAAATTGAAGCACCCTACTACCTTGATTATGCGGTTAATAATACATACGGCTTCCAAGCTATCACCGAAATCGTTTACAATGAAGCACGGAATAACCTCACTAAGGAGGGTGGTTGTAGTGATATGATCGACCAGTGTCGAGCTCTCGCTCTCCACGATCCCGAGAATATGGGAACGAATGAGACTGTCAATGCAGCTTGTGCGCTGGCTTCTCAATTCTGCTTCCAGTTTGTGCAAGGCGCATTCACATCAGTATCTAGCGTAAGTCCAGATATAAATTTACTATGCTAGGCTTTTAACATAATTAGCGATCGCCCTTCGATATCTCTCGAGATAAGCTGGCAGTCTTCCCGCCTGAATACATAATCGGATATATGAATCAAGACTGGGTCCAAAGGGATCTTGGTGCACCCGTAAACTTCACCGTCAGTTTTGCAGGTCTGGTAAATGTCTACTTTGGCGTGACAGGCGATCCAGTAAAAGTCGCGATTAATACCATCGATTACGTCGCTCAAAGTGGTATCAAAGTCGCACTTGTCTTTGGCGATCGGGACTATCGATGTAATTGTAAGTTGCCTGTTGACTTACCAAGAGTTTTTTCCAACTACGAAGTTTATATTCCCAATTTGCACATTTCCCACGCCTTCATACATGTCCTTTGTCTTAGATCCTTTTAACAGATTATAGGGATGGGTGGCGAAGCAGTAAGCCTCGCAATGTCTCACTCCTCAGCTCCAAGCTTCCGCTCCTCAGGGTATGAGTCTTTGGTCACCAACTCCACATACGGCGGCGGTGTCGTGCGACAACACAATAAAATCTCTTTCTCGCGTATATTTGACGCCGGTCATGCCGTTGGCGCATTTCAGCCCGAGACAGTGTCTAAACTTTTTGATCGCGTCATGTTCGACAAAGACGTTGCAACTGGGAGAATCAGTACTGCTGGAAATTCTTCCTACAGCTCTACAGGCCCGGGAAGCAGTTTCGATATCAAGAATAAGTTGCCTCCGAGCCCGAAATCCGAATGCTACGTCTGGGATGCAGTCAATACATGTACAAATGCAGAGCTTTTGGCATTGGCTAATGGCACTGCGATATTGGAGGACTTCATCCTAGTCTCGGGCTAGCTTGGATGTAGCTCATTGCGGAATAGAGATAGGAATTTTGTATACAAGCCGAATCGGTACACGTACGTCAACCCCTGTGTGCATTCGAGGTTTTAAATACGAGATATATAGTATGTGAATAAATCTTCAGTCTAATATAATTAGGCTATCTCAAGTGCTCAAAAAATCTTCAAATGCTTCATGTAAAAAGGTATAATTCTTCTTTCAGCTTCTATCCCTTGGCAATTCATACTACTTCCGACGTCTTTGGCTTTCTATCAGCCTACAAACAACTGCTTTCTCCGATGAAATATCATATCAGTGTAAGCTTGCTAATTGAGGCTATTCAAAGGTGATGAATGACTATGGCTTCGGAAGGCTGCACCCCTAGTACAGCTTCGGATCGGTATTGAACAAAACTAGGGGTATTTGTGTATTCACATGACGCCTTACAAGATTCTCAGAGCCTCATCTGAAACAGAAACACAGGAGACCGTTCCAATACTGCAACGGCGGCACCACAAGCGCTAGCACCTCTTCCTTGTAATAAGTTACAGTAGACTACCTGTCGCGTGGGATTCAATAATCTCTCTAGCCTTTACAATACAGTGATCCTTTTCACACTATTCCCGAGCTTGAATCGCGCCCAGTTTGTTCCGTCGCACCACCAAATAAAACCACGCTTATTAAATCATTGATCGTCTTTCACCGCCGAGTATTAACACCTTTTAATATTGTTTTTTTTCCTCACACCTGGGCTAATTGCCTGTGTTCACGATAACCTTTTCGTGAGGCATCTTTGGCTTAGTTCTATAAAGTAAAGAATGTGCAAAACTGGTATTACAGAGTAAACCACCGATCTTATAATCAATTAGATCATTGAGGAGGAGACGGACGATATTTTTTTTCATCAGTCGAAATGTATGTACACCCCCATTCCCTTTACACTTATACAAGCGTCCGTACTTAGATTAACAAATTATCACTAGACTATAAATAGTTTTTATACTCAACATCCTGTCGTTCATGCAACTCCAAAGACCTTAGTGGCAGTCATGTCAAACTCCAGCAGCGGCGACACAAATTGGTTGTACTTAGCCGCATGGCTGCCTGAGAAATTGTACGCAGGTCTATACGAAACGTCAGCATGCCGCACTGACCCTAGATAGGGACAAAAAAAGACTTACCGATCCTCATTCCCGGCGTACAAGAAGCTCACAATAATCTCCTTCGGCCCGAGCCCCTGGCCATCTTTCTCCCTGAGCGACAGCTTGGCCGCGACGCCGTTGTTAACGCCCTCGAGCAGGCGGCACGGCTCGTACACGGATGGGACCGTGAAGCTGTTGTCATAGCCCTGCTCGGAACCTCTGCAGTACGCTTTCACGCCTGCAATCTCGCCCTCAGTGGGCACCGTGACGTTGAAGTTGTAGTAGCAGCCGCTGCGGCTGCAGCCTGCTTCCCAGCCCTCAACGTGCCAGTTCCAGTTCTCGGGAATAGCAATTTGACGACGGGCGACGGGCCCGGCGAGAGCAGAGGTCGCGAGGAGAGCAAGGGTAGCGAAGGAGACCATTTTTAAAATGTTTTGATTTGTCGGTTATTAGAGTTTGGGAGTGTTGTGTTGTGTTTGAGCGAGTGGATGTGTGTAAGTGAGAACTTTGATGGGGGACACTCAGGCAATAAATACCAGCCGGAGTCCCAGGAAATTAAAGTAATCATCACTACTAACGGCTATACGAAAAGTGTAACGTCATATTGGACCAGGATCGTCGTTGCCAGTGTGCCTATTTTCCGGCGGTACCTATTCCATACGGCTAGCTTCCGAGCGTTCCAATAATTCCGACAAGCACCCCGATCCTAATTTAGGATGCTTCTCCACATGACCGAGTATTGGGATTGCTCCGCCGGTCTCTGGGGTCATGCGTTGATGCACATCATTAACGAAATGGATAGAAGCGATCATCAATCGGCGTTACTCGGAGGCAAACTGCGATGGAACCTTTGGAAATACGATGGCTAATACAGCATTGGCAGCCCTCCGCCTACTCGAATGGGATTCTTTCGGGCAGCCAATGCTACGGGGTTAGTAGGCTACCTGCCTCTTGATCAATAGATCCCTTCAAACTGCAACGGCCCTACTAAGTGCTAATTTGTCGCGAGTATAAATACTGCGTCTGACTGACAATTAGCGCATTCATTGCGTACCTCTTTACCTGACCGCATTTTAATGTACGTACAAGAGGGCCTACTGTGCTAGCGCTAACGGTGCTAACGTGCTAACCTATAGGAAGCGGCCGGGCGTTCAGGAGGCGGCTTTGGCCGTTGTGCATGCAAAGAGCACAGAACCTCGAGCGACCTCGGGAGTTTTGTGTGTAATACATAACTCCGCGAATACCACTCAGGTACCTGGAAGGCGACCAGTATATCATCAATCTTGATCACAACTTGTATTATATACATATTTGTTATTACACTACTATCGTATACCTACCTTACAACGACGTCCACAATACTCTCTCTACCTGCTAGTTATATCACGAAACTAGATGAGACGAAATCCGATAGGTGATTAACTTGAGGTTCTGTTCGGTGCACAGCGTTACGAGGTCCTTATCTCGCTGGGCAGCCGAGCCAAGTAAATGGTTGAAGACCACAAAGTTCCCGCCACCCTTTTGAGGAAAAAATGAGGGTGCGTGTTCACTACTAAACTCCGTTTATAAGAGGCATCATATTAAAATCACGTGCCGGGATTTGTTTTGTAAAAGAGACCACAACCAAAGAGGCTGACCACGTGGCGCGCGAGCTAAATCGCAGGGTAGAGTACCCCCTAGAATCCTGGAGAGGAGGTTAAAATTAAGATAACTTGACTACTTAAAAAGGGAAGGAAGTGGCTTTTTCAGCACTAACAACTGGGAGAGATGTCATCGCGACTAGAGGACCAGGCTGTTACCCAAGCTGGCACTGGGCCATTAGAAGTGGGGCTTGGACCTATGTCACCTCCATTCTTTCCCAAAGAATCTTCAACATCATCTTGTAAACCAGACCGATCTGATGGGGAGCAAGGCCCTGACTTGGCTGAGTAGAGGCAAATTAGTCATACTGCCGCCGCTTGTAGTTTGGCACTCGGTGATTGTGAATGAATATCCAGAATGCGTGGTGCAAGATAAGGCACAAGACACAGTAGTATCGGTGCACGTCGCAGAGTTCCGTGATGCTAGCGGACTTTCAGGTTCCCTTGGTTCAGGCTCTATCGTTGGCTTGTTCCCGGGACCTATGGTAGGTAAACACCAGGCCTGTTCATGCCCCATAAGGAAAAGCCTCCATTTTCAACACCAAGGGGACAGAAAAAACATTTAGGACCACCACGAATAAATGAATATAGTCCTAGAGGATGGGTCCCGTCGCTAGTGGAAATTGTCGTGTTTTCAGATGTAGTTGGATCAATGAATGTAAGAGCCAGTATAGCAATTTCAGACAAAGTTACGACCGGATGAGGTACAATAAGTGATGATGTGGGCGTCTGAATGCTTGTGATAGGAAGTATTGGACCCCCAAAGCCAGAAGATGTCGGACCACTAGAACCAGAAGATATTGGGTTGCTGAAGCTAGAAGATGTCTAGAAACTAGTACTAGAAGTTATCGGAGTGCTTGAGGAATTGCGTTACTGAGGACCGTTGAACCCAATGCGGTTGAAGCACTTAAAGTTATCGAAGCGTTTGTTGAGATAGAAACATCGCTATTTACATGTGGTAAAAATGTTTGTGTAGTGGTCCAACCACTATGCCCTGGTTGATCAATGATGGTTGAATTAGGGAATGGCGGGCTCACACTCCCTCTCTCTAGAGTAGATACGGGACCGGACTTTGATCCTCTGATGGCTTACGGTCATGAAACAATGTTTTTGTGCCTTTCTGCGAAGCTCTGTGGTCCTGATCATGACGTATGCGTACTAGGTCATGCCAAACTTTCTGAGTATCCGGTCCCAACCTGAAGAAGGCGTTTAGTATGAATCCACTCCAACTTAGTCATTAAGTTTGGGCTGTCGTTTTCTTGGTCATAGGCGACGAGCGCTTGAGGAGTTCAAGATAGCAAGTCCAATAGTCGAATATTCATTGAAGATAGGAATTAGAAGCCTTTATAAAGCTAAGTTTTCCAAAAGAACTCGAAATTCACGCAAGAACCTCAGAGTGGAACCTAGACTCAACACCAACTAAGTAGCGGATTCGAACAGTCCTTCCGAATGCTAGAGTATTCTGCTGTACTATGGTCCCTGTGCGCCAGTCAGCTGCAGGACTATGCATGAGCGCCGCAGGAGTTTTATTCCCCTCCCCCGTGCCACATAGAGCTTATCCTGCCGTGCCGCGCGGCACATGTTATCTACTTTCTTGTACAGTATAACAAGGTTGCAAGCAGTGGCTAGACTTCATACGCCCGAGTGCCAGGTATAAACATCATGCGATTCGCGAACCCACTAACTCCACCACGTAGCCTCCCGAGCCGAACCATATGACCTGACGACAACCGCGAGCAAAAGCTGCAGACTAGCAGAAAAGAATTTTATTACAGCCTCGAGTAAAATGACTTCCATGACTTCTAAAGAACAGACGCCGAAAGGATGCACTCTGATTCCTGAACCTCGGTCTCCAACAATTCTATCACTGCCATCTCTTGATGAATTCCCACCACCTTTCGACAATTCCTTCGGCGGACGACTCGACTCTCACTATAACTTTTCCGGATACAAAGCGTGCCGAGGGCACCATCTTCATGCATCCTCGTTATCGTCTCCGCTCAATTGGGTTTTGGTGCTTAGAGCGAACTTCCTCTCTGGGCCTGACCTAAACCCTGTCTCTACACGAAACTTCCCATCACATCTGCTACCTTTTTTTTCATACAAAGACGTTGCCGTTTATGCTTCATCCATCGGAGGACGTGGCGATCCGCGTGATCTCTTCGGTGCTATATACCGGGAGTGGTACCCCACGCGCGACAGGACCGTGTTCAACTATGGAGTGTACGGCAGTTGTGGGGCACCCTTCTTTTGCTCGACGGTGTATGTAGACTTTGAAGACCCTATCCCACAGCCAGCAGCCCAGCTGGGCCTCTTAATGCGCTACCACGCTGCTCTGTCATGTCGTCTTCACGAATTGCTCCCTCACTTTCAATGTCTTAAGGAAGCAGGGAAGATGCTAGTACGCACCGGGCTCACGGAAGAAGAGCTCCAGGCTATGCCCAAAGTCCCTGCACTTGTGCAATATACACCCACCATGCGACATACTTTTGGAGAATGCTTACTTTGGGTTGAGAGCGGTTGGGAAGAACATGGTGTGAGTCTAGTAGTGCTAGGCGAGGATTTGCTACGTCGAATATTGTCTGGGAAGGCTGAGGGAGTCACGCGGGATCTTGAAATAGAGGAGCTGGCGAAGGAAGCTGTGAAGGCTTCAGAGATGCGGGATGGAGATGTAGATGTGCAAACGAAATCTCATCTAACAGCAGCCATGGATTATATCAGTGTTTGGAGAGGCAAGCTGGAAGATGTTATGAGGGCTGTTCTAGGGGGAGATGAGGCGAGAAAGCCAGGGCCGCGGGATTACAATTGGGTTCTGGAGGAATGGTTGGGTGAGGGTGTGAATGTTGGGAATGATGGGAGACCCCTGTTGGATGATACTAATTGGAAAGAAATGCAAGCTTCTACACCGTAACCTCCTATCAGGCAAGCTTTTACCCTGTACTTTCACATTGCATTTATACATTGAGCGACTAGGCCGAAAACATACAAGGGTCATTCCCATACCAGTATCTCCATCGCTTAGATCATATCCTCCACTCTCTGTGCTACATCAAAATTGCCGATTGCCGTTCATCACTGCAATAGCTCGTGGATCCTTAAAAATAGGCACCTGTCTATGTTTCTTAAATTTGGAATGACTAAGTTACCATTTTTCAAAATTATCTTCGCGCCTTCTATAGGGTACGTAACTTACCTACAGCAGACATATAACCCTACCGTGCCAGTGCTTTTTACGTGGTCGCTAAAACCCACCCTTTATTCAATAGCAATCAGCCTAGTTTCTCTTTACTGCGACAGGACTACACAAACAATGTGGCTTAAGTAGGTAAGCAGTTTTATGGTACCGCACCAATTCGGAACTTCGGCGCCCACTGTTTCTGGCGGCAACAATCCACTCTTTCGCAGGACATTGTAGCTTGTTCCCCGCAAAAGGTGAGTTTATGGTGACCGTTTTTGGTTTTTCTCGTGTCGTTGATCAGGTCTCAATATGTGACCTTCTCCTTTGTTAGGACCCCAAGTATGAGAGAGAATAGCATAGGGTAAGACGTCGCTGCCTAGCAACTCGACAAGGCTGAAGCACATCCTGAAATTGCGAAAGATGCATAGCGCAGGTTCAATTGCGTATCGTAGGAACGGGAAAGTAATGTAAGTTTTGAGATGAGGTATGGATGTTTCAAGGATTACTTACTGGTGAAGGTAGTGAGGGTGAACCAGCTAAGAATAATGAGCATCAAGGAGCCAAGCTCCTGTGGCGGCATGGTAAGCAAACACCGCGTACAGTACAAGGCTCAACTTTCAAAATATAGATGCACACAATAGGGGCAGAAGAAAGTTAGATATTCTTTACATTGACCCTATAGCAATTGTGCCGGTCTTACTACTAAAATAGCAATATGATACACCGTGAGTCAAATTGAAAATTGACTGTACCCAAAATTGAACCGAGGTGACAATTTATATGCCGAAACTCCCTACACAATGAGAGTCTATTTCCAGAACTCTCCACCTAACCACCTATTGAGCATCTCAAGTGATGCCTCAGGTTGATCATAGGGTACCATGTGGCCACCAGCATGTAGCTTCAAGAAGGTGAAGTTACCGTGGCTCTTGACCTCACCGACCTTCTTGCCATCGCCGTTAATCTTGAAGTCTTCCATCTTAGCGTTCTTGTACTCCTTCTGGCCGGGCCACTCAAGTGCCTCGGTCCAGGCCTTGTTACCGAGCCAGTTGCAGATGTAATCGGCATCACCAGCGTAGATCAAGACGGGAATCTCCTCAAGAATACTGGGAACGACGCGGTGGTACGGCTTCATCCAATCACCCTGGAGAAGGAAGTTGCGGTTGATGTCGAAGTTGCAGGATTGGTAGGACGAGACTTCAGCACCGACAGCTTTCATGACCTCCTTCTTGTTGAGGTAGCCCTGTATCCAGTCAAGCTCGTCATAGCAGAGCGAGTTGCTGCCGCATGGCTTGCGAACATCATAGACGTTCTGACCGGTACGCTGATATGGGCCAATCATGGCATTGTTGCAGTAGATGGAAGCAGGGACGCAAGACCAAACAGATTCGGAGTTGTAGCAGTTCTCAATGAGGCTGGCACAGCGAGGATAAGCACTGTCCATAGACCTACAAGAGCCCTCGTCAAGGACAGCGGGCCAGCCACCGTCACCACAGGCCATGGGGCGGTAGTATTCGTACTGGGTCAAGCCATCAGTGAGACCATTTCCAATGAGGACAGACTGAAGGTTGATGTTGCGCTTCTTGTGAGACAAAATCTCGGAGGCAAAGACGGGGATGTAGTGTCCAGCGTACGACTCTCCAGAGATATGGAAGCTCTGCTTAGAGTACTCGGGGAATTGCTTGAAGAAGAGGGTGAGCAGGGCGTAAATGTCCTTGCCGGCGGCAACCGTGTTGCTGACGGAGCCACTAGAGTACGAGTAGCCAACATTGACGGGCTGGTCAAGGAAGATAACCGACGCATTGGCATTCCATGAGTAGGCGTTGTGCTTGACCTTCTGGTCCTTTGTGATAGAGGCAGGGCCGAGTTCCATAAACAGACCGGTCAGCGAGGAGCAGCCGGGACCGCCGTTGAGCCAAAGCACTACGGGGTCGTTCTTGGGGTCGTTTCGTGACTCAAAGAACCCTAGGTCATGTTAGAATGAGTGGCAAAAACGGCGCTCATTCAGGTACTCACAATAGAACAAGTGCTTGTCCTCCTCATTATCATCAAGATAGCCACTGTATTGCTTGACTTTATCAACGCCGAGCACGCTCGGGTCGACCTTCTTGACCCTAAGGTCGTACTGCTCAAGCTTACCATCGATCTCACGCTCCTTCTCGCCTTGGGTGTTCTCCACCCAGACACTCTGGACATCAGCGCCCCTGACGACGTGATCCCACTCGCTGTCGTGCTTGCGAGTATGTGGCTTGGGTGTAGAGAAGAAGGCGGCCTTGTCGAAGCTCTCGGGATACATCATCGCCACCTCATCCCAGACGGCGCGGGCCTCGCCTGTGAGCGACTTCAGGCTTTCCTCAAGATTATGAAGTGGCTTTGTCCAAGCATCCTTGTTGAGCTCGCTGAACGAGTCTGGGAATTTGAGGACTTGCTGCTGGGGCGCGACAGCAGCAGAGGCGACGCCGGCGAGCAGCGCCGAGGTAGCGACCTTCATGCTGTGTAGTGGTGTAAGAGCTTCCGGAGCTCAAACAGTGGATGAATGTGCAGGAGACAGTGATGGATGAGAAGGAGGAGAGTGACTGGAGTGAGATGGGATGGGGATGATGGAGAAGATGGGAAAGGTGTGTTGGGTCCTGGGGAGCTGTCCTGACTAGGCAACGGACTGCATGACGCAGCTTATCGGTGGCTGGGGACAGCCCGAGCTCCACATCACGAGGGCTTAGCGTTTCACGATAGCCTCAGCCGGCGCCCTCGGAAGGCAGGTCAGGCACCGCCAATACAAACAGATGGAGCGCATCATCACGTTTGCAGCGAATCTGATGCCAAAGAATGCCGTCCTTCGTTCCATGTTGAGCTCTCAGTGCAACCAACAATCGGGGTAGACCCATGAGATGTCCGAATGGGGTCTAGCGCCATATCAGCCTTGCCGTGAATCATTCTGAGTGGGAGTGATGATACAACCCCACCAAAATCATGTATCAACTCGCGTCCAACTCACACCAATATTCCCCAAGATACCCCCATAGTCTTTCAATATGCCTGTCGGAATCAACCAACCCTCAAATCAGATTAAACTTACAAATGTCTCACTTGTGCGCATGAAGAAAGGTGGGAATTGCCCTCGCAAAATTTAGTCCGAATTACTAACAACCCGTATATAGGCAAGAAGCGCTTTGAGATAGCATGCTACAAGAACAAAGTCCTCGAGTACCGCAACCGCATCGAAACCGACCTTTCCAATGTCCTCCAAATCGAGAACGTCTTCCTAAACGTCTCCAAAGGCCAAGTCGCGCCGAAGGCCGATCTCGAGAAGGCCTTCCCTAAGAAACCTCTCGAAGCTATCATAATAGACATACTAGAAAATGGCGAACTGCAAGTGGGAGAGAAGGAGCGGAACGCAGAGCTCGAGCGGACGAAGAACGAAGTCATTGACATTGTAGCGGGGAAACTTGTGGATCCTAAGACGAAGCGCGTGTACACTAGCGGCATGATCGAGAAAGCATTGGATGGGCTAAGCAGTAATGCAGCTGCAGCACAACAGAAAGGAGAAGCAAAGGAGGTAGAGAATAAGGATAATGGAGAAGACAAAGGCAAGGCCAAGGAGCTGCCAAAATGGACCGGCATCGTCACTACCAAATCGGCAAAGTCACAAGCGCTCTTCGCCATGAAGGCACTTATCGCACACCAACCGATACCGGTCGCTCGCATGCAGATGAAACTGCGCATCACTTGTCCGACATCCGTGCTGAAACAGGCAGCGAAGATCGCACCCAAGGCGTCTGCAGGTAGCGAGGAGAAAGCCTCAGGTACCGTCAAGGACGCAATCCTAGGCCTCATGGAGAATGTGGAAAGTCAAGATGTTGTTGGCTCTGAGTGGGAGGCCGTGGGATTAGTTGAGCCTGGAGCATTCAAAGGCCTCAACGAGCTGATCGAGGGCCAGACCAAAGGCAAGGGAAATGTCGAGGTACTAGAAATGGCGGTTGGCGCGGACGACTGAGTTAGTGGTGACACGTCGCGTGCGCGAGTGCACGACCTCACGTGTTGAACTGCAGGTTGACTGATGAGGAAAAGAAATGGGATGTGGACTTTGGAGGATATTCAGAGAAATGGCGCAGGGTTGCATGGACTCATGGACTACATGAGCGGCATCGCACCGTGGCTTCCGCTCGTTCGCCACGGCAAGCAAAGAAAACTTAGTGGCGGATATCTGTCCGGAAGCCCACAAGAGCGCCACAGAGCATTGCTATGCCTTGCATCTCTTCACCAAGTAGCCGTCGTCTGGATTGCGGCAGTCAAAGTTAGTTCACTGTCGACTACTTCCGGTTAGTAGCCCTGAACATCAACAGCCGATCAAGCGCAGGCTGTGTATGACCAAGAATCCCAATTAGAAAACAATCAACGATAGCTTCACCCACACCAACCATGCTTTCCAACAACCATCGTGCACTTCCCTTTTCAGCATCGCCCGTGCGCCCTCCCCTGCACTCCTAACGTTGCGAGCCTCATCGAGTGGTACCACGACACCAAGCAACTCAGCCAAGAAACGGTATTCGTATCGCGGCGACAGCTTGCCATCTCGAACATTCCCCATTGGCGCGGCGCGCTCTGCAACGGCTTTTATTGTCATGCAAGCGCAGCCACTCGCAGCGAGCCAGCTGTCTCCGACATGCATGGAATGCGCATGCTCCGGCAGAGCAGCGCGTGGGATAGCATGCCAGACTTACGCCTTGTAGCTCTACATAAGTCGCATGCTAAACACGCCTTCGGGACATCAACCCGTTCCCGAGTATCGGGGTAGTGTGGGTGCACCAGCGAGTTGCAGATGCAAAATTAAGTTTGGCAACAGGCCAGACAGGTGATTGAGATGGACGTATTGATTGATGCATTGACTAACGCCGGAGAAGGGAGTAGTCATTACTACGTAGTATGTTACACTTGTGCTAAATTCGTAGAGTCACTATCGTTGTCATGATTCATGCTAGAAGATACCGTTTTCGCTATGTTGTGTAGAACCGCTTGCTAAAGTCGTGAGTTCGTGAAGCCCCATGATGCAAAAACTGAAAGAAAACGGCGAGATGGAAGAGACCAGAAAAAAAACAACTATGCAAAGCCCGTACCCATGTTGGCCTAATTAACACTCACGCTCAAACACCTAATCCAGTATGCCCTAGAACACCATTATGTCATCCGTCAAGTCATGTCACCGTAGAGTCTGCAGGGTGGGGGGAGGGGACACTGCCTCACTCCCACCAGCGACGATTGGAAACCCGTCCATTGTCACTCAGAATGTCCAGCACTTCAGCTGTGCTTGTTTTTACGCCCCAAATTCGTTCAATTGGCTCGGCAATTGACATCCAGTCGAGACCTCGAACATCGTACAAGTCTAGCACTACCCGAACCAGCCAGGGCGAGTACATCGGAAAGCTAGGATCCTGGAAGAGGAATGGCGAGGAAGGTTCCTCGATCGGTGTCGCATCATCACACGCGGCCGACTGACAGAACGCCAGAGGATGGGGGCGCTGTCGCTGCGGCGGAAGCAACGGCGAATCTGGCATGAGGTCCATTTCTCTTTCCGAATCGGTCGAGGAGCTAGAGGCCGAAGATGTAGTGCTCGATGCGTCAGACATGATGGATTCATCACTCATTTTGGTATGCAGTGGTAGGAGCACATGGGTTGGCTGAATCTCGCCTTTCTCAGCTTCTCGAAGAACATTGTGTGGCGAAAATGTTTTGGCGACAATATTGCCCGTTGATTTGGAGTAAGGCGAATCTTCTATTGGCGTCACACTGATACGAGATGATGGCGAGTCGAATGATTGTGATCGTATGCGCACCTTAGGCGATGGTGTGCGAGGTGGTACGAAGAAAGTCGCCATGCTGAAGCGACTATGAAAGTAAATAGTGGTCAGGTGCAAAGTGGACAGTGGTGAACAATTATGAGGTCTGAAGGACCTCAAGTCGGCCTGAGGGACAACCGTCTCCTGAGTAAGGCTTATATCAATTGCACTCACTCGGTCCAGGCGACCTGTTCGCTGGCCCTGCATGTCGGATGAAGTGAGGCCACACAATGTTGGACTACTGCACGCACTGTGGGGATTACAGGGTATTAGAGCTTTTCATTCAGGCAGGGTGCATGTTGTAAGCGGAGAGAGAGTGCAAGTGGATGAGAGAGGTCGGTGCTGCAGGATGCGTGGGAGACAACGCACTCCACACTTGGCATTGAAGGGGTGAGTAGGGATAGGATAAAGGTGCACGTAAGTGGCGAGGTGGTCGGCAATAAATAGCATGAGTAAATCCGAGCATAAAGGGCGCTTAAGCTGAGTGAGCAGCGGCAACGCTAATCCATAGATCAAATTATTCAACCTTTTACCCCAGCTAGGGAGAGAGAATTGGCAGACCTTTCAACTTGAAATGCTTGGAACGCCATTAACGGACCGTCCCGACTAGTCCGGCTACCTTCCGACGTCAGCAGACTTTTGGCATTGCGTTAAACAAACTCGATGAGCGTCTGTGTGACGTGGTAAAGGAATGGGCCGCATATGCGACCACGACCGCCATCCACCAATCAACGAATGATATTAGCGCCACCTGTTGGAACTGAATTAGGTGCTAGGCGATGCGGGCCACGGACAGGGACTAGAAGCTGCAGAGGGGACAGAATGGAAACTGATTGTGTGATTTTTTACAGGTTGTAATCGACCAACCCTTAGCCGTAGTTGTTCATCACCATTCCATGTCGTGAAAACCGCATGTGTGAATGTAAAAGCCAATGAATGCCCTTTGATAAACACCGTAAGTGCACCACCCGATTTGTAGAAGCTGTATTCCAGCCCCAGCTGCCCAGCGCAAGCGAAAACCTCTATCCCTTCTTCTTGGACACACCAACAGTTCGGCCGCGGCGACCAGTGGTCTTCGAGTGCTGGCCACGAACGCGGAGGCCCCAGTAGTGACGGAGACCGCGGTGAGCACGGATCTTCTTCAGACGCTCAAGATCATCACGGAGCTTGCTGTCAACACCGTTGGCAAGGATCTGGCTGTTCTTGCCATCGACGATATCGCGCTGCCTGTTGAGGAACCAGCTGGGAATCTTGTCTGCACAGTGTAAGTAAATCTTCTAGCATGTGGCTGGCACGACATACACTGCGAGGGGTTCTGGATGATGGTAACAATGCGCTCAAGCTCTTCGGAGGTGAGGTCGCCAGCGCGCTTAGTGAGGTCGACATCGGCCTTCTTGCAAACCAGGTTGGAGTAGCGGCGACCGACACCCTTGATCTTGGTCAAGGCGTACATAACCTTTTGCTTGCCATCGACGTTCGTGTTCAACAAACGGATGATGTATTGGAAGCTGGCGGCTGTCAGTACCACGATTCGATATAATCTAGTTGAACCCAACATCCGCGCCGATCATTCCTTGCACAACTTTTCAGTGCCCTAGCCGGTACAAGCCCATCCTTTGGTCCCTTAAGCATGCTGTTCAGTTGACTACTATCGCTCTGCGATTCATTTAGGATACCAGGTCCATCGCATGATCTTTCTCCAATATCTCTGAGCAATCAGCTCCAGCATGCTTTGGGACCGGATTTTGGATGAGGCCGTTCCCAGTGGCCTTGGTAATTGTGAAAGCTTAGTTGCGAAGTGCAGGAAGCGTGGCTGCGGAGTTGAGGGTGGTAGTGGCTGTTGCAATTGAATACGTACTTCGACTTCTCTCCAGTGACGAGCGCTAATTCGTGATCAGTTTGAGACTCTATATGGTCAAGAAAGGATATAACTTACACATGATGGCGGCGTGTCGGGACTCGTCGATGTGATGTTGTCGTTGCTGGCGATGTCAAGGTTCAAAGCAATATTGGAATTGTGGATGTTCTGTGGGAGGTCCGTGCGTGCCAAGCGCCGTTATGTAAGCCTGCGAACAACCATCCGCCCTCAAGCCAGATGCTATCCGAGTTGAGACCTCCCGGTGCCCACACCAAGATACATTGTTCTCACGGTGTTTGTTGCACCGCCGCTCATTATGGTGGCACCCACTGACGACTATTTTTTTCATCATGACCAGCCTGGATTCTGCCTGACTTATTTCACCTACATGAAGGACGTGGGCAGTGCATGCAACCATGAAATGTCATTACTCTAGCGCAGGCTGCAGCGCACACAGTAATTACTATGTCCGCTGGACACATCGCGTCCCCAACCGTCACGATGACTAGGCCGCGATGACCTTAGATGCTAGCAATTGTATGTTCGGTATCCAAAAGCGTTGCCAGCACGTTCAGGCAGCTGCAGCCAGCCTCACTTGTCTACCAGTCCTCCGCACACTCTTTTGTCGATGTGCATTGGACCGCGTAGAGTTTATTCATCTAGATATTTACCCTCAACAATACCCCCGGCCCCAAGGCTCTCACCAGCTACCACCGCATGGCCCCAACTTGCAGCGATCATTACTCCTTTTGATTTCATGCCTCCCTCAATATCGCCAGCATTCACGTTCTTGGTTTAGTCGCCTCTAGCCTAGGAGTTGTGGTGGCGATGTTTATGAACGTGGCTGTGCTATTGCCCAAACCTCGACGCCTGAAAAGAGGCGGAAATTCGACTTGCTTACAACTCAATCGGCGGCCGCCCACCAGGTTTTTCAAAAAAGGTGCGGGTTGGGCCACGGTCAGCGTTATAACGTCGGGCCACCCCGTAGCCTTGCCACCACCGCCTTGCTCGCAATATCTACGAGAGCTACTCCCAACAGGCTTTCAAAATAAAACTACTCTTAGTCCCTGCATTTTCTCCAGTTAGCCTTCCTTACCTTCATTTAAAGTTAGAGTACCTCATTCACCGGTGACAATCGATGCATCCCCACAAGCGTGCCCACGGACAACTCAGTCGCGGCACTGGGCTTTCGGCCTAGTGACAGGGTCTCTACCAGATTTTTGTCAACATGGCTAACCCATCTGCCTTGGCTCAGAGCTCGCAATCGCCCAATGCCGGCCTAGTTCACGACTCTCCAGAAATCGGCCAGCCTGCCGGACAGGACACCTCTTCCACCAACGGTACTAATCCTTACCAACCACTTCCACCTGGCCGGTGGACACTAGACATGCACGGCAATTGCCCAAGGTGTCATCACCATCACAGCGCCGTCCAGGTCAAGGTCGAGGTCACCCAGGAGATCAGCCATGTGAGCCGCGTATATTGTGAAAGATGCCGTGAGACTTGGGCAGCTTTTGGTGGTCGCAACACTACAGTGATCTCCTTATTGTCGACTACTACTACGGAGCTTGACCCTGTTGGAAGAGATATTCGCTACAGGTTCGTTGATGTGGTTAAGGCGGCAATGGAAGCAGCATCTCTGGGGACGTTAGCTGAACACACGTCCGATGTCTCTTCGCCTCATCCATCTGCTCTGTCGTCTATCAATGACGAAGTGCATGCCACTCCCTCGTCCCCGGAGCCATTCCATTCAACTTCGCCAGAACCTTCAGTGGTTCCTTCCGCGCAGCGCTCGGAACCTGCAATACGTTCAACCAAGAAGAGCAGTCGCACGCATCAACTACTGTTCGAGGTCAAAAAAAGGGTGACAGCGCGATTTCCCATACTTCATAGGGTCAATCTAAAGCGAGTCATCAGTGCCTCTAGGCAGTCAAAGAAGTCTTCGAGACGGTTTGAGAAGTCTCCTGTCCGTACACCGCCAACTGAAGATCAACATGTTATCGCGGCGGAACAACCACTCGCAGATGGACCTCATAATGGGTTCATGCACAATCAGGCTGTTCAATCTAATATTCCCGATATTGATGCGAATGAGATTTCCCCTTCCCGAAACTTCCCCGGCGCTGATGTGACTGAGCCTTCCCCATCCCCGTCTAAGCGGCTCGCGCAAGTCGCTACCTTCCTAGGAAGCTTGGATCAGTCGGCACTCAAATCGATGAACGAGCAGGAACGCGTTGCATGGATGCGAGAAAATTATACGGCCTTCAAATCGCGAAATAGGATTTTAGGAACTCCGTTGAGCATTTCTGCGATCTTGCACACAAGCATTCGGTCCGAAAGTCCACGTATTCAGACCGTAATCCCTCGTCATTCCCGTGACTTTTTCGCAGCATATGGCGGCCAAGAGGACTTCCCAGACATTGGCTCAGGTGCCCGTAGTATTTGTATCAGCGAAAGTACTTCTGAAGTGAACACATCCACTGAGCAGATCCCATCACCCCCCAACCCGCAAGCTGATACCCAGCAAATACAAGCGCAACGACCGCCTTCATACCCCAGTACACAATCATTGCTACCCGACCTTCTTCGTCTTCAACATGAAGCACGTCATTCACTTACGAGCACCGCTTCGACTGCCCAAGGCCCGCCCTCATGGCGCTGGTCGTATGATTCAACGGCCCGCTCTTCGCTACCCGATAACAATCAACAATTCTTACCACAAGCTCCTACGCGGCATCCATCGCTTCAATAGGTTTATTCTAGTCACGAATTACCTAATCCACCATCCTCATCAACATTGGAGTATTCCCAAAGTCAAGCCTAGTCCTTTAATATTCCACAAGGTTAGCTAGTAGATCTCAAGAGCCACTCTTTCTTCTCTCTTTGATGCTTTGTGGGTATTTGGACGGCCACCTTTTTTGTTTTCTATACTTCTTGTTCTCTGATGCATATGATGGAGCTCGTTCTTTTTGATAGCATGTCTCCTGCGCACATTTAGTACATGCTTGAGGACGATGCCACACTCTCTACGTTATACATGATCTGGATACGGATGATTTATATGGTTCACGGTCCTTTTTGAAGCATGAGGCATTTCGGTAGTTTTGCGGATTTTTGGATATTGAAAACCGCTATTCGTATATGCAATTTACTTTCTCTCATCCTCTTGATCTTCTTTGGAAGTTATTTGTCAGTAAACGTGTTGGCACTAGACTCACCTTCACTTTTGATATCACCGAAGTGGAGTCGCAGACAGAGCTTTTCTTACGCTATAAATTAGTTCAAGCACTTCTCTACCTTCTACTATGAGATAATTCTGCTTGCTGACTATATCAATCTCTTTCTATAATGGGACCGGGGTCAAAAAGAGCCAAATCACCAAGCATGGGCGGACGCGGGAGCGAAGAGCGTGTAAGCAAATTGCTTCGAAGCATCGATCAAGAGCCAAGGTGAGGTAATTTTGCAATCTTAGGCCCTTGTTAACTGACGCCCTATTCTCAGCCTATTCGCTGATATGGTCACGGTCGTCGTCGGCACTGGGGAAAAGCAAGAGACGTTCAAACTTCATCAACGGCTGCTTTGCGAAAGCTCTGGTTTCTTCGAGAATGAATTGAAAAAAGAAGCTGATGTCTTTCCCAATACTCAAATTACCTTTCCCGGTATGAGTGTCCACGAATTCAGAGTTTACGTTAAGTTCTTGCTATCAGGCCTTCTCTTCATCCGGTCGGACAGGAAACTCCAGGGTTTGCCGATGCAGGATACATGCGCCTATGACCTAGCATATTGCAATCGGTTGCTCAAGCTTGCTATGGACCTGCAAGCTGCAAGCTTTCATGATGCCATTGTAGATGGGGTCATCGAGTTGATCACGGAGTACGACATGACCCGCATAGACCAGTCATATTGCATTGTCACCATGATTCTCACGTTATTTAGAGATGAGCTGAACAGCTCGCATCTTCGCCGTTTGTTCATCGACAAGCTCCTCCAAGTCAGTGACCAAAAGGGGATTTCTGAGGTGCCCTGTACGACCCAGGGAATGAATCTTATGGTCGACCTTTTCAAAGCTGCAAAACCATATGTGGTCTCTGGCGAGAAGATCCAAGATACGCCAGATCCATTTGACCTGAAGAATTCGTGCCGATACCACATGCATACTGGAAGCGGAAAGCCCTGCTACAAGACCCAAAGGGGTGTCCGCAACTCGGGCTCTTTCCTAGTCGGGATAATGCTAAAGGTACATTATACGATAACTACACCCACTAGCGCACTTGCTAACCAGTGTTTAGGAAATGCAAACTAAGTCGGCTCTATTCTGAATAACCAACGGATGACACTGATCAAAAGATGATCAAAACCTCGGAATCATTCTCATTCTTGGCCACTTTCTAACGACTCGGAAGACATGCAGAAATTGATTGGCAATATATGAAACATACCAGGACGGCTTTTAAATTCCTGGGCATTCGTGATTCAACTCCTCCCTACTGCATTTTCGGAGACCACAAGGCGGACAATTCACGACGGCATGGTGCACATTGCATGATAGAAAAAAAAGTTGGATATTTTAACAGACTAAAATAAACTCCTGAATACCCCATCCCAAAAACCCGATAGTAGCTTGACCGTGACGCTCCCCCGTCATTCTCCCTTCGCCCCTCTTTCTCCCCTTCACCGACGCAACTGTCTCTCCTCCTCCTCCTCCTCCTCCCATTCCTCATCAACATCCGCAAAAGGATCTTCATTCATCCCACCGGCTTCAAACCCATAATACACGGACTGGCACCGTGGCTCTGGCAGTCCACCGGCCTCAAGCGGATGCGAGACAAGCAACCGCCTATACCTCTCGGTCATCTGCTCGCTCGTAGCTTCGTACTGGAACGAGTCGTACGGCCGAAACGCACCACCACTACCGCCGTCGTAGGAAAAGGCGCCGGAGTTGTAGCGCGCGGACGCTATTCTGGTAGATGGGACGGGGATGCGAAGTCGCGAGTTCACGGATGGGAGGTCGTCGAAATAGCGCCTGGTCTCCCTTCGGATGGGCGAATCGGGGGGTGTAGGCATGTGACGCTCTTGGAAAGACATTGATCTTCGGATGTAGGGGGGCCGGCGACCACGGACGGAAACGCTGTCTGATGGGTGGATAGTGGAGTTGGTGCATGACGGTGCAGCATTTACGCACCGTAGGGCTGGGGCACGTTCGTACTCTAAATAGGAGTCTCGAGATGTCTCAGTGTGTGAAGAATAGTCTGAGACTCGCGCTTGGTAGTTTTTCGATGGGGCTTCCATGCCGAGATCCCTGAGTGGCGAGTGGTCACGAACATTCTTCGGTCGTGGGTTTGGTCCAATCTTAACATCGATAATTACCTTATCGTCGTGGAATGGATCTGCAGACTGAGGCATACATCGATGTGTAGCCCCATCAATGCTATACCGTCCCCCATACGCATTCGGTCGCTCTTTTTGTCGAAGCTCTTTCCAATCTTTATACATCCTCTTTAACTTGATTCCAAACTTTGTTGCATCATACAAGAGCGCCTCACCACCGGGTACTGCTTTGAGCCAGTATCTAACAAAGCGGAGACGCTTCGATCGTGGATTGTTGAGGCTTGCTACACTTAGCTCGGCAAGAAGTACTTTTCCGGTAGTGAGTTTGTTGAGCTGGAATCGGCCAATCATGCCAGCATAGAGAGCAAATAAAACGTCGCCGTCTGATCCGATACGCGCGATCATACAAGCAGGACACTGTTTAGCTTCATACTTCCATTTGTTTCCACGTGCTATCGGCAAACGACCGGGTGGTGCAGATGTCTCGAGCTTGAACTCCTTGCGCCACATCTGTAGCACAGGCTCCAACTGCCGCAGTCTTAGCTCCTCGGGACCGCTCAGACTCCCACTCATGATAATTGGGTAGATAAACTTACCAATACCACCCTCGAATTCATGTTTCGTCCAAGCCCAGATCTCATTGATGAGATGGCAGTCGAGGCCTTTGTGCGTGAGGCATAGATTACTCGAGAGGGGAAGGCGAGACTGCCGCAACCTGCGAGGCAGCTCCTTGATAGTATTTTTGATGGTGTGTGGAGAAGAAGCGTCGCTTAGAACACGTACGAGTTTCTTGATCTCTGTGTTATGAAGGCTGCGGGTGTTCATGTTTTGAAACATGGAAGAAACGGATGGAAGGCTTCTCTGCATCATAGTGGGCATCTTCGGCTTGCTGTGTAATGTGGATGTATATATGGTGTGGTTAACGAAAAATAGCACAGGGTTCGTTAATGATCGGTGTGATTCGGCCGGGAGTTAAGTTGGAAATAAGGATTTATGCCAGATACACTTCTAAGTTCGTGAAATGGTGTAAGCACAATGCAATTTGAACTTGTGTCGCCATGAACACTGTGTGGTGATTGTACGCAGAGACTGCGTGAGGGTGATTGTACATTGTCAAGGAGTATTTGGCCCAACTACATCATCATTATGGGTTTGACGCCTTCGTGATGAAATAATGCATATCCTGTGCTCTCAGTGTCAGCAACACATCAAGGAAAAGTTTCAATGCAATGACACCAAATTGAGAAACAACCAAAATGATTGAGTGTCGTAATCCGGATTGACCACCATGACGCCAACTAGTCTTCGTACACTACATAAGCGAATGTCCCAAAAGTCAAGGATGGCCGAACACATTCAATAGAACATGGTGCAACATCCGGAAGAATCCAAAAATGTAATACAAAACAATGAAGCGAATGTATCAGATCTTTTCCGAGTTTGTACACCAGAAAACTATACATTACCTATCCCAGATGCATAATGTTTACGTAAGACAAGACAGACAATGCTTTCAGGATAAGAAAATTCAGTGTGAGCTTTCCATGCCTAGGACATTCGCTCTACGGCCATGGAGATTTGAGTTGACCATGTTGGTCAGATCTTTGAAGTTTCCTGCCGGTGATGAGATGCTTGTCGCCTTCTTCCGCGATATACGCGGTGTTGCAGCTACTTGTGATCGAATGTTTTCATCTGCAGGTACCCCTTTCGTCTCATTCTCTTTCCCTTGGTCCATTTTTTGCTGCGCGGTGCGGCGAGCCCGCTCGTACTTCTCTTTCGCATCACCCTTGTACATGGTTCCACCTAAGCGGTCGAGGTAAATGAAATATGGCTGGGAGAAGTTGGTCTTGATTCCCCAGCTTTGATGGTGAATATCGTGGTAGGCGGCGTCATTGGGGAAGATCCAGTGTAATGGGTCATATGGAAATGCATATCCGCCATGATCGAGGACCGTCTTGATAGTGGACCCGGTGAAGAACCACATGGATTGCCTCATTGTCATGCCCGTGAATAGGTAGGCCAATCCAGCACCCAACGTATCGAGAGCAAATCCCTCGAGAGGATGGTTGTACAAAGCACCGTATGCGTAGGGTACATAGAGACGGTGGTGGCGCGAGTGGAATGTCGCTTAAAGAGTCAGTTAATTGACAAAGTTAATGAATGCTACTAGGCTCACCGTATAGCCACTTGTTCATGTGCATGGCGCGATGGAGCATATACTCCCAGGCATCAATGATGACAATGGCAGCAGCAAATTGGACCGCCGGAATAGCGAACCAATAAATGAAGCTGGCTACGGTCATCTCCCAGGGTGCAAAGGCAGGAACTACGGTGCGTCCACCGGCGACAGTGATAATCTCGACCAGTCCAGGATATTCTCCGCCCATAGCCACGGAAGCAAGGGTAGGTTGCGATTCGGACAGCTTATCGGCTAAACCGGTAGGGTTGAGTCCTACTGTAGACAAGACGTAGGGCACTGCACGCTGCGCCAAACGGATCTTCTGCGCATACCAAGCGACGTCGTAGTCTGCCTTGCCAGTTGTTGGCGCCTCGTCAAAGACAGACAGGCCGAAGGAGGCAACAACCTGAATTATCTGCTGCAGAATGACGTCGCGCAGAACTTCATACCGCGACACATGATTGCGCTTGAGCACCTCGGCCGGGGTGTGCAACCGGTACTGGGGGAACAGGTCGTATACATCAATGGTGTGGAAGATCAAAGAGACGACCCAGTATCCGATGACGGGCAGCGCAGCTTGGAGAAGAGCGTCCGAGGCCCATGAGACGAGCGGGGTGAGAGGATATAGGGTGTATGCAGGCAGCGGAGGGAGGTTGTCCAAGGTTGCGTTTGCGGCCGCCATGGTGTGGCGTGCAGGATGGAGGCTTCGCAAAACAGCAATTAAGAGTGTGTTCACAGTGCAAAGCGAAGCTGGTCAGACGCAATAGGCAGAGAGGTGGTGGATGCAGGGCGGTGCTGCACACAGCGGTAGGCAACTTGGAGACCGGATGGCGCGGACCAGGGAAATTAGGAAGAGCGAGCGATGCGGTCGCGCGCTAGGAATTAGGGACGGGGGCAGGCGGAATGGCGCGGTGATGGAACGGCGTGAGCTTAGAAAGGAGAGGCTATGGTAAGCAGAGCGAAGCGTGGCGTAAATAGGGTCGTGTGAGGGTGGTGAGAGGCGGCCGCTCTGATCCAAGAATCCAGGAGACTCTGCGCGTCATGCCATGCTCGCTAGTTTCGATGCCACCACCACGTCCAGCCAGGCCCCCCCAGCATTTGCCTCCTGGACGGCCTCCTTGGCGCAAGAGCCGCTAGCCGCTGCTCTGGGCCTAGTGCTCTCAGTCCCAAATTTCGACCCCACCAAAGATTTGCTCCCATTTGCCGTCCAGCGCTTCGCTCCCGTCCAGCGTCCAATTCCTCTGTCCTGCACCTGATCCGCCTTTCACTCCCTCCCTCTCTCTCTCTCGCCCTCCACACCTGCCACCGTCACTATGATTATTTTCAAGGTATGTTCTTGCCCGGGCTGGCGCACCGTCCCGCCCTGTCCTGGCTGGCGCAACTACCCCGCCTTCTCCCTAGAGCATGGGGCGTGTCGCAGTCTTCAGGGCCACATCCACTGCATAACACTGCTGATGCCTAACGTAGGACATTCTCACCGGCGACGAGATCATCTCCGACTCGTATGATCTCAAGGAAGTCGACGGCGTCGCCTACGAGGCCGACTGCAGAAAGATCGCTGTTGGAGGCGAGACATTCGGTACCGTTTCCAACCCCGCTTGGCTCATTCTACAGGACTCCCTGGACTGATTCCTCTGCTCTAGATACCGGTGCCAATGCATCTGCTGAGGAGGCCGAGGAGGGTGCCGACGACCAAACCGAGCAAGTCATCGACGTTGTCCACTCTTTCCGCCTAAACGCAACCAGCTTCGACAAGAAGGGTTATCTCACATATCTCAAGGGTGCGTGTCGGTTATACAGATGCGGCGCTTGCAACGCTAAATCCAGCCAGGCTACATGAAGGCAGTCAAGGCAAAGCTCAAGGAGAACGGCGCCAGCGACGGCGAGGTCAAGGATTTCGAGACCAAGGCTTCAGCTTTTGCCAAGAAGATCATCGGTGGCTTCAAGGACTACGAGTTCTTCACCGGCGAGACAATGGACCCTGATGGCATGATCGTTCTTCTCAACTACCGCGAGGATGGTGTCACTCCCTACGTGACCGTGTGGAAACACGGCCTGTCTGAGACGAAGGTCTAGATTTGGGAGCAGATCGGATTGATCATGTAGAAAGAAGTCCAGTTGGGATGTTGGAATCATGAGCAAACACATTGCATGATGGGGCGCTGCTACAGTGCGGAAAGCATCACGAATCTATGACTATCCTGGATCTATATATAGTCCATCATCATGTAACCGCCGCGGTATTTCGTGACACGTGACTTTGGTGCAAAAGCATCCCAAGGCTTCTGGCATTTCAGATAAAATTATGACTCTTTCCACGTTTAGAGCAACATACGGGGGTTTGGAAATAGGCAAAATTGTTAGCTTCATAGAATTAGTGTGATGGCATCTGTTCCTCAGCTTGTTTCTCTACTCATTGGCATAGTTCCAAAGCAAACTCACCAGCTATCCCGACCCTGTATTCGGGTAATTATTCTTATCTACTGCAACCATAACCAGCATTGAAGGACAAAGCACGCCAAGAGTCCCGTGACAGCGCGAAGCGCGTTACACGAACTCATGCATAGACCACATCTTACAATACAGCCTGAGGCTCAAATCACATCCTCGCAGTGATTCCTCCAAAAGAGGCTTCTTGCTTGTTGTCGTGTAGCATCCATATTGTTTTGATTGGGCTCTGGTTGCCTCAGATTTAGCCACTTACGACCATGCGGCCGTCCCCGCGCCTGAACCAACGCTTAAACCAAGGCAACCACGACGCAAGGATTTGGGCTAATCCAAGTGTAGCACTTGCCGACTCTGTTCCACCACCCAGAACACCGCAGCATGTCGGATCCAGAGCTACCCTCGACACAAAGCTGACCAAATCCGGAGCGGACCTCAACAGACGGTTCCAAGCTTTGGAGGACGAGTGGCGTTTGGGTCTCCAGATTCGCGGAAACGAATGGTCACCATCCAACACTAAGAGCACTGCCGACAAAATCTGCAGCTTGTTCCAACGGTTATACTATCACAACGTGTCAATACTCGAGTCATCAGTGAAGCTATTTCGAGAACTTGCAACGACGGCTGCGCCATGGAAGCGCTTAGATCTATTACATGCCGTGCTGGAAAGCCAGGTTCCTCGTGGTACGCCTTCAGTATCGCGGTATAGGCACATGGCTGTGGGTAAGTGGACCCTTAAAATTGATTGGACACCCCACTATTACCCGCACTTCGCTGCTATATTATCCTCTCTATTTAAATTCTAGAACTAACTATACCTTGTGACCATCTGTCATCCTCTCCATCCAGTCCAAAGTAAGATAGCGCTAACCTAAAGCCGCAGCTGATCAAACTCCCCGAATTGCTTTCCAGTTTCAGTATCCTATTAAAGAGAATGAAGGAACCTATTCATATCACACAGCTGCTGGTGCCGACCCAGGGTCGCCGACCGATGTGAATGACGATGACGATGACGATGACGATGATTATTTTACACCACCTTCACCTTCGAAATCTGCGGTGGACAGACGGGGAGATATAAGACCCCGTGCTAGGAAAAGACCATCTGAAGGCTCAAGTGCTTCAGAGTGCTCACCAAAGAACTCGCGTACTTCCAAAGGAAGGCACCCAGTCGACCACGCAATCAGTCCACCTCAGTTCAAAAAGCCGCTACCAGAAATGGCTCGTTCGTTTCAACCCAAAGTGGCCGCCTCGGTGGTCTCTTCGGCCAATACATCGTTTAATAATACTAACTCCGTCTTCTCTACACAACGAACGCAAGTGACAAGTGCGAATACGTCATTCGAGACTGATGGAATTAATGAATGTGCACCATATAACAGGTTCATAGGGGCGAGCTCACCATGCCTCCAGTCTTCGCTAGCAACGGAAATAAATGCAGCGCTTCGCAGGGTTGAGCAAGAAAATGCTCAGCAAAGCGAGGGAGAGGATGCCGTTCCGGGAAATGCCCCAGATTATACGTCTACAGGAACAAGTTCGACTAGCTACGGGTCTATCTCGGTCGCAGCAGCAGAAGCGGAAGCGATGAAGCATGAACACGAGCATCATCTCCAAGTACAGAGGGAGCGAGAGCGTGCCCTTTCGCAGGAAGCTAGTCGAGAGAGTAATTCAACCTACGGCTCGATCGATGATGAGATGCTTTATAATGCAACCAACGCAATAGAGGCAGCGGAAAAATCACATTCAAAGACTATCTTACCACCGATAACGTTGTCTCAAGAATCAAAAAAGCTAAACTATGGCAAACGCAACCTAAAAAATCCATCATCTGCTGATTTCCCCCCCAACGTTCGCTCGGAACAGCCGCAGTCTGGTGCAGCCAAGGAATCCAAGGAATGGCACATCATCCGTAACATACCGAGTCAAAATCTTTTTGTCCAGAACCCGTCCGTCCTTTTTCAGGATATTCCTTACTTCGTTCAGTTCATCTGTCAACACCTTGCTGGAAAATTTTCCGTTTCTCTAGAAAGTCTACTCGGGGCTATAAATGATAAAACTATATATGCCAGCTCGGAGCTCTTCTGGTCGGCTATCGACACCCAAATTAATACCAAGACTTCTTCCCTCAAAAAGAGCCTTGGTAACCATTTTTGGAATGCTGCGAAGCGAAGCTTTGAAGGATACACATTCAAAGGCAAAATTTCATTCAACGCTAAAATTTCATTCAACGCTAAGCTAGACGAGCCTGTCTTCGTCTTCGATGCTTTGCCAGTTCAAGCGGACAAATCCTGTCGTTTTCAAAGGAAGTTCGGATCTGACCGCTACCTATACGTAGCCGCGCCCGCCTTCGAGGGTAAATCGTCCAGTCTATTCAGTAAGCCCAACATGAAACTAATACGTCAACGATGGGCCGAATGGCAGGGCATGGAACATACATTTCTAGGTCGCAAATGGAGAGTATTTCATGTTGAACCGACAAGAAACAAAAAGGGTAAACGTGGCCAAGAAGATGCTACACATGACAAGCGCATTGTGCTCTTTGCTACGGAAGGCTGTGGTATTGAGCATCCTTGTTCTGTTGGCGAAATGATTAATTGGTTCGTGCCATTGGCAACAAATCAAGATCAAACACTTTGCAAACTATACGCACGCTTCGATTTAGGCCTCTCGCGAACAGTCCCAACATTGATTTTTAAACCGACACAGATCAAGCTTGTCCCAAACAAACTTTCAGATCCCGATAAAGGAGATAAGGAAGCGACTGAATTCAATGACCCCAAGCTTCATTGGGACGATCCTCAAGGTCCACAGGTAATGAATGATGGATGCTCGCGCATCTCCGTCGCCGCCGCAATAAAAATTTGGAAGCTATACAGGGATGCAGTTGGAATAAAAGGACCGCAGCCACTACCAAGTGCTTTCCAGGGTCGCATTGGAGGAGCGAAGGGTATGTGGATCGTCAGTGGAGAGTCGTTCAGCAGGGACCCAAACGACCTCGATTTCTGGATAGAGATCAACGACAGCCAGCTGAAATTCTGCCCACACGCACAAGATAAATTCGACGACAGATTTGATCCAATACGATTAACTTTTGAGGTCTCAAATTACAGCTCGGCGCCATCACCGTCCGAACTCCACATCTCTTTCATCCAGATCCTCGTTGATCGCGGCGTTCCAAGAGATTATATTACTACCATAATGAACAGGCGTTTGGATGCCGATCGGGCCGAATTACTGTATGCATTGAAGGATCTCACGAGGATGTATGAATGGCTGCATCGCAACGGTGCTAAAGCCTCTTCTGGCCCTAGTGGCGATACCATGTGGCAAGGAGCTATGCCTGTGATCTTAGAGGAGAAGATCAAGTTTTTACTCGAATCTGGCTTCCATCCTACAAAGCTACCGTACCTAGCAGATACAATCAAGCGCTTTGTACGGAATAAACAGCTTCTGAAAGAATCAAAGTTGCGTACATCATTGGGCAAGTCAACGTTTCTCTTTGGAATTGCGGATCCCCTCGAAGTACTCAGACCTGGGGAAGTTCATATACACTTCTCAAACAGGTTTGTTGACGAGTTGACGGAAGAGAGCTATCTAAATCTCAAGAACATGAACATCCTTGTCGCTCGTCAACCAGCCTGTCGACGCTCCGATATGCAAAAGGTTCGCGCTGTAGTCCACCCCGCCCTCTCACATCTAGTCGATATTGTCGTTTTCCCGTCTCGAGGGCAATTTCCACTTGCTGGTAAACTCCAAGGTGGTGATTATGATGGAGACTTGTTTTGGCTGTGCTGGGAGGATGAGCTAGTGTCTCCGTTCCTCAATGCTCCGGCGCCGGTGCAAAGCCCAGATCCAAAAGCATATGGCATCAAAGTCCAAAGAAATAAAGTAAAGGATGTAATGGACCCCAACGATTTGAACTCGGTAGACAACCTGCTGCGGGAAGCTTTCAGATTTCGGTCTGATGCGTCGCTGCTTGGGCAGGCTACAGTCTTGCTCGAAAAGTTGACATATCGAGAAAACAAAATATTCTCACCAATATTGGATGAACTCTGCGGCCTACATGATCTTCTTGTTGATGCACCTAAACAAGGGTATATTTTTACCAGACAAGACTTCAATTCATATCAGAAAGCATTGCTTGGGAATCGACCCCAGCTCAAGTTGCCTGCCTACAAAGTAGCTATGGACGAATGCGCTAGCGCCAACGATACTGATACGGTCGATATAGTGAGGCGAAAGACCTATCGGCATAAGCCGGGGCACGTCGTGGACTGGTTATACTTCGACGTATTTCGCAGACACAATACCGAAACTGGTGAACAGGTAAAGCAAGTATTCACTAATATCGACTTGCCGGACAGCACCTTGATGTATCCGTACGAACACCTAGCAAAAGGGGGGCCTATAATCGAGAACGAATTGAGCGTGCTTAAAACTCGGTTGGTTGAGCTACAATTACGGTGGTCTTGCGGTTTCCGGCGATTAGCCACGGTAACATCGGCAGAGAAAGATTCCCATGCAGAAGAGTGCTACCGACTCTATCAAGCGATACAGCCCTTAAAATCGAATTTGGATGACGTGAAGCCATGGGTCGAGGCATATTGTGGCCCAGACACGTCCTTGTGGGAAACCATCAAGGCGTCAACGCTTTACGCATTATATCCAAAACCTGGAAAGGACAATTTTGTCTTTAAGATGGCAGGTAGGGAATTAGCACGATTAAAAGCCAGAAGTTTTCCGGGTTCGCGAGAAATGGTGTCATCAATATATGCCAATGTGAAGCCGAAACGCATCAAGGCGCCTGCCGAGCCGGGCGAGACCGATGATGAGAGTGAAGACGAGTTTCAAAATGCGGAGGAATATATCACTGACTAAAGATCACTCACGCCTATATATCAACGCCTGTAAGTATTATCTGCACGGTAAAAGTCACGCCAATGCTAAGGACTACCCGAAGATGTCAGGCAACCGTTCTGCAATTTACAGCTTGGATTTCACGCCACCAACCGAGTCCAATCTCTAAGAATTTTTACTACCAACGCTCTTGAAAAGAACGCTATTTACTCCTCATATAAACAGACCACCTTGGTTATCATATCACTCAATAAGCATTTGGATATGTGCTTTTAAGAGTTTAATCAGCATATTTATTTGCACCCCCCTCCATATGGATAGCAAAATAGGTGAAGCTACCCAGCTTTCACCCAATGCTTCTCTCACGGACCTCACTGAGCCATTCATGAATGCATACACATGCATCTATTTCACCTCTCAGGTAAACTTAACCAAGAGGTATTTTCGGCTTCGCAGCATTGGATCTCTTATTTTGGATTTTGGATTTCTTGGGCCCGGATTTGCTTTTGTTTTTTATCATATATAATCCTTGTTCTCCGTCTTTCTTTCACTCCCTCGGCAGTGCTGCTATATACAATTTGATAAGTGACCATAGCGAGCTGAGCACCTTGGTTACACACCACAGTTTATTTGCGAGCGAATCTCTTTATATAATTTTATATCTTACAAGTTTTATTCATAAAAGAATATATGGGTATCATAAAATCGTCTCAACCCATGAACGAACCGATCTATACATTTATACAAGCAGCATCTCAGGTTGCACCAGCAGCAACTTTTGCCTTTTTTCTTTCTTCTTCCCTCCTCGCTTCCACACCGGCCAAGAACTCCATACGGCCCAGATACGCTTCTTTCGTCTTGCCATGCGTATTCAGCTCATCGGCAATGCCCTCCTTGTCCACGAAACCCGTCCAGTCCATGCGCGATTTGTCGACGACATTGAGCTTTTGCGTCTTCTCGGGACGTGTTTTGGTAGGGAGTTCTGGTGGCGGCATGAGGGCGTTTTGTTTGGCAGTGGCATGTGCGCGTGGATACGTAAGTTGGAACTCGGGCGCCAGGGCGCGGACGTAACCTGTAGGGTTTGGATCGAAGCGCGAGGGGCGGCGAAGAGGACGACGTATTTGCGATGTATTAGCTTTCGGCTTAGAGCTGTCGCCTGTCGCTTTTTCGACCGGGTGTATGGGTGTCCAGCCCGAGGAGAGGTATTTGTCGAGGTGGGAGCGTGGTATCGACTTGTCTTCGGTTGTGTCCTGGCCGGCGAATGTATAGATTTTCTTTATTGAGATTTGTTCTTCTTCGTCGGCGGCGGCTGGTGCTGGCGCGTCTGTAGTGATGGCTTCAAGTTCTTGGGGCTCGACCAGTTGTGTTTGTTTCAATGGCGGGGCGATCATCTGCGCCCACAAGGAATCAACATCAACGGTTGCGCCTTCTGTCCTGGCAAGTGGCCTGCGCTCTACTTTTTCGACCCTTCTTTGGGCTCGTGTTTTGATCAGACTGCCTTCGCCATCGTCGTCTGATATGACCAAGTCGTCCTCTTCATCATAACCTTTTTTGCCCTTCTTTCCCTTTTTGGTCTTCTTCTTGCGCGCATTCTGTATTGTGATCTCATCTCCAGAATCAAGCTCGTCATCTACTGGTGCCTTCCGCTTGCCCTTGCGTTGTGCGGGAATTGAGGGTGCATCTTCGTCCTCGGATTCGCTCGATGCCTCCTCGGGAGGTGCCGTGTCTGGGTTGAAGTCCTCATCGTCAGACTCGTGGTACTTCTCGTTCGTGTCCTCGATGTCGTCGTCGTAGTCTATAGGTGGCATCATGAGGTTGGATGTGTAAAGGGATGTAAAAGTCGCGTTGACGAAGTAGTTTGGTCCGACTAGCACGCTAGATCTGCAGCTAACGATGGATAGGTTAGCGCATGTGCAGGGTTGAGAGTCCCTAGATTGATTGATGGTGACGTGGGTGGGGTATCAACATGGCAGGCGCGTATTGGAACCCAAACAAGACAAAGAAAGGACCTTATTCTTCTCTCTGGTCTTACACCTGTCGCGGTCGCGTAATGCACATATCTCTCTATCGCTAACAGTCGCACTGCATCATATCGTATATCAGATAAACAATCACCATGGCTCCCGTCGAACCTGATTCTTCGGCGCGCAACAACCTCTTCGCATATGCTCCGTTCGGTGGTCAGATCGCCCTTGTTGTCGGCTTGACTGCGCATGTACTGCTCGTTGCTCGTCGCGCTGCCAAATCTCTACCTCCTACAACTGCGACTCGCGCTCAACAGCCTTTGCGCCGTACTTATGCCGCTCTCTTCTCTACCCTCGCAGCGCTCTCGCTAGCTTCAGTCACGACATTTGCCGTCCTCTGGCGCGTTATATCTTATGTGCAATGGGCCGAGTCGGGAGCACATACATCGCCTAACGGTTTATGGACTGGTTGGTACGGCACAAGCGAGGATGGGCGCTGGTATTTGGGAGACTGGATCAAGGATATCGATCTGAGAAAGGAATCAGACAAAGTCGCCATATTGACACCAGAGGGCTTCCTATATACTAGCCAGCACTACGTTGGCCTTCTGGCAAGCGCTATCTTCTTTGGCGTAGAAGGTACTGCTATTTATACGCTTTCGGGCCGTACCACCTTGACCCGCTAACTCCCTTGCTAGGTCATAGGCGCAGACTGCCCGCCACTACCATAGCCTCATTCGTGATCCTCAGTTCTGCTGGTAGTCTCGGCTATGCGCTAAGCTTGTTTTTCGTTGTCATTTTGTATACACCATTAACGGTACATGACGAGGGCATGCCACTCCATGACGCGCTCTTCACCCCATCTCCAGTCGTCTACTATGTACCTATTGTCCTTTCACTGTTGTTCGTCAACTCTCTCCCCGAGATTTTGGTACTCAGAATGGATGTGCGCACGTTGAATCTGCTACGGTCGGGAAAGACTGCTATACCCTTGCTCTTGGCGTTTGCGCCCAAAGTAAGTCGCATGGGAAGTGCTCGCTGATTAGCACTACTGACGAGAATAGATCGTCCCGCTATCGCTAGGGCGTCAACATGCTTCTAAGGCGGCGGCTCACCGCTCCTATTCCAGTGTATTCCATTTCCTCTCGATTGCGTCGTTTCTTCTCTATTGGCGACTATTTTTGGCCAATGTCTCAGTGAACATCCCTAATGAACGCCACCACATCTGGGATCTGTTTACGAATTCTGTTGAAAGCTCGAAATCAAACCGAATTCTCTCTGGACTCAGTACAACCGCTCAAAAGCTAAAATACATCAGCAAAGATCCAGTCATCAGCATTACATCTCTTGATGTTCTCTTCGCAACCATCAGTCTTTTGGCATGGACCTTTACTCGCAATCTTGATGTCGACGCTATTCTAGGCAGTAGTATCATATCTTTCTTGACCCCAAAGCACGAGAAGCATGTAGCTTTTGAGGAAGATGTGGAACCGCCCACCGATGTCCCCTCAGAGCCTGAGATAGTACTTGAGACCACAACTCCGAGGAAACGTGGACGACCAGGGAGGAACAAAGCTATTGTCAATGGTGCCTCCATGTCTAGAGTTGAGCCTAACAAGCGTAGTGATGGTAAAGCGGCACACCGTATTAAGTATCGGTCTGAGCCTGATTCACCATACCGACCAACGTCTACAACAAAGCAAGAAGTTGCAGAAACTGAAGCCGATGGAGCAACCACTGCGGCTGATCTTGTCCATGGTGGGGAATCAACTGCGCTCGCACTGTTTCTCGTATTTGTAGGTGGGTTAGGTCAGTTAGCTGCTGGTGCTCTGGGGGCAGAGGTAACTGGTCCAAAAGAGTGAACGTTATGATAAGAAGTAGTTGGATATATGGTGATGGGATAACCGTGTTGGTGTCTTGGAGATTTTTTCACATTGGGATATAACAGGTAGACTTTTGGGATTTGGGGTTAGATGAGGCTTTGATACCCAGGTGTTATAGCTATGACCGGAACGCAAGATACAAATAATATCCTGTCGACAATTACCCACATGCTTTGATACGCCAAACGACGACTGCTTATTGGGCATGTATTAAGCTGCTTCCACGGGTAATCCATACTCCTTCCAAATTAGTCCTGTAGGAAGTTTTTGCCACTGGCAGTCATCATCCAATAGATGCTCCATCTTACCCCATTCCTCCTTCAAGCATGCAGCCTTTTCACTGCTTCTTGGCACAATTTTGGCCGGGAATGGCTTGGGATATACCAACAGACCATCCACCAATTCCTCTGCATCTGGCTTAATCTCAACACCTTGCTCATCATGCGCTGCTTGGATATCGAATGCCCAGAGCATCCGAGAGATAGCAAAGAACAGCGACCGTTCCGCGATATGCATACCTTGACACAAGCGTCTACCTGCGCCAAACACGAAATGGTCGCGCTTCGTCGCATCGGCATTATTTGCCGCCTCAAGCGCAGTTTGCCTATCGTTGACATACCGGGCAGCGTTGAAGCGTCGAGGCTCTGGGTGCCGCTTGGGATCCATATGAATTCCCCAAGTGTTACACATCACGCCAGCTCCTTTCGGGATCTTATATCCCATGTACTCGTCATCGCGTGTGACAGCGTGGGGAATACCTGTCACAGCTGTGGGCATCCAACGCAAGCTCTCTTTGATACAGCCGCGGATATACGGTAGATTGGGCTCGTCGTCTAGAGTTGGGAAGCGGTCGGCACAAACGCGGTCTAGCTCTTCTTGCGCGGTTTTGGCAACATCAGGGAACAATACCATTGCTTGGATAACTATCAGGAGTCAGTTCAAGAATCTCGTCTAACTTTGGGAATGCTTACATCCAATCAGTGTAGCAGATGTTGTGTCAGAACCTGCTTCTAGGAGCGATCCGCTCACGTACGCGGCGAGTTCATCAGAAAACCCTTCTTCATCCTGAGCACGAACAAGGTCCACGCAAAAGCTTGGCCTAGCGGTCTTCTTCTTGATAGCATTCTTTGCATCCAGATAGTGGCCGACATAAAGTTCACTTTCCTTCTCGTGCAGCTCCTTTGCGTATCTACGTGCTGGTAGCGCAAAGTCTGGCAGCATGCGCAAAAGCGGAAATAGGTCAAGGACGGCTGCCATTTCGGTTCTGAGAACGTAGGAGAACTTTTCGAATCCCTGTCATTATATCAGCATATTACCGGTTTTTTAGCTTGGGACTCTTGTACATGGTACAGCTGCTTTAGCTTTGGATCGTCAATGCTCGTTGTGCGAAACCCAAATATCATCTGCGTCGTCAAGGAGTTGGTATATCGGCGAATATGATCAGTGAAGAGGTCTGGTCTTTCCAGAAGACCAACAAGCATTGCTTTGTTCTCTAAGTCCTGGTATGGTACGTATGATCTAGCAACGTTGATATTCAAATTGTTGTGTATTATCTTGCGGATCATTCTCCATGTCGAACCGTATTCCTAGTTCCATCAGTGACGTATTGAGGAATCTCCGCCATCATGAAAGAAACATACCATAAGTCCCATACGCAGGCCACCGCTTATAATCTTGCCAAGGTACATGTCTGGACGCGAGGAATAGATACTACTCCGCTTGTCCAGCAAGTCCTTGACAGCCTGATCCGAAGACAGCACAATCATGACCTTTGTACCAAGAATGAGTGAATATACGGGACCATATTCGTCAGCCCATTTCCGAAACTGAATCCATGCCTTCTCTTTCGGCATCAAGTGGAGATTGCCAATGATTGGCAGTGTAGGCGGACCTGGTGGGTAACCCGCAGGTCGCTGGCCAACCTTGCTGAGCCGGTGGACAACAAGGGCTGTCAGAACGAATGTCAAGGCATAAAGGATTAGAGACATCATAAACATGTGTGAAGTCTGTTTAATATGCTGAAAGGAAGGGCCGAGGCGTGTTTTTAAAGCACGAGTGCGTGCCAAACCTAGAATCCTTCTCCACAAGGCTATCCACACACACCCGCTTGCTACATGTAATCTCTTTACCCGCGAAGACGCTATGCCATGATGAACCCATGCATTCGCAGCCTTAGCCATTTACCCCCCACCGATCACTACTTTGCGTCCGACCAATCCGTGCTCGCCGCCTTCAAATGCACATGTGGGCAAATCGCCATTCGGAAAAAGGTGCATAAACCAATGCTGTGTCAGCGCCCAACCGTGTGGCCAATTTCTTGACCTTCATATCGAGAAATGTGGGTAAGGCCGGCTTTGCCTATAGGTTCACGGTGTGCGAACAGGGGTTCCCCACAACGCCGATCCTAGTATCCCCACATGCACCCACTTAACTTGAGGAAGGTGAGTGTAGCGGAAGAGACGAGGTGATCAATATACGGAATTGATTTACAATTTCACTCCGCGTAGTAGGAGCAGCTTACTCATACCTCTGGATGTGTTGCGATCAGCTTTGATGGTGGCTTAACTGCCCAAGTGTACTCGCTCCTGGGCAAATACAGAATTATAGGTGCAGCAAATTTATTAAAATGGTACGCACTATTCGCGTTGTTTTATACTTGCATACATACATGCTAGAAATAACTACCGGAGCCAACATGGGGATATACTTTGCGTCTAGAATTGTAATCTACAAATACGGCACTTATTGCATATACTGAGTCAACAAGCAATAGAATACAGTCAAAGCATGTGCTTGCAACTCTGGTCTCCGATGTAGTCGCATAAAGGTCTGCTATGGATATTTACTAGCATCCATAACTCTACTCTAGAGCTGTACAAATTGATTGATACTTACACTAGGCGAGGCTCGAGAGCCCAGCCTATACCCCCAATCCACCAGATAACCTCAATTTTAACTAAAAGAAACTGTATCCATTCATCCTTCGTAAAGAATGAGTGAAGGTAGTAGAATGTAGTAAGTCAATAGAATCAGCGTAAAAAAAGAAGCGTCGACTCCTAATCGTATAGTATATCTTGGTGTTTATAGCGCTCTCTAGCTCGTAGAATAGCAAAAGAATTGTATGAAAACAACCTTGAAAAAAATATATCAGTTGCATCGGCCGGGAACTGAACAATTGTTAGTATTGATTAGGAGCTATGGTAGTTGCAAGACTTACTCGAACCCGGGGCTAGCCGAGTTGTCAAGTCTTGGCAACGGCTAATTTTACCACTAAACCACCGATGCGGGCAGATTTATCTTGTAGATACAAATTTGAAATTTTACAAAAGTTATATATACAATTTTTTTTGGGTATTGTTTCTAGTTCTCGAATTGAATATGTTCAGGGAGGATAAGCACGCATCAGTCCTGATGTTCTCGAGCAGTCTAGAAGCCTTAAGGTACTGTAATGCGTCGCACCCGATCGACTAGGCTGTGACTACTGCTCAATAATCTCTAGCTTCCGCTTGTGGGCTTGCGCGTCAGGTGTCATACAACTGCGCACGCAATTTAATGAGCTTCAACCGCGTTTAGTCCAAATCGCCTGTATTGATAGACCGATTCCGCCCTCTTTTCATAGCCTTTGAACGTTGCGTGGCGAATGCTATTGCAAAGTTGACTAGCTAGATGCGCCGCAATTTCCGTGAGGTGACTCACTGGCCCATTGGGAAACGGGAAACGTTGCCACTAACTGAATAAAACAACTTATCACTACAACCAAGTGACTCTATATATCTAAACTATATTTAACAGTAACAAATCCCAAACCAATTTGCCTGAACGATGACGAACTCATGATTTTGAGGGTGTTGAAAACCGCACTCCATAATGATGTACACTCGGGTTTTCTATTCATGTCTAATTTCAAATGTCTTTCATTTGATGGTTTTCATGGCAAAGGCCTCAAGGAAGGTTCTAATATCTACAATGAATGCTGACCCTATCACTTCCGGAAGATGTCTTCGTCATCCGACTCGGAACTAGACAAACCATAGCCGACTGGATGTTTATACCTTTGCCATGGCGAACAACCCCTTTGCAGCCTTTGCTTTACTCGCCACACTAGGAACTCTGCTCACGGCCCTAGTCACCACAGGCTGATGAGGCACGACATCCTTATCTATATTACCCCCAATCTTTTGTACTTCTGAAACCTTCCACGCTCGTACAAACCAGAGAGAAATAGCTCCCGCTATATACATAAAGCCAGTGAATATTTGGGCGTGAAGAAAATTGGTTCCATTTTCAGTCCGTAACCAAAGAGCAATCGCTTCGGAAAACGTGCTCGGTATGACCACCGAAAGCCAGAAGATAGACAAGGCAGATGGCAAGAGTTGCAATCCCACGACCTCAGTGCCCACTGGAGCAACGGTAGTTGTGAAAGTTGGGGCAACGGCACCACCAACCAGAGCGTAGAAGATGAGGACGCCAAAAGTTTTGGCAAAGATCCAGATAACAAGAGAAAAGAGACCAGCCAGGAAGGTACAAATGAGTGCGGTGTTAATTGGTCCAAAAGCATCGCTGACGTACCCTATAATGGGTCGGCCAAGGGCGCCTCCAAGATTGAACATCGCACCAAGAATCGCGCCTTGAGATACGGTAAGCCCCACGGTGTGCGCATAGCTGGGGATTGAAAAAAGAAGAGCCACATAGCCCAGCACGCTAAAACAACCCCAGGCCACAGTGAGCAGAAACTCGGGTCTTTTCGGAAGACTGGCATGGAAGGCATTTTGAACAGCTCCAATGGCCTTATTCCGATCCTTTATGATGATAGCGGGGAAGCCACACGCGACAGCTGATGCGATAGCCAAGATCCGGAAAGCCCAGCCAGTACCCCACCTTTGAATCATAGCACTTGATGCCAACGAATAAATCAGACCTCCAATTCCTGATCCCGCCGTTCCGATACCGTTTGCAAGGGAACGTCGACGGCTGAACCACTGGGGGATGATACCAACGGAAGCACTGAATTGCATCCCATCCCGAATCCAAAACACACGGCCTGGCTTAGAAATAATTGCCAAATCTTGGTCGCCCATGACGCTCCTAATAGTGCTGTAGTCTGGAGTATGACTCCTATCACCAAGGTAGTCCTAGTCCCCCATTTTCGAGTAGTGATTGTTGCGACAGGAGCGATGAATTGAGCCATACTGAGGGAAAGACCTCCCACAAAGGCAAATTCTAGGTCTGATGCCCCCGGAAATGTATTTGTTTTCAGATAATGCGCCAAAAATACGCCATATGACTAGTTGTAACGATAATTAGCATGCCGAGCCTCGTTTGAAAGCCACGAAACCTTACACTATTGATTCCCCAAGTATGGGCATTGACCAAAAAGACGCACATCACACAGACCCAGCCATACCCACCGTCTGGAGGGGGTTCTACCTCTATGCGTACCGGTCCTCGGGCTTGCTCAGGGTCAGTGTTGATCGGTTGGTTGTCGGCCGGATCATTTTCAGATAGCGCCTTTTCTGAGAAGTTGATAGAATGATTAATGGAATTGGGATCAGGTAGAGACACTATAGTCGCCTGACTCAAGCCCTCATTTTTCTGCAGCTGCATTTCTAAAATAGAGAGGCACGAAACAGAAGTTAGCTGTTGTTTTTAAGTAGTCAGTGATAACACTCCTCGAAGACTGTTCGTAAAGCCCTGAGTAAATATTTCGCTGACCATGGAACTAGATTTATGAATTTCCCTTTCAGCAACCTGGCAGGCGCTACTCCTCTGTTGATCCAAGCGGATGGGATGTAGCTCCAAATGGCAACGCCACATGGGACCTACGTTGCCGAAGTCCGGGTTTTGGGTTCCAGATCGAGGTATTGATGGTGCTGATAGGCGGAAATAAAGCCTCCCAACGCCAACGCTATCTTGGCGTGCATCAATATGCGTAGCCATTGATTCATCTGAGAGAATGAGATTACTTCTCTCACTCATTATCCACTTTTTCGGGGCACTTGCAACGGCCATTTAGTCCAATCCGTTCAGCCCCCTTACATTATCCAAACCGCTTAAATCATTTTGGCCTCCATGCATACCCACATCGCTCACTATAAAATCCTTCAGGCCTCCAGATTCCCCAAGCCGCTAACTATAATATCGTTCAAGTAGCTCAAATCCATTAAGTCCCGTGGCCGCCCCCGAATGCTGGAAGGCGATATAGCTGCATGATTTAGCCGTTCGCCCTGCAGGTAGGAAGCAAACTTAAGTAGATCAATGCAATCCTCTAGTAGTCGCTGGATTGAATGCCTTGTCAGCACAACTCTTGACATACACTATTCTCGGAACAAACTTCTCGCTGGTCTCATGGATCAATCGCGTAGAGCCCTACCAATCGGATCAAAATCAACCAACTCTACTGCCTCTAGGTGCGGGCGAGGAAAATCACAAGCATTAGCCAAGGTATGTGGGTGCTGGCTTGGCTCTAACTTTTGCCTATTTCGAAATAGCATATTTAATCCCTAGCCATTGTTTTATACGACACAAGATATAGCGTTTGAGACTAAAACCTTAGTAATTACTTGCAGCGCCTTCAACGCTGCAATTACATAGATTAGCTTTACCTATCTCATAAACGGGACGCGGCGAGCCGCTCTTACAGTAAACTACTGCATCTCAAATACCACTACAACTTACGCACAGCTGCAAAATGTACTCGTGAGAAGACTTCAAACTCATGTACCTTAACATCAAAAAATAGTCAAAACAGATGAGAAATTTGTGTGGAAAGAGCAGACTTCAAGCTTTCGAACCATCTACATTGTGCCGGGCCTATTAGGGCGTTTTGGGTCCTTTTTGGGCCTTTTCTACGTTACTCGGTGAATTGCAGTTGAAGACACTAGCTTCAGGTACCCACCGGAGGCGACGATCGGCTGTGGTTGACCATGGCTCGCCGCCGTCTCTATAAATTCCGTTCCATAACAACCGTATCTTGCCCATTAAGCACCTTCGAATCCAATTAAATCAGTTGATTAGTGGAAGACCTTTATTCTTTTAAATATGGAGGGTATCAAAAAGACATTTGCGCAATGCAAAGAAGAAAATCGGGTATATATCTCTTCAGTGGCGGAACCTACGTACATTTATGTGGGTTCCATGAAGGCACTACTGACTGGCAATACAGCCGGCTTTTGTGACTTTTGTTACTGTTGGATATCCTACAGTTGAAGAGGCTGTAGATATTATATTGGGACTGGAAGCTGGGGGTGCAGGTACGCAATACGTGTATGTCGACCCGATTGACCGGCAATATTAACCTTTCTCACAGATATCATCGAGCTCGGCATTGTTAGTACCCAACATCAAGCGCTAATGAATACTGTAACCCTTTCTAACATGAATGTCAGCCGTTTACGGATCCCTTTGCGGATGGGCCAACCATTCGGAGCGCAAATACTGTTAGTGTACTCCTCCACCGTATTATCTACGCATTTGCTGACTATATCTGAAGAAAGCGCTTGCAAATGATGTAACTATAGAATTAACCCTAGGCATGGTAAAGCAAGCTCGAAAAAGAGGACTCAGAGCACCGCTGCTCTTAATGGGCTACTACAACCCAATACTGAGCTATGGCGAGGAACAATTGTTGAAGGATTGCCGCGAGTCCGGTGTGAACGGCTTCATTATAGTGGATCTTCCTCCGCACGAGGCTGTAAAATTCAGGAACTTCTGTGCAAAGGGCGGGTAAGTTATGGTGGTCTATCATAAAATACCCCCACTAATGATCGCATACAGGTTGTCATACGTACCTCTTATCGCTCCTTGTAAGCTGTCCTCGCTTTATTCATCTGATCCGCTTGGCTTCTAACATTTTATCCTAGCCACTTCCGAGAACCGACTCAAATTGCTTTGCAAACTTGCCGACTCATTCGTTTACGTTGTATCGCGTATGGGTGTCACGGGTGCAACAGGCACTCTGAACGCCGATCTACCACAACTATTGAAACGGATCAAGCAATACTCGGGCAATGTTCCAACAGCAGTCGGATTCGGTGTCAGCACAAGAGAGCACTTCTTAAGTGTGGCCCGAATAGCAGATGGTGTTGTCATCGGCAGTCAAATTATCACAACCTTGACCGAAGCTTCCTCTGGAAAGTAGGCGAAAGCTGCTGAGGAATACTGTGCTGGTATATGTGGAAGGAGAAACTCGCTAGACCATAGAGCGACCCAGGACGCTGGCATCAACGGGACATTGAATGAAGCTCCAAAATCAAATGGTACCAGTCATTCGAATGGTACCGGTTTACTAAATGGAACGAGCCACATAAATGGTACTAGTCATCTGAATGGAACAAGCCACACAGATGGCACCAGTCATCTGAATGGAACGGGCCACACAAATGGTACCAGCCACTTAAATGGTACCAACCACCCAAACGGTACTAGTCACCTAAATGGTACTAGCCATCTAAACGGCAACCAGCCAGAACTGCTTGATCAGGAAGAGGCAATGAATTACGAGGTAGGAGACCCAGAACTCTTTCCTGCACGATTCGGTGAATTCGGAGGATCCTATTCCCCAGAGTCGCTCACGACCTGCCTTTCCGAATTGGAAGCAGGATTTGAAAAGATTCGCAATGACCCCGAATTCTGGGCTGAATTTCGATCGCACTACCCCTATCTAGGAAGGCCTGGGCATCTTCATGTCGCAGGCCGCCTTACTAAACATGTTGGTGGAGCCAATATCTGGCTGAAGCGTGAAGATCTGAACCATACTGGAAGTCATAAGATCAACAGCGCCCTGGGACAGATTCTTCTAGCTCGTCGCTTGGGCAAGACTGAGATTATTGCTCAAACTGGTGCTGGTATGCATGGTGTAGCAACTGCCACCGTTTGTGCTAAATTCAATATGAAGTGCACAATCTTCATGGGAGCGGTAAGTCCTCAGGCTTGGGTCAATACTGCAAGTTCATATCTAACAGCTACGTAGGGGGATATCAGGAGACAGGCGCTAAACGTATTCAGGATCAAATTACTTGGTGTTGAGGTTGTCCTTGTCGAAGCAGGCTCAAAAACTCTTCGAGACGCTGTAAATGAAAGTTTCCGAGTATGGATTACCAAGGTGGATACCGCCTATCACATTATCGGTTCCGCCATTAGTCCACACCCCTTTCCTACAATTGTGCGCACTTTCCAGACTATTATTAGAGAGGAGACGAAGACGCAAATGCTAGAACAGCGAAATAAACTTCCAGATGCAGTTGTTGCCTGCATTGGTGGAGGCAGTAACTGCATAGGAATGTTTCATCCATTTATTGATGAGCCGAGTGTGAAGCTTTTGGGAATCGAAGCTAGTGGAGACGGCATTGAGACGAAGAGGCATGCCGCAACTCTAACCGGTGGCAGTAAAGGGGCTTTGCACGGGAGTAGAACATATGTCTTGCAGGATCAGCACGGATAGATTCAAGATACCCATTCCATCTCAGCGGGCCTGGATTATGCCGGAGTTGGGTGAGCAAAGTCCTATATTTCTTAATATGTCACAACCCTAGGAGGACAGTTCAGCTTTGCTAACAACTCGGACAGGCCAGAGCTGAGTGCTTGGAAAGACTCGGGACGCGCAGATTTTACCGCTGTTACCGATGCTCAAGCTCTTGAGGGGATCAGTCCCGCTCTCGAAACTGCTCATGCTGTTTGGGGCGCCGTTGAACTTGCGAAGACAATGAAGAAAGATCAAGATGTTGTCATCTGTATCAGTGGAAGAGGGTATGTCTATCCTCACAGAGCAATCTTGTGCTCCCCGCTAACTTGTATTCAAGTGATAAGGATGTGGAAAGTGTGGCAGAAGCACTGCCCAAACTTGGACCTAAAATTGGATGGGATTTGAGGTTTTAATGGACCTAGGTGAACAATAGTTGCTATCCGACCAGTCAATTTGGCGTTAAACAGAGTTTATAGACGTGAAGTGGTTACTTGGCGGCAGATAGGCTGAAGTAGAATGCGCTCTAAAGGCAACTCATGCCTACACAAAAGGTTTACCAAAAGTATAACATAGAGGATTTTGATAATCCATTCGCTAGTCATCATTTTGACAACGAATAGGCAATGAAAATTCAATTTGATTGATATTGCAAGTATTGAATATGCCATTGATACCTGAGACAGTCCAACAGATCTGTTGTGGCTCACTGTTGAGCTGAAATGAGTCTTGGAGATTGATATCATGGGCGTTAAGGGTGACTTGCATCTTAAATCGGGTTTGAGTTATGAGAGTCTCAAAATGAGCGGCTCAGCTCCTACAAATAGATAGGGAAGGCCATGACGTGCTTCTATTATATCGACATAGTTCAGAATAGTCATCTATTTAGTGACACAAAACCTCTTACTAAATCCATGTATAAGCAATAATTTGTAACGTTTGCCCCGTATAATGACCCCTCGTGTTGACGGGTGCCTACACACTTGCAACTTATCCAATTCAGACCTTTAAATCCATTCAGTTCCACAATCCACGCTCAAACTCGTCGGCCAAAATTATCATTAGACTAATGGAAAGACGGATAGGTAGAAGCATACTTTGAGTGAGTGAAGTAACGGTCGCGATGTGTTGTAGCGTTCTCAGCATTATATTCTCCTCAAGAAGTAGCTCCTTTGAACAGCACCACGGAGAACTACCATTGATGTTATATCAATTAACCCCGTTCATACCCCGACGCGATGACGGCTAGGATTGCATTCCTGGTCTGAACTCGGGTTGGTCATCGAACGCCTCTGGCGCCTCCCGCATCGACTCCACTTGGTCATGATTGTTCTGGCGTTTACCCTTCAGGCTTTTGTTCAACACCCAAGCCAGGAAAAATATAGCGACGATTAGAGCAACCCCGAGGGCAGTTCCAATCCCAATGCCTGCTTTTGCACCAGTAGAGAGTCCGCTCTTGTCTGGAGATGGCAACGTTCCCGTACTGGTAGGGGCGCTGGAGGTGAGGATGGAACCAGTTGGTATGAGTATTGAGGTTCGAGTGCTGGAAGATATCGACATCGTCGTAATCTAGATAGTTTAATCAGATTAATCTTGTGCTTTGATTTCTTTTAGATAATTCAAAGGTAGACTTACGAAATCGGCAAGCCGGTGTCTCAGCTGAACACTGTATGCATTGACAGCTCCCCCAGGGATTGCCGAAGTGCATCCCAGAGTAGATTCCCATGCATAATATGCGGTTGTTTGACATTTATAGTTACTATGTGATTAATTAGTTGAATCAGTGTACCTGACATGAATCGCAAAGCCTCATATAGCTAAGTTTATGGAAGGTACAAAATTGTATTACTAACGTAGGGCAACAGGTCAATATAGTCTCATAATCACCTGATTGAGGTGCAGCCCTTTCGGAACTGCAAGCGGTCCCATACCCTACTGGGCAGTAAAGCCCCGGCGAGTAGTAAAATGCCGTATCTGGCGTGAAAAATCTGGGCATACAAGTGGAATAAGTGGTTCCTCCAAGTATATAATAACCGCTGCCACCTGTTGAACCACTCAGACACTGTGGAGAAGGTGTGAATGTTGTTGTCAACGCTACCGCCATGATGCCTGATAGTATGTTTGAGAGGCGGTATCACCAGAGATGATTGAAGTGCGGGGAGACCGGGAGTTTGAACAAGGCTGTGTCTTGCCAATTGAGTTGGCACTGAACCCAAGGCCAGCCCGTTAGTCTTGTGCGTACATTTCCTCTCGTCCTATCGAAAAAGCCACAATCACATCTATCAATCTTTACTCGATTAATACCTTCTCTCCAATGCTAGGAGTATAATTTAAACATGTAAGAATATGATTATTAGCGATCGTACCTGTCGTTCTTCTTTTCTAGCCCTGCTCACAACTTGGTGGGAGCTTGGAAAGGGTTTACGAAGCTTTGAGGTGAGATATCTCCCGCAATTATGCCGCATTCGGACCTTGGTTTTATTCTAGGATGCTAGGGTGAACACAAAACACATGAAGGCTGAATTTAGAATGCACTGCTTACGACATTCGCAAGAAAGGCGTTAGTGGCTTGCGCTGACTTGTAGCACGACAGTGTGACTCGTTGCGCAAGCCTGTCCTTCTACAAGAAGAAGCTTGTATCCACTGGCCTCTTGAACTTTATCACCTCGGGTATTCATGTGGACGCCATGCTCACTCCTCTGCGCCGTAGGCTGGTTGTGTTGATAGGCGTGTCTACGCTCTTTGTCTTCCTTACTTTGCACCTTGCATACCAGCCTGGGGCCGTTATCGAAGACCTCCGATCCTATATTAGTGGAAGACCGTTTGAAGGGCAACTCGTTCACGAGCCATCAGGCTCCTCTTCGACAGTCTCCGGGTATGTTGTTCACTGAAGACAAGATGCGCTTTCGCCGGTGTATACGTCATGCATGAAGAATGGAGAATTAAGGTTCAGCCCAGCTCATCAATCGCGACCCCCACACCATCCAAGCTCTCAGAACCTCCACCACCAACCCAAGAAAAGATAATTGTAGTTGCAAAGACTAGAGAAGAAAATGTGGACTGGGTCAACGAACACCTTCCAGAGTAACTATGAAAAAAAATCCCCCCATTTTTAAACAATGAACACGGTTGACTCCGTCGCCAGCTGGCCAACCGCCATCTACACCGTCGACGACGCCACCGCCCCCCTCCATACCGCCAAAAACAAAGGCCACGAAGCCTCGGCCTACCTAACCTACATTGTCGACCACTACGACCACCTCCCCCAAATCACAATCTTCATCCACGCGCACCAGCGCCACAAACATGGCACCAAGCGCGCCCGCATCTTCGATGGCATCGATTACGACAACATCGCCAGCATCCGTGCCCTCAACCTCGCCTTCGTCACGCGCTCCGGCTTCGCAAACCTGCGCTGCCTCACCAATCCCGGGTGCCCGGCCGAGATCCAGCCGTTTCGCCCGGAGCATGAGCGCGACCCGTTGCGCCCGCAGGAACTCGCCATGGCCGGCGCGTGGACCGAGTTGTTTGGGAATGACAGCGTGCCGCACGTCATTGCCGCGCCGTGCTGTGCGCAGTTTGCCGTGTCGCAGGCGCAGATTAGGCAGCGCCCGCGGGCGCAGTACGAGCATTTTTTGAAGTGGGTGTTGGAGACGGAACTTGATGATTTTACGTCCGGGCGTATCTTCGAGTACTTGTGGCATGTGATTTTTGGGAAGGACGCGGTGTAGTAAGTTGGATGGAGGGAGAGACCGTGGTGTTTGGTTGCTGATTTGTGTGTAGTTGTCCTGAGCAGGAGATGTGTTATGTGGAGCAGTATGGAACGAGGGAGGCACTTGTGCATCAGTATCGGAATAAGACTACGCGTAGGTTTAATGGGTTGTAGTGCGCGACTTAGTTGTATTGCTGCTGACGTATTTTTAGCCGAGGACTAAGGGTGTCGGCCTTTTCACTTTATGGTTATACCCACGGATTTTAGAATTGGATAGACGACATTATTTTCTAAGAAGAGGGACTATCGTATAATAGGCTACAATCTAGCTTCTTTACCGAAGGATAGAGAATACGAGTCATGAATAATTATTCGATTTTGGACGAAACATGTGAACTTTGTGAAAACAAAATAATATTTTTGCTTTGAATTTTCTGCCGCAGATATCGTGGCCAAGGCATGAGGTATAATGAATTTAAATATATATATATATATAACTAAAAGAATTGGTACAATTTGACTTCCCTGACACCATTCAGAAACATTTCCAGTTACAAATATCATCACTATCTCCAACCCTACTCATCCTTTGAAAAAAAACCAACATCCCCACTCTCCCTCCCCAATTCGACCAACCGATTCCTCATCCCCTTCGCCCTGTCCACCCATTCCCCATTTTCACTCCCAAGATCCCATTGCTCTGCCCACTTCCCCACACCATGCTGCAGCACATTTCTCGCACGCTGCGACCCCGCTGCTTTGGTCCCGATACTGCCATGGAGCGTCATGCGCTCCTTGGAAGAATCGTACACACCTCGATGCAGGATGTTGTTGTTGTAGAAAGCAACTTCTCCGGCCTTGAGTTTTACCGTGATTTGGTTGGGGAGATGGGACTCGTATGGGTCGGCGTTGCGCTCGGTATCTGTTCGCGAGCGTTTGTGCGAGCCGGGGATCAGGATTAGAGATGCGTCGTCGTGAAGGGGGAGATTCCATTGGGCGTGCCCTGCAGGCTTGCGTAGTCGGTCCAGTTCCTCGTCCGCAGAGGCGGTAGCGGCGATGTCGTCTCTGTGCCATCGAAGGGAAAAATCTGAGTCGGGTCTGACGAGCATGTTGTATAGTTCCATTGTTAGGTCATCCTCTTCACAGCCAATTAAGGCGGCTACATAGCCCAACAGCTCCTTGTCAAAATAACTTTTTGCAAAGGTCAAGTGGTCTGGGTTGGACGGGTGAAGTAGGTGCTGGACACCCCATATCCCCTTACTTGCATCCTGAGGCCAAGGTGGGAACTGCTTGGGTACCGTACGGATGTAGGGCCATTGTCCTGAACGAGCGGCGAATGTGAGTCGAGACGCGGCAGAACGTAGGGCCTCAAGGTCAAAAGATGGGAACAGAGAAGCGGAAAGCACGACGAAGCCGTCTTTTTCGAGAGCTTCGCGGGCTGCGGCGTACGAACTGGAAGTGGAGGCACTCATGCTTGAGACTGTGTCTGTTTGTACAACCCTAGTAGAAGGGGGCGAGACTCGATCTTACACTACCTTTCTGGCCCCCAGTCTCTTTTTGTGGGTCTGCCTTGATGACACCTGAGGCTTCTACAGGATTGTCTGCAGGCTCATCTGCTGGTGGCTGCGCCAAAGGGAAGGCACAGGTAGCGTTGACACTTTCCATGCGACCACCTTTGTCTGGCTGATGTGGATTGTAGCGGCGCATTTCGTTGGTTGTAGGAAGACGAGTGTTCTAGGTTATAGTATACATGCGTAGAGTTGGTCAATTCGATGTGCCTTTAAAGGCGGTTACCCCGCATGATTCATGCCTCAGATCGCACGAATCATTCAAAGCAAGTAGGCCACGCGGGCTTAGTCATGCGCAGTACTTCCATATAGCGCCAGCAAAGTGACAATCAAGCAAATCAGATGTGGGATGAGAGGAGGGTTAATGCTGTAGATGTTGTAGATCATCCAACCGAGTACTAGGCCAATAATTCATATTCAGTGTGTACTGATATCTAACTCCGCTTTCCAAGAGAGCAACAGCATTTGGTTGATGAGGTGGGGTGTAGAGGCAAGGCACAAACCGGGTCTTGACTCTTTTGTCATGGTCTGGGCAGCATTCCGTGCCCGTTGAAGCTTTTCCCCGGATAGCGGGAGATTGCGATGTGCAAGGTTTGATCGCAAACGGCGACCCTGAAACTGTACGACACAGCAGCTGACGTATCGGCGTGGATTGACCTGTTGTGCAACCATAATAAATTGGGATTGGCATGATGAAAGGAAACTAACGGCTACGATCGCGATACACGTTTCGAAGGCATGCGGGTAGCTTCGATCTATTCCGCACATCCCCCGTATTTGGAAACACGGTCCCGAGGAAGGAAAGCTCGAAGATGTTGAAACGTGTTGAGTGACGGAGAGGAGGAGATCCTAGTGTTCCAAATGTAAAACTACTACTAGGATGGGTTGCAATGCGAGTAGCCGCAGGTCCAAATCTGTGGTTTGAAGCTGGACCTGCACCTTTTCCCCGAGATCACGCAGATGCTGGTGTAAGATCGTCGATCATCACGTAAGCTGGCGAAAATTGGTGTCATGGTGAGCGGCCATTGGTTGCATTTTCTAAAAAGGGACGACCACGCGTCCTACGGCTAGGGGACTGTCACTGCTACTGCTACTGCACTACTGCTGTGGTTGGCATGACGTTACACAGGTTCGCTGGATAACGCCAGGCAGATCCAGATTGTGGGTCCGGATAGCCACCGTGCGCATATACCCGAGAGTGTGATTGGTGCCTGGGGGACAAAGAAGTCAAGATGGATTTGTTGAGTCAAGTGTTGGGCTCTGATGCGCGGGGCCGACAATGGCTATGTGATGTCCGAGCATGACATGGGTAAGTGCCGGGAAGCACGTTGGACATGTATTTTGGACGATGCATGAGGAGGTTCGCAGTATAGGCCGGGATAGAGATGGAATCAATGCGCAGAAAGAGGCCGAGGACGCTCGTGTCGTTGGAAGGCACTAGTCAGCGTGGTTGGTCTACAGAAACTACGTCACTGCATCATGCTGGGCATGTGGTGGTTGCTGCTGAGCAAGATTCGTAGGCTCATGTGGTGCCACGAAGACGCGACGTTGGACTGGATCCCAAGCCCTTGTGGCGTTGTTTCATGCTCTAACCAAGCTCACTGGTTCTACGGGCAAGTCTCCGGGGTGTCCCAAGATACTCAGGTCCCACCGCGATGGACAAGCGAAAACTTAATCGCAGACTCGGTACGCTACGTCACAAGTTCCAGGGCTAGAAAGTTCGAAAATGAAGCCGAGGGACCGACTGGAGGTAGTACGTAATTAGAAGTCAAGACGGTCAGGACAGTCAGGAGAGATGGGAACTGAGGTGAAATGGGGTGGAGGCAGGTGGATGGGCAGGCTGAGTGGTGAGGTATTGGCCAATGTGGAGCAGCCTGAAGCAGCAAAGGATTCTCGCCCGCCAGACCAAGACTGGCTGATGATTTGTAGCGCTTGCCGAGAGGAGCAGCTGCCCCCCCCACCCTAGTCACTCGCGTCATCCCGGGCTGGCGTGCGCGGAAAAGCGGGGACACGAGAAGCAACACCACAATCGCCCGCCACTTTCGCGGCATGGCCTGTTATCCAGTAGAGCATTTCCATTTCCTTATTTCCTTTATTTCCATCCCTCTCCGTCCGGCATGCATAGTCTTGTGTCTGCCTGCACGCAACATGAAGAGGGCGGATGCAAAAGAGGGTTCCTCGAGTCTAATCAAAGGAAATGATAACAGGGGCTTCGTCAAACCGATCTCATCTCAGTCGCTTGCCTTCCCCACGCCTTGGCAGGCAAGTCACTGCAATTCTCGCTCGCTCGTCTATTGTGACTGCTCCATGTATAGCAGCAGCCCAGCGCCATTGTAGATGGGATCGTTGGGATCGTTGGCTGGCAGTAGACGGCCGGCAGACGGTCACGACGGCTTGGAAAGGATTTTCGTCATGCCCAGCAGGCCGGGCGAATCGCAGGCGCAGTGGCAAGGAGCTTGAGCGCAGCGACGCAGCCTCGGGAGTGGGGAACGTGTGTCGGTGAGCTTCAGCGATGCGTACAGGATGGCGACTAGCGGCTGCACCCCTGCCGCGCTGCTGTGCACACTACCACTCGAGCCGCGAAATCCGTCCGTGGTTGAGGGTGCGGTGCACTGCGCTGGGGCAGCTACCCACCGCTCCTCACAAACTCCTGCAAACGGCTCAGCCGCAGGTGCGGGTTTTCTTGGGGCGGCCGTGGTTGGACGCCGACATGGCCCGTATTTGTTCAGGCTAAGCGCGTCGAAGACAGCAACAGGCAATCAATGCAGGTGCAGACGAGGCCGTGGAATGCAGCGTGTGGGAACTGGCTGCTCTCGGAGGCGCTGCTACGGAATGGAGCAGCACTTCCACGAGGACTGGCAGAATAATATGGAGCTGCAGCAGGGTACTATGTGAGTATCAGGAGCGCCTGAGCACTGGTCGCCCGGGCACATAGCACAGACTGGGATGGCCGTGGAGTGAAGCTGCAAACAACGGGAGGCGTTGGGGGCGCCCTCCATGGCAGCCTTGCCGCGTCGACAGGCCGCTCGCTGGCGCAATGGCACTGCATCTGGCAGACTGGCAGGCAGGCCAGCGGGCGCTGTAGCAGATGATAATACATGGTAGCAGGGTGCTGGGCACTGCGGTACCGACCGGTAGGTCGTCTTGCCCATGCTGGCGTGAGTAAGTTATTGATGTCCTATGTCCGGGTTGGTGTGAGCACGGACTGGCATGTTTAAACCCCCTACTTTGCATTGCCAAAGACCACACTGCACTGCACAACCTCACCTCTCTGTCTGTACCCGGCCGCCTCGTCCTGTATTCTTTCCTTTCTGCCTGCTTCTTGCTGCCCCTTTGCATCCACCCCCATCGTCCGGTCTGCCGCCCTCCGCAGACTGCCCAATGCAGACTTAACTGTCTGCTCGAGGAGGCTTGGTATACACTGCCATCTCCGTCGATTCGCGACAGCCTCTGCACGCCCACCCTCGCCGACCGACGTCGTTGCATTCTATTCTCTGTTTTAATAGTTACCCGTGTTTTTGTTACATAGCAAGTACTGCTCCCCTCCGTTTGCCTCGACCCTGCACCCTGTTGGCTGTTCCGGGCCCGTCCCCTCACTTCCGCCTCCCTTTGGTTGTCGCTCTCCTTGTGCGGCATCACAACCGCCCGTCTGCTCATTCACTACCACTACCACTACCACCACCACGCCCACCCTCCGCTGCCGCCGCCCGCTTGCCAGCGCCGCTTCCGTCTCGTGCTGACCCCGTTTCCCGCGCAGATTTTCCCTCCGCTCGTGTCGCTGTCGCCGCCCCAAACGCCGACGTGCACCCGGCCTTGGAACCAGCACCCCATAATCGTCTCGTGGCGAGTCCCGATGGCTCAGGTACTAGCGCCCATCGTTCAGTCTTCCGGATCCATTACAATGCCATATACGCCCTCCGATGGCTACCAGAACGCGCCTCCACAGCCCCAGCACACCCAGCAGCGAGCCTCGCAGGCACCGCGAAACCAAATGTACACTTCACACGCCACCGGCTCGGGCTACAGAGGCACCTCGGCCCCAATAGCACCCTATGCCTTCTCCAGCACGCCCCAACTGCGGCAGGAGAACAGGTCTGTTTCGACTTCCAGCACCCACGCTCCGCAACAGGCTGCGGGCCAGGCCAATCAGCCACGCCTCGGCCATCCATCCCATCCTTCGTCCTCGTCTGATTCCACTGTCTCCACCTCGGGCTCCTCTAACCGTTCCATGCCTAATCCTCCCAATGCCTCGAAAGACGGTGATACCAAGAAACAACCCGATAGTGGAGCCCCGACCATTTCGCTTTCCGCCTCGGCTCTTGACCTATCGTTCTCGGTTAGTGACAATCCTGTCAAGCCCTCGCCGGGTCGCTACAGGCGAAGCCCTGGGCGTACGGACTCGTCCCCAAGCCTCACGGCAGCCCAGCGTTCGACGGCTGCCGCACCTGCCGCAGGCACGACGGTCGCGCCTCAAACTCCGGCTGTGCTCGCCGGCGATCTACCAGCGCCTTCGAGGCCGGGACACAACCGAGCAAGCAGCGTGGACGACTCCCAACTTACCCGAGCTGGTGCCGTGGACGCTGCACGAAGATACAGGAGGCGCAGCTTCAATGGTCTCGATGCCAATGGAATTGCGCTGAACATGGCTGCCATGAAAGCCGATGCCGATGCGAGCTCTGCTCAAAACATGACACCAGGCGTACCAGCGTCGAACTCGACACGGCCGGCCTCTAGTTCGGGCAGACAGGGCAACCGACCTTCATCAAGTCATAGCCATGACAGACAAGGCAGTGCTGGTAGCGGTTCCTCCAAAGCCTCTTCACGATCACAGGTAAGTCACAATCTATCTTTTTGCCCATTGCAACCTAACGTGCATCAGGCCCGACCCGAGAGTGCCCCGCGTACCTATGCTTCTGTCGCTGGAAGTGCATCTTCAAAAGCAGCCGAATCTGCTAGACGCCATGCGCCCTCTCCCCTCTCGCATCCTGTCTCCCCATCTGAACCACTGAGCCCCGCAAATCCACAGGAAATGCCCAGTGCTGCTGTAAAACAGCTCACGGCCGTGAACGACAGGGATAAGGGCATGAAGTCTCGTCTACGCCGAGCATTCTCTTTTGGAAGCGCTGCGGAGCTCCGACGTGCTTCCGCCGAGAATAGTTTATCGGCGGAGCGTGCCAAGTTGAGAAAAGACAGGTATCAAACGGATGAGGATGCTGAACAAGCCGCCATTATCGCCAAACAAGAAGCAGCCGGTATTGGTGCTGGTATCTACTCAGGGCAAGGTGGCATGGGCTCTACCGACAATCTGTCCGTTGCCTCTGCTGCATCATCTGCATCCATCATGCTTCGCAAAATGGGCCATGGAATGAAGAAAGGCACCAAATCTATCAAGGGGCTTTTCAGACCTAAGTCCGTAATTGGCGTACCAGCAGCGGATGGACCCGTCACCAGACCGAGTGTTGGGGAAGTCTCCTTGGTCACAGTGGAAGCCGAGAGGCAAAAGGTGAACGTCAATGCAGATCCTCATGATCAAGTCCGGGGCGGCACAGGCTATCCTAGGCTGGAGCGTAACTCGATTGATGTAGGCCGAAGCGCGGAAATCGTCAATGCAATCGGTTCCACAAACGACCCAATGTCTAGGAAAAGCATTGTTGGTGGAGATCGCGAACGTGCCGAAATTCTCTCGAATATGAAGAAGGGCATCCTTAAACGTAAGCAATCAAAATGGTCGTTGCCTCTAGTTTCTAACAGAATACAGGTAATGGGACTAATTCTAACTCAGGATCCCCGGTTCTCCGTCCGGCTGATGCACCTCCAAGCTTGACTACTGCGAGAGGTGCCACTCCAAATGAGAAGGCAACGGTGCGCAACGATGATTATTTTGCAAAGGCGCCACGGATACCAAATGGAAGCACAAGAAGCCTACCAAGCACCCCTCAAGGTAGCAAGGGCAACATCTCTTTTAGTCCGCGGATTCAGTTTCACGACGCATGGTCACCTCAGGACTATGATCGCCGAGGAGAAATTGCAACCTGCAACAGGCTTACGCCTATGTTAGCACAACAAATTAAGGAAGAGCTCAACTCCTTCAAAATGGTATGTATAATTCTACCACTTGGATGGTCCCCGCTAATTCATTATGCAGGAAATGGAGGTTCATGAGCTCTCCAAACCCCACACCCATTTCTTCTAATGATTATGCATTTATCATCTGGACATGGCGTCTTGGCGAAAACTTTACAAGTTTGCTCTTGTGCATTGGACCAACAGCATTTACGAGTTAATCGTCAGCTCAGTTCCATGTTCTGGTTACTACGGACTTGTCTCTTCTATCTTAGCGAGCATTTGCGGTCAAGTAGAGAAAGCTTTATCTGTTTGAAAGCGAGCAGGCAAAGCAACTATTGAGTTTATGGAAAAAGAAAACATGCGCGGGGGTGATCTCTATCTCAAGCTAATGTTTCCTTGTCTGTGTAGTCCCTTTATGAACTACCCTCCAGCGGCTATCATGCTTTAGTTCGGCTTTTGTCATATTCTACTTTCAGGCGTGTTCTTGTCTTTCCTTTTACTGTCTCTTTTTCTCTCATTGTCATAAGTCTCTGCGCTCTTTACTGTAGAGGACCCACATGTCAAGCGAATGGAGGACGCACTTGGCTGGTATCAGGGTCCTAGAATGTAGTGTCCCGATTAGCTCCGTAATTGGAAACTATAGTTTGGTGGTTCTCGTCTTGCAAATCCACTCTGCAACCACTCCCAGCACGAGAAGGGCTTAACAGCAGACATATGACCCAGGCCGTTATCTGGCACGGCACGGAAGCTGGGCGAGCGTTCGCAACTGACCAACCACACGCCGTACCAACTACACACACCTCGGGTATTGAAAGCGCTTTGACAGTCAGGCATCCACGCGTCCCAAACAATCGCGGCGATTACCAGTCTTGCTTCGCGTCCAACGGTATAACCCCATTCAGACACCTTACACGACTCCCGGAGATTACTCGTACAAAGCCTCGGCTGCCCATATGCCATGTTGTTGGAGCAGATTTACGCATGCGATCAAGATGTGATTTGTAAATTCGGGGTAGTGGCCTTCCTTTCTTAGCGCACCGTAATTGCTGGGCAGGGAGTTCCCTAAGCGATCATAACATGGGGCGCTAAAGTTCCGATATATCGAAAAACGAGGATTTTGAGAATCACGTTGCCCGCCTGGTCCACAACATCGTATCCAAGTAACACACGTCGCATACCTAGCTTGCAGTCAGGGTGTCAAGGCTTGTAAGAACTGCACCACCAACAATATTCAATACCCCGTAGCCCGACGTTGTTGCACACGGAGCACGTGTTTGGTGCGTCTAATACGTTGCTTCTATTACTCGTGTGAGTGTTCTAAAAATCGCCGAAGCGCAAAACGCGTGTTTGCTTGAGCCGCACAAGCGAGGGGTTAGGAGGTAACCCGTCTCGGCAAAGGAGAAGCGCCAGATCACGTGGCCTAGTCAAGTGCTCGCTTGTTAGTCAGCTCGCACGCCAAGCCCCTGCCTCCGCATCAACGCCCACTTTGATTTTGACGACTCTTCGGCGACAGGAACACCTCAGCACAACCACACATCCGACAATATGGTATGTCAATCCGGGTTAAATACTTCTTGCTTTGATGGAGAGCGATTGCTGACAATTAAATAGGCACCAGCAGCAACTGGAGGAAAGAAGCAAAAGAAGAAGTGGTCGAAGGGCAAGGGTACGTGACGTCGCAACCATACATCCACCATCTCCTCTAGCCTTCAAGGCATTGCCAGGGGCTCTATTACAATTCTTAATATCACCATACCATACGACTAGAGAACCTTTGGCGAACTCGTCGCTAACAACCCCTCAGTCAAGGACAAGGCCAACCACGCCGTCGTCCTCGACAAGCAGACCAACGACAAGCTCCAGAAGGATGTCCAGTCCTACCGCCTCATCACCGTAGCCACCCTCGTCGATCGTCTCAAAATCAACGGTTCGCTCGCACGGAAAGCACTTGCTGATCTCGAGGCAAACGGCCAGATCAAGAAGGTTGTTGGACACTCGAAGTTGAGCATCTACAGTATGTAACGCCATCTGCCACGTCTGAGGTCTTCGGATCACCTATGTGTGATGGAGGATAGCAGATTTGGGGGGGGGGGGTTTAATGAAAAGGATGCTAACAATTTAACAGCACGCGCAGTCGCGGCAACAGACTAAGCGTATCGCCCGGATATGGACGACAAGTAGATGCTAGGCACGGGTGCTTCTTTCAGCTTTTCAATGACATTCCTCTTTCCCATCACCAATCGGCGTCTTCATGATATGAAAGGGTCACATCACATTGGGCATGTGTTCACGGCGGGCATGAATTGAGAGGACAGGCTCGGATAAAAATACCGAGCTTGCGACAAGGTGTCGGTTATGTATTGAATGAAAAAGATATCCGATCAATTTTTAGTCGTGAGTAGATGCAAGTGATTTGGATATGTTTCTAAATACGTTGTATTGATATTGAGTTTTGTGATTGAATCAAGCTCCTTGCACAACTAAAGGCTCAAGCGATGTGGCACGTCTGTCTGGAATTATTTGTCGTGTCCAATGATGTGATAAAACGGCAATCATCATTCACGTAATCAAAGTTACAAGAGCTGCTGATATACATCTATTTCGCAATCAACCTAATCATCATATTTCCTCGCCGGTCTACTCTTCTCCGCCTGCGCACACAACGTCCTCTTAGGCATCTTCTCCAACCACCCCTCCTCCCTCTTGACCTCGCCAACCCTAAAATAAGGCTTTCCCTTGTCCCCCCGAAACAGTTTATGCCAGCTCTCTAACCCCTCCTTGACCTGCCTCCTCGCCGCCCTCAATTCCTGCGCATGCCTATTCTTCTTCTCCCCTTTACTCAGTACCTTCCTATGCCGCGCCTTCTCCACCTCCTCCTCAGTCGCCCCTTCCTTGGTCTCCGGATCCACCGGCATAAACATCTGTTCGACGCCGCGCAAATCAGGCACAGCGTCTTCCTGGAAGCATCCCGTCAGAAAAGCGCGGGCAGCGTCGCGGCCCGCAAAAAAGTGGTACGAGCCGCCGGGCCCGTAGGTGGTGGGCGCGCTAGACACATCGTAGATGGTGCCGTTGAGCGCGAGGTAGATGGGCTTATTCTTGTCTTCGCCATTGTACGCCGCGAGCTCGGCGTCGGTGAGGTGGACTTCGGGGTGCTGCGACACAATCAGATTCATAAAGTATTATTAAAACGTATAGTGTTTTGAAGGGGAGGGGCGTACGAGTAGCGCTTTCCATTCTCGCGCGCGCGTCCACCACGCGTTGTAGCCCCACGTCATGGACTCGCCGCTCGTGCTAAGGTAGCTAAGCCCGCTGCTGAGAAGCAGAATCCCGCCGATTACGCGCAGGATGTCGAGGACCGAGAGGCCCGAGGACGTTGCAGCCGCTTGTTTCTGCACTGCATCTTTGAGCTCGGCTTTTTCACGCTCGCCGGTGGGATTTGGGGGCGATGAGGGTGTAGCGGGCTTGCGGTACCGTGCTGCTGAGGCCATTGTGCGTGAGGCTGAGGGAGCGTAGGTGCGATCCAGATGCTCGGCCGAGTGCAGTAGTCTGGGAGCTCTACACTAATCGGCAACCCCCGGCACGATTGACCTCTCACGCTGGTAATCCGGGCCTGTGTGCGGACTTAAATGCGGGCGGTGTTATATCCGCTAATGCACATACGAGGAGCTTAGATATAATTATCGTGGTGATAACAGGCCGCGTTGCAGAAACGTGGCCGCAGTACGACCGTGGCGGATGACGTGGGCGTAGATGCCAAAGTGTATAAATTGGGCGATTCGAAGGGTTAATTTCTTTTCCCGATTCGTTCATTGGCTGATGTCATTTCGGCGTTCGACTTCGGTTAATACCTTTGGGCTCAAACTAAACGTGGGGGCCACCACAAACTCTCGGCATGGTTTTAGTTTCGAATACTTAGCATTTGGCACGCTATTTAGTTATTATGACACAGATGTATTGAAATTCGCGTCAGATTCTATTATGTATGTATGTTATAAGAACCGAAGTGGAGTTGACGTCATAGGTGGTACACCAGCCTCCAAAGCGTGTAAGTTGCGTTCAGTATATACATTATATGGATGTAGCCTCGATGAGCTGCAGCTTGAGAATGCATCGTCTGGCAGCTTGGGCTTCATTCATTGTTGGCAGCACGAATCTCAATCTGTGCCTCTCTATCACTCTTAGGAAACACTTGTTTCAGGCCAGCTTGGAATACGCCAACATTGTAGTCAATGATGGCTTTCTTTTCCGCCGGATGTTCTTGACCCATGATGCATACCAAAGCAAGATATCTAAATCAGAATTAGCAATTATTGCTGCTGAAGCATCTCACTATACTCACTTGTTGATCTCGCGAAGGTAGAGGTAGCGGCTTCCTTTTTTCTCCATAGTGATCAAGCTTTCTGCATCGTTATTCCCAGTTTCGACGTCGTTCGTTGCTTCATCCGGGCGGTCCCAACCGTAAATTTCACTCACGTCAATCACCACATCGATGTAGTCAGAACAGACTTCGTATGTGGCGATGTCAGTAGGGCTTGTGTCTGTTGCGATGTAGATTTTGCTCATAATATCGAACAAGTATGCTTTCTCGATGTTGCATGCACCGCAAAGATTATTCAACAGTGCTTCTAGTGTCGGGAGCTGTGGTATCAGTTTTTGTATGACTTTGCTGAACGCTTCAAAAATGGAGTGGTCGTAAATGCTCGTCTGGTAGAATGATATCGGCGCTTGCTCGTAGCCATTATCACTAAGCTCATCTTGAACGCGCTGAATAATGTCCCGGAATGTGTCGCCTCTAAAGTCGTCTGATAAGCCATCGACCTTGTGGACGAAGACTTCGACGTTGATGTTGGGATAGGATTGTTGAAGATTCAAAATGGTCATGTTTAGTCGTTGGATGGCATCGAGATATTCGTCTTGCGCGTCGATGACCCATATCAAGGCCCCGATCTCTTCAAAGATGTTGTCTGTGTCGAATGCTGAGTCGAAGTAGTCCAGATGGCCAGGCAAATCCCACACTTGGAAGTCCATGAAAGAACTGGAGTCACCAATCAGCGCGCGTCATACCAACATGAGGAGGTTCCATACTGCATGGATTCCTTCTTGATACGGTATGTCGTCTCAAGATATAGCGTTTCGCTTGGCGGCAGCTTGTGAAAAACTACACTCGAGATGGACGACTTGCCGCTCCTGTCATAGCACAGTCAGTGTCAGATAAGTAGCGCAGCGCCGGACCGCTCACCTCCTCTGGCCCATGAGTAGCAAGCGCGGCTTGCCATCTCCAGCCTTGCTATTGGGCACTCGGCCCGTGTGGTACTGCGGGGGAAATTCCTGGGGTGGTAGCTCGGCATTCGGAAGATCCTGCAGGAAACGATCCATGGTCAACTGTGCTCGAGGGTCCAGCAGCGACGAGCTTGCGGAAGATTGTGCGGGTGCATGTTGTGCGGCGTCCGCTGCAGCATCCGTTGGAAGATGGCGAGCGCCTCCTCCAAAGAGCGCAGAGGGACGCCGTGCAATGATACGAGACTCCATAGAAAGGTAGATGTACAGGGTATATCGCTAGAACCGCAGGCGCCAAACAAAAGAAAGAGAAAAATACAGAGTGACAGCAAGTGCCGTGAGAGCAACAAATAAGGTCCTTTTCACGTTCACCTGACGTGGGACATTGTGCGGTGAAACGTGGTACTCCCTTGGATGCGAGCACGGTGCAGCAATGACGTGTAGGACAGGACAGGACCAAACAGCAGGCGGCGCAGAGCGTGTGGCGAGAGAGTAGAGAAGAGAAGACGGCGACAGGGAGAATGGGAAAGGGAGAGGGAGAGGGAGAGGGAGAGGGAGAGGGAGAGGATAGGACGTCGAGGTGCTACAAGCGTGGGACAGGCAGAAGGCAGTCGCCACGCTCAAGCCATGCCAGGAGTACACATTTTGTAGGGCTGAGGAGGGAGCAACCGACTGGTGGCGGCAAAGGAAATCACAGGAGACGAGACAAGACAAAACAAAACGAAGCATGGCCGTGGGGGCCGGGGTATAGACAGCGAACAGCAGTGTAAAAGAAAAGAGCCTCTAGGAAGCCGGCGGGTTGCTCACCTCCATAATCTTTCCAGAGTCAGTGTCTTGTCAGCGCACTGGCCTGCGGTAGTGAATGCTTTGGGCCGCACGCAAAACCCTAGACCCGGCCGCAACCCAATCGAGGAGTTGGTCACAGGACGCTTCGCTTTCTTTTCTCGGTCCGTCGCTCGTCAGTCGGCAAAGATGACAGTTATAGCGGTCAGTGCAGCCAGCAGGCGGCCTGCGGGAAACTCAAAGGAAGTAAGGCCTCGCCGCGCGCCCAAACGTGTGCAGGGATGGGCCTATCTGCCAGACTCAGTCCACTGCACGAGTCGCGGCTGTGATTACCTATGCGAGAGCGTCCAGATAGCGGTGGAAGATATTGAGAGTGTGTTACTGGCCGCGTTGGTCGCGTGCATGTTGCGGCTCGCTTAGCCGGAAAGATCTTCAGGCACCATTGTCCAGCGTGCTGGGCTTTGGTCACCGGGACTACCCACGCAGACTACCGCACGGTACTTGTAAATACTACCGCTTCTATTGATAGATAGTTGCCAATGAGCATGTCGAGTCTTGACGTGGAGCCCGAGAGCAGCGCCGGCATGTCATGCCATCCCCAGCGTCTCCCCTGCATACAGCATTACACCACCTTTGCATCCTACTCGTACGCCCACTTGATGCTCACCGCCAGCCATCTTATCTCATTCGCTGTCGTCACCCGATATCATCCAGGTATCGTGATTCTGCCGGTAATCTACGCATTTCAAAGGGTTTAGCTTTCTTAGCCCAGGTGCGGCTGTCAAACCCGCTTTATTGACAATAATATAAACTCGCTCACAATCAACAAATGTGCACTACTGTGAATGTCGCCATCTGGCTGTGCCTGGCAGACGGTGTCCATATGCGTCATATTCTCACCAATGGAAGTAGTGCCAAGCCATAGCGTCATCCCTACTTTCGGCGGTACAAGGTAGACACCATGTACCCCCCACTTCTACGCTTTCGATTGTTTGCAGGTTTCTAAATTAAATACTCCGACTTGGCTGGAGCTTTCGGCTAGAAGACATGCCCATTCACACCAAGACCAAAAACATGCAAGGAATACCAGAGACTAAGTTAACTTTGACATGCTTGACCCTGATTATATCTAGGTACCCCCTCACTCCGAATCATCTAAGCACGACATCCTATATCCGATGACACAAAGTATCATAATACAAGCAAGCAGCTGAAACGTGTACTCGAACAGCACGATAATACTCTGGCGAGAAACCCTTGTCGATATGAGAGGTATCAAATACAATATTTTTGCTGCCTTATGTGACATGGGCTTAGTAACAGTTTCCAACATCTCTTCAATTTTAGATACACTGAAGCGCAGGTTCTCTCGACCGTAAGAGCCTGTGCCTTGTGTCATATCAAGAAAAAGTCACTAGATAGCAATTAGAGAATACCATTTGCCAATCATTCCCTTAATTATTATTGGACATCACATTACTCCGCCCAACCTCCTCAATATGCCCCTAAACATCCTCTTTACCCTCCCTCTCCACCTCCCTCCTCTCTGCCACCTTCCTCTCCTCCTCCTCCACCTTCTTCTGCCTCAAATACTGACAAAATGGACTCCTCTCCTTCATCTTACCCCCCCATTTCACAAACACAAATGGCACAACACACAACGCCAAACTAAAAAACCCCAACAAACTTGTCGCCCACGCAACCCCCAACGCCCTATACATCGGTTTCGCCGCAAAAGGCAACACAGTGCCAAAACTGCTGCGCGCCAACGACGCCGCCGCCATTGCGGACGCTGCAAACACTTCGTACGCATCAACCAAGTAGTTGAGCAGCGCCATGAACAGGCAAAGATAGCCCATTCCGAATAACACGCCCGCGAGCGCCGGAACGATCCAGTGGACCGAAGCGCGCGCGCTCCAACCGAGCCAGAAGGCGCTGAGCACGAAGAAGGGGCCTGCGATGCAGGCCAGGGGCAGGCGACGCATTTCTTCGTTGCGGGACCATGGGCGCTGGAGGCGTTGGGCGCGCGCAAGGATCGAGTCCCATGCGAGGTACACTAGGTCGGGGGGTTAGTGTATGGGATGGTGTAGGGGGTTTTGGACGTACTAAATGCGGAGATGATGGCGCCGACGCCGATGGGAAGGAAGGTGAGGCCTGTTTGGCCGGCGGTGAAGGCGTAGATGCCAGTGAAGATTATGGGGTAGGATTGGAGGTAAATGTAGAATATGGCGTCTGGGCGGATTGTTAGATATTACGTCTGCATCTTTGCACACAACTTACACGCATAGCTCAGATACAAACACGTAAATAGAACAAGCGGCTCAAAGCATATCATGCGTATCGGCCGCGTCAGTATCACAGTCACGATATGATTCAGGTCCGTTTTCTCCAACTCCAGTGGCGCAACGATGGTCTCGTCGCCCGTCTCCTTGCGCAGTCTTTGCGCCCTCCGCTTCAGAATCGCAGGCCCATATGTTTCCGGGAAGAAGATGAACAACGGCCAAGTCGCGCCTGCACATATAACGCCGATCCAAAACGCCCAGTTCCACGAGATGACGGAAATGTAGCCCGATACCGGTGGTCCCAGTATCGGCCCAAACGTTGTTGCAGCCTGCAATCGCGGTCAGCTAGGCATGCCATCTCTCTCGAAAATTGCTATACCATAAAGATCGCCATACTTCGTCCCCGACTAACAGGATCGTGCCAGACATCTGCGCAAATACCCCCCACAACACTTATCGCACAACTACCCCCAACACCAACCAGAAACCTAAACACCACGAGCGCGGCAAAGTTGGGCGCAACGGCAGAGGCGATAGAGAAGATGGTGAGAATGGTAAACGAGTACACCATTGTTCCCTTGCGGCCGTACGACTCGGACAACGGGCCCCAGGCCATGGGGCCAAAGACGTAGCCCAGGAGAAACATGGAGGTGGGGAGGATGAGAAGGGACTCAGATTTCTGGTTGAAGTGGCGCGAGATGGGCTCTATTGCTCCGGCTGCAGAGCTGGATGCCATGGTGCTATTCATGACTGGAGTGGATTAGCATGGGATTATGGAGTGGAGAGCTAAGTTCTTACCGCTCATGATGGCAACGAAAAGGGCGTAGCATTTTTTATACTGTTGGGATTAGTATGTGATGACGGGGGGTATTGCTTTGGTTGGTTGCGTACACATGGCCCTGTAGAAGTGGATCATAGGTTAGATGGTAACAAATAGTTCCCACGACGAATCACGTACAATTGTTTGGATTTTCTGGATCCCCGTCTTTGAAACGAACAAGCTTTCGCTCGGGCGTCTGTCTAGGCGGTGGTGCACTTGAAGCACTGCACTGCGAGACTGTTCTCGACGGTGTAGAAGACGCTAAATCCAGTGGCGGAGCCACTTCCCCAATCCGATCATCCTTCTCGTGACATGAACCAATATCTAGCTCCTTCTTGAGGTTTCCCAGATATGTGGCACGCGAGCTTTCTTCTCTGGCTGTCTCGTTCTGTTAGCAAGCTCATACAGTCAATACATATTACAAACATGACATTGCGTACGGCGACTTCGTGAACTTCGTTGACTTTTCTGACTCCTAGATGTTATGCTTCTCACAAGGGCAACAGGCGTTGCGACAGCTTCAAATCCTCTATCTAGCCGTTGCTGTTCTCGGGAATAAGTTCTTTCTAGATCTGTTCGCGACTCCATGATGCGTCAATGACGCGCTGCTGGCAGTGGCCTCGGTTCAAGTATACTGAAATGAAGCAGAGTGCATATGAAAGAGAACATGAACTAAATATTGCATATTTTGAGCTCTACCCCGCGCTTTGAGTAACCTACCCGAGAGTGTAAAAAATATTTGTTCTGGTGATTCATCGGATCAGACAATACAGAACGCGGAATTAAGTTTTAGCTCGTTGTAGGGCGCAAAGATGTGATTGATTGCATGGCGGTCGCTGTTTGGTGGTAATGGCATGCACATTTTTACCTATACGTCTTACAGCATAGGCTAGACTCGGAATAGATCATGCCGAACTCCGAGTTCATACTTTGCAACAGTCATAAATCAACGTTGTTCTAAAGGTTGTGCGGTTAAGCGAGGCGAGAAATGGCTCAATTGTCAGATAGTGCAAGCCCTTCCGACGGGAAGAGTGAACATGCAGAACCATTTATGCCAGGTCAACAATATCGTTGAAAAAATAATAAGGAGACCAATTGCTATGAGGAGGCGACTTTACGTCTCTAGATTGATACTCCGCCCAAATCGGCCATACAGGGCTTTCTTCAGCTCCCCCATTTCTTCTTGAATCGACTCAAGCCTCGACTTGAGCGCCTCTACATCGCTATCAATAGTTTCTGTCGACGCCTCGAGAAGCTCGAGAACTTGCGGTTGTGGCAATGACACAAAGCAATCGCCAACCTTGTAGCTGTGACATATTAGCAGGTTTGTTCCAAAACACGGATGTACTAAATGTCCGTCGTATAAAGATACGTACGGGACCTTATCCTCTTCATCAACGAGTTCAAGTTCCGTCGAGATCTCTTCAAGGTCTTCTTTCTCCTTCTGTGTGCGGCGTTAGTCCCAGATCGTACAGAAAGTTGTGTCAATCCTACAATTTTCACCTTCAGCTCTTCTTCCAGCGCCGTCTCTTTTTGGTGCAGCGAACTAAAGCGATTGATCTTCTCCTGGTCTTCGCGGCGCACTTCCATATCATCTGCTCCTGTCGAAGCCTCCTCTTCTTTTGTGAGCTGCGAACTCGTTTAGCGCCATTTATGTTACGGTGTGAAAATCAATCTGGAGCCCACCATGCGACGCTGCATCGTGTTGAATCACAGCTTCAAACAATGCTATATGCGTTATTTCCTGGTATGAGCTAGTATGGCTGGAAGTTTCGCCTGGTTGGTGAAGAAATCTAGTGGTGGTAGGCATACCAGAACCAAGATATACACGCCAAGCCTAGCTGTTGCAATCACCAACCAGAACAAGCATGAGCTTTCGCCACCAATAACAGTTCAGACTAAATCGAGTTCACAAACACATATAATACACACAGTACAAAGTCTTGATTTGAGAACGCGTTACGCTGCCATGCATCCCTTGGTATCATCGCAATTCCAATTCGATCCCCGAACGCCTTGAAAACGAACAAGATGAAATCATGATACATGCACTCCATCATTTTCAACTTGTGTCCATTTCCTCCCCTTCATCCGTAACCGTATCCGTCCCTACCATCTTCGCAGCCTTCGCTTTACCCCTCCCCATTCCCTGCACTAACCCCTCCAACCCTCTAACCTCCTCGGCACCAACTCTCCTTCCGTCCCAAACACCTTCTACACCATCCTTGGTGTCCACGCCCCTTCTTTCTAAGACCCTCTTACTCTGGCTCTCCACGTACATTTTTCGCTCCCTCGACTGCTCTGCCGTGTCGGTACTCGCATTGTCGGACATGGGCAGGGCGGTGGCAGCCAGGTGCGGTTTGAGAGAGGCTAGGAGTTGCTGTAGATAGGGCAATTGGCTGGTTGTAAATGATGTATGTGTTGTGAGTGGTGTGCGTGATTTTGGCGCCACGACTGTAGCACCGGCTGGCTGTGGAAGTGACTGTATACCTAGTGCTTGGGCGGCTGGTGTGTGTGTCAAGAACGCAAATGACGCTCCTTCACTCTCGCCACCGTTGTTGGCTTTCGCTGGCGATGTTGACGACCGAGGCTCGTGTTTCTGCGCTGCACTGGGCTGTAGCAGAGATCGTAATCTGGCTATTTGCGCGTTATTCCGGGCTTTCTCTGCGGTAAGGGCGGCATGTAGTTTTTGTGTTTCGATCAATTTACGGCGAAGTGTGTAGAGGGCTTCGGGCGTGAGGGTCGAGTCGTTGGGCGTTTGCAGATTCTAAGTTGTCTTGTTAGCGGGCATATCCAGTACAACTATACCACCGTACTCACCTCATAGTGTCCCAATCTCACCCAATTGGCCAACTCTTCCTCGCCTCTTGGTAAACACAGAACATTCCTCAACGTCCAGATCTCTAGCCGATCAAAGTTCTTGTCCACGGCATTCTCCATCAGCGTCTCCAGTTTCAAAACCCCCTCTTCAATCTCCAGCTTTGCCTCAGGGAAAACCTCAAAGCCGTCTTCGTCTTTTGTTGGAGCTTTGCCTTCCTGTGCGTAGCGATCCGCAAATCCCAGGAGCGCAGGGTCGGCAGCAAGCAAACCAGTTTCGAAGGAATCGGTACAACGGTAGAGCACCTCGTTGATTGCGTTGATGATATCGTCGATTAAAGACTATCCGGAACATGGTCAGTGCTGCGTCTAGCTCATGCATGTGCGGGCATGATGGGTGAACGACATGTTTGGTGTTTGGTGGGGGCTATGGAGGGACACAATATCGCCTTGAAGATGGAGTAGGACATACGATTGGAGGCCATGTAAAGTGCTCTGTGAGGAGCATATTCTCCTGTTGCTTTGCACTTGCCATTTTATATATATTATCTTCCTTATTTATTCGTGTGCACGAGCTGTCGCAAAAGTTTCACCCTTGTGCTCTTGCGACGCGCCTGGGTCGTGTTTACCGCGGCCGGGATATGGCCGCTAGCGCCCACGCTTTGATCGCCTATCATTCCTATTTGGATGGAAATGTGGCAACGGCTGGCATTGACCAAAGTGCGGAGAAATACACTCAACATGCACACGCATCGCAGGCGTAGTGTCACGTTTATGCCCAAATTAAGAGAAAGTAGGGAGATATGATAATTCCTTCATTGCGTGAAGGCTGGCAAGCCTCACAATATCAATACAGTCAGTCCTAAGCACTTTTTGCTCTGAACATAAGTTTACAACGCTACATGTTGTACACTTTTCTACGCCTAATGGTATATCGTTTTGGTCGCGACATGAGGCACGCTGACAGACGCGGGAAACGCCAATACAGTTTCTCCATCCATCCCTGTTCCTTCACAGCAGAATGTGGGATTCCTGTTACCAAAACTAACATCAAATCTTAACGCCAATAGCCATGAGTGAGACCTAACCTCTCCATGCGTCATGTTGCTGTCGTAAATGCAATAGATGAGAAGCAAAACAGCTACCGAATACAGGAACAATACCCTCCACTTGCACAGTGGCGCGGCATAGCTTTTCGAGCCGCCTAACCAAGAAACCTGGTGCGTAGTGGGCATCACTCAGTAGGCTCGGTCCTGCTCCCGATATCGGCGCTCTTGTTCTATTCGCCGAGCCTTTTTCTCTCTCTCCAGTCGAATCTTGTGGGCTTCGGTGCCGTCGTCCATGAGTGATTCCTTGAACCATGGATGCTGGAGGGCTTCTTTGGCTGTGATGCGCTTCTTGGGGTCGTATACGAATATTTGCTTCAACAAATCGAGAAACTGGCGGTTGAAGTCGGTATGCCCTGGGATAGTTTCCTGCAGACATCAGCCATGAGTTAAATCCCCACGGAAAGGGCACATACGGGCAGCTTCTTCATCGCCTTTACATATTTTTTTGACGCTTTGTTGGTCTCCGCGTTGGGGTAGTCTAGTTTGTAATTCTTGAAGTATTTCGCGGCACTACTACGGTTAGCGACGGCAACGCAAGTGTAGTGTGGTAACTTACGAGCTAGCAGAGTTGCGTGACGAGCCTCGATCTTGCTTGTACACCGCCCGTACAATATCACGATCGATCTTGCCGCCGCAGACAGCCTCCATCATTGCCAGATGCTCGAGATTGTCGTGCGTCTGAAATAAGGCGTCACCTGTGAAAAATTCGACTAGTATACAGCCGATACTCCATATATCACAGGGGAAACTCCATCCTAAGTTAAGGATGATCTCGGGGGCGCGGTAATGACGAGTCGAGACAACTGATGAGTGGTACTCGTCATTGAAGGTGGCCGAGCCAAAGTCAATAAGTCGGATCTCTGGATCGAGCAGTACTTTTCGGTGTCGCGCACTACGGTTGACAGTTGTTGATGACGAAGGTACCGTTCGGTTGTAGGTGAACGTCTGATAGTTGTTGTTGACAAGAAGAATATTCTCTGGCTTCAGATCTGTGTGAATAAGGTTCAGGTCGTGTAAAAAGGCAACACTGGTGAATAGTTGCTTTGCAAACTTCTGGATGTGAGAACTCGGAAACGGCACGAAACCATTCGACTTTAAGAAGTCAAAGACACTCTGTCCATATAGATCGGTGACGATACAGATGTGGTTCCGGAAGTCAAAGCAGTCTCGTAGGTGGATGCATCGGTTGATGTTGTGCTTGTCGTTGGAGGCCAGTGTTGAGAGGACCCTCAACTCAATGCGGCTAGCATCGCGATATTTGGGTACGGACCGGATCACCTTGATGGCACATTTGGTGCCCTTTCTCCTATCGTAGGCTTGGACAACCTTGCCGAACGTACCCTGTCCGAGGAGCTTCTCAATTTGGTCTATATAGGCATTAGTAACACGGTACAACTAGGATGCAGGGAGCACGTACATCGCTCAGTGAGGTCGGCTTCTGGCACCACAATATAATGGCCATCGTCGTCGTCGACCTTTTGGTCCTTGGTGTATGATTTCTGAAGTGTGTTGTTAGTACGCGGCGGCATGGCCAAGGTTGGAGTGACCTTACATCTGGGACAACCTGCACATAGACATCCTTCGCTTTGATGACTGGGTTGGGTGGAGGCTGGTACAGGCTGAAGGGGTCTCCGTCATGGTCGAGCTCGCGCCTCTTGTTTTGCTTGGCCTCGTCCTGGGCCACGGCACGTGTGCGCTTTCGCTTCTGGCCCACTGCGGCGCTGTCAAGGGGGGAGATGTGATGACCATTGCTGGCCTGCGAGCCCAATGACGTGGCAGCGGTAGTGTTGAGCGCAGAGGTGGTCCTGTCGGTCGATATGGAGTGGTTGGGCGAGTCATAGTATGGGGTCTGGGTGGTTGAGTAGGACGTCTGTTGCTGGTTGTACACTGGGTCGTAGGCAGTCGAGGCCGTCGTCTTGCGCTTCTTGTCGGTGTGGCGTGCAGAGCCGTTGGCGGCAGCCCTGGCCAGGGCGGGCTGGCGCGGTGGGGGAGGCGCGGCCGGGTCCTCGTCATCGTCGTCAATAACAATGACCTCTTTGGGCAGGCCGTTCTTGTAGAAGTCGGCCCAATCGGGGTTCCGGCGGCGGCCAGCAGAGCCGGGCGCATTCATGGCCATGTCTGGGGCAGAGGCGGTGGAGATGGGGGGCAGCTGCTGGGACGGGCGGGTGTGGGCTGTGGCGGTCCTGCGCAGGTCTGAAGTTGAGGAGCCGCTAGCGTAGCCGTTGCTATAGAGCGACGAGCCAATGCGAGAGGAGCCGTTGGACAACTGGGCATTCGGGAGGCTGGGCTGGTATGTCTGGTGGTGAGAATAAAACTGATGATGGGGCGGCAGGGTGGCAGTCGCGGTGGAGGGCGTCGACATGGCGACGGAGTGAGGTTGCAGAGCAGCCGCAATGCCAACCAACGGGCGTGTCGGGCACGTCAACTGGGCGCCCGGATCGTCAAAGGGCGGCTCTGGACGCGAGGGCGGGCGAGGGTGCTCGACGGGAAGCGTCGCCGTGACACGCGGACGCAGCAGAGCAGGACGTTGTTATCGCGGGCTGCCAGGCCGGGTCGGTCGTCGGTCGAGGGCGATGCGGCTCGCAATCCTGCAGCAGCACAGCGGGCACGGGCGTGAGGGCAACGGGGGGGGCGCTGGCGGAAGAATGACAGACTGCGAACATGCCAGAGGGTCAGGGAGGGCGTGTGGGCGTGTGGCAGCGCGGTCGGCAGGCGATAGAGGCAGAGGCAGAGGCAAAGCCTTGAGATGGCTGCTGCTGCGGAGAGTGAGAAGGTGTGTCTGTGCACGCCAATCCAATCCAAACTGGTCGCTCGTCACCCAGCCCACACCACGGCTCGCCATTCGCCTTGGGAGCCGCCGTGAAGACTTGCAGAGAGTCTAGGTATCGGAAATCACCACAGGCGCCCTGCTTCATTTTGCTGCGTGTGTTGCTCCTACTGCTTGACAGCCTGCTTCCTGAGGAAACAGACAGCGCCGGCACGTCACCTCACGTATTAGCTGACCCATTAATATCCATCCGGTCGGTTGCAAGCACGCGCCAAACCTCTCTCTCTGACCCCTCTGACCACTCCGCCTGTCTGCCTTTATTCCGCCGGCTCTATCTACTTGACAGCACAACCACAGGACCTCACAGAGGCCACCTTGCCTGCCTGTCTGCTGCATTGTCGCTGTCTGATGTCTGATGCCGGCCGCGGCCCGTGACCGTCAGAATCAGTCACTCTGCAGCTCGCAGGCTAAGCCATGGCCACCCACATGTTGCAGAACAGGCATGAGAGTGAAACCTCATGTAATTCTCTAGAATAATAAATAAAACACTATTCACCACCACCACGTCCAAGGCCTGCCAATCTCGGCAAGCCTGCCACGGCGCTGGCACTTGCCTGAGTAGTTTCAGACAGCCTGCTCAACAAACACGCCCTCAACAGGGCCTCGCGCAAAATTCCCTTGCGCTTCAAAGGCAGAAGCCGCAATAGTCCCAAGGTGACATTCTCGATGCACCAAGCCGCCTACAATGCTCCCGTAGTACCGCGTATGCCGCCACGCATTCCACTTGCCTTGTTCGGAAACCCCGTCAACGTTCAACCCTATCACGTGACGTACACGACCATCCACCTACCAGTCCCATCTACGACAAAGGGTCTCGCAGCAGCAGCAATCAATGTGCCCGCTGTCTCACGCACCCTATTCCCAGGCAACATCATGCTCTGCCTCCCCAGGCACAAAACTGATGTGAGATGTACCGGCATCCCGCCGGCTGCAGCGAACGGTACGAGGGCGCGCGCCCTCACCCTATCCGGTGTGCTCGGGGGAACGAAGCAAGCGCCTCGCCGCCTCATCCTAACTTGCCTTATCCAGACCAGACCAACTCACGCCATCGCGCGTGCTGGATAGCAAATCAGCAAACTCACCTACAGGTAACTACCTAGTTAGTAGCTGCACGTAACATTGCCCCCCGCTCCCCCCCCCCCGGGTGCACCGTCCCTTTTGCTTCACTGCTCAGCCGCCTGTCGTCTGACGCTCTTCTCCGCACCCCGGGGAAAAGAGTGTTTGCCGCCTTACATTCGACGGTCTCACCGGTGCGCCTAACGTCATGCCAAGTGGGTCTGTTTTCCGGCACACGTTTTGGGGTCTTGCAGGGCACCCCGCATTAGCGACTAATCGTTTATCGGTAGAGCGTGGGAAGCTGCTCTGGTTTGCTACATACGCCACGCGGATCTTTGCCTGCATGTCTCAGCGATGGGCTCAGGGTGTGGAGCGCCAAGGCAGAACCTTGGTAAAAGTCAAGCCCAGCATCGCTACTGCTGTTACTTCGACGAAACAAAACAGTACGGAAGTCAGTTTCACAGAGGATTCCGTTTTGCTATTCACAACCTGAATGAATGACTAAGCCTGCTGCGCCAAACCCCAGACCAGACATAAGGGAATCGTTACTTTGTGTCCTTTTCGCTTTTGCCGCATATCAACCCAAGATAAAAGCTCGACATGACCTTCAGGCAGCCCTTCCCAATGTAAACATCGTTGCAACAAAAATCTTATTAAACTTTGCCCATGGTGTATAATCTTCTCAGAAGCGAATTTGCTACACAAATGCTGATCATAGTATTGTCCGGATAGAGATAGAGCGCAAAAAAGAGAGTGATAGAACATCAAAACCAATGGTCGCCAGCCAGTGGCGGTCCTTGAGTGGCATGTCTTGTTCCTCGTTATGCCTTGTTGTTACGTTATCTTGCTTACGGTTCCTGAGGACGAGAATTGTCATATTCGTCAAAGAAGTCTTCAACAAGCCGAGATACACCATCTACAATTAGATCAACTTCTTCATAAGTAATATTGTAGGCCGGTGCGATGATGATGTGGTCGCCACTGGAACCATCCACAGAACCAGCCCCTGGGTAGACATGAATATCGTATGGGCTGGTAAGGCCTGCTTTCTTGTTAGCTAATAGTATAATTAACATCGTCTCTATGCTTACCCTTGTCATATATCTTCATACAAATGCTCTCACTTGCAAGGAAAGGCTTTTTTGTTGCCTTGTTCCGCACGAACTCAATCTAATTTGCGTCAGTTGCTGCATCAATCCCAGAGATAGGAAACCTACACCATAGAAGAGCCCTCCCTTAGGGCCACGAATATCACCAATGTAACGATGAGGCTCGAGGTGCTCCTTCAACTTCTTCTCAAGAATCGTCCCTTTCTCTCGGACATTGTCCAACAGCTTCTCTTCCTGGACAATCTTTTGAACCTCGAGAGCAGCTGCGGCACCCACAGCGTGGTTCTGGAATGTATGGCCGTGATTGAAGGCACCGTTGGAAGGGCCCCTCTCAAATGCTTCAATAATCTTTGGTCCAACAAGCATCGCTGAAATAGGCATGAAGCCCCCTGCGAGACCTTTCCCAACCAGCTGAATGTCAGGCACAACACCATCTGCCTGCCAGGCGTGGAGGTAACCAGTACGACCCATCCCGCACATAATCTCGTCGAAAATAAGCAGGACTCCGTAGTCATCGCACACTTCTCTCATGGCCTTTAAATAGCCAGGTACCGCAGGAGTACAACCGAGGGCCTAATGAGATGAGCGTTTGGCGTAACATATTGGTATCAAAATCAATATATGAGGACTAACTGTCTGTGTACAATACCTGACAATGGGATAAAAGAGAGAAGGCAATACGTACGGCTCCAACAACAGGCTCCATAATAAATGCAGCCACATTCTCTCTCCCCAACTCTTCAATCTTCTTCACCAATACTTTCTTGTGCCATTGGACATACTCATCATTGGTTTGGCCAGCAGTTTTGTTCCGGTATGGGTGGCATGCCGGCACGGTATGCGTGTTTTTTGGAAGTACTTTCTTATATAGTGACTTTCGTGCCTCGTATCCACTTAGGTCAAGTGCTCCAAGAGTTGCTCCATGGTATGAGTGCTCACGAGCAATGAACAATGTCCGAGATGGCTCAATGGGCGACTTCTCTTTCCCATGGTACTGAATAGCCATCTTTAGTGCTGCTTCAGATGCCTCAGAACCTGATGTTTGTCAGTGCAGCCATGTACACGCCACACGGACTCCGTACCCGAACAATAAAAGACAACTTTCTTCAACTTCCCATTGGTGGATGCAACCATGAAATCTGCCAGTTCCGCGGTAACATCGGTGTCGAAAGCCAAAGAGGGAACGTAGCTTATGCCTAATCTAAATATATCACGCATGGCATTTTCCACGCGTTTGTTAGACCGACCTAGGTTCGCCACCGCCGCCCCACCAGAGGCATCATAAATGCTAGTCCCATCTCTACGGATGTAACGACTACCTTCTCCCCTCGTTATACGGTGGGGAGTGCTTTTTATGTTTCTGTGGAGAAGCGAGTCCTTCATTGGGGTGGCGGCCGGTTTGGTGTGGACAAGGCCCTTCATGACACGCCGTGGGCTGGTTGTTGGGTCTGAAAGCACTCCGGGTGCCATGGTAATATTCTGTCGAGGTAGGGTGAATGGAGAGTGAGGGATTCGAATTGGCAGAGCAAGAAAGACTTGACGTAGTGAACCAACGGTAGACTATAGCCTAGGACAAAAACTAGGGGACTAGGGTTAAGAATTCCTGGAGGGTTCTTGATTACTTTATAAGACCTTTAGCCTGGCACAAGCATGGGAGATAACGTGACCGATGAGGTGCCGCTTTCAAAGCGTCGTCGGTCTCGTCATGGGGTCGCTAGTGGCCAAGACGATCCATGGTATTGGCAGTCCTAGACCCTGATCCTCTTCACCGGGCCGATCGGGAGTTTTGGGATTCAGAGTTGTGCACTGACGTGGTGGAGCTCAGCGCGCTGACAAGTTTCTCGCGTTTGACTGGTGATTGACATGAAGCACCGGCAAACCTGTGGCGAGAGAACTCAGCGATACAACCGCTACCGGGGAACATATTTATGATCGTGATTAGTTGGGCTTACGCACGGGCTTATGGTTGGCTATGTCGATTCTAAGCTTCGTCACTAAATTAGTAGCGAGGCTCTTCCACAATGGGAACTGCCAGTGAGATGAAAGAAGAATACTTAGGAAGAAAGTTGATAAGGCCGAGTGATACTGTTACAGCACCTTGCATGAGCTATCGGTCCATAAATCCCAGGAGTAAGGTCAGGGAAGGCGAAGCATGCGTATGAGCAGGAGCTTGAGCATCCCTGTCGTCAGCGGCAGGTGTGCCGCAATCAAGGCTGATGTGCGTGTCATTTCTGTACGCCCGACGAAGGTTCGCTAGTAGTGTCCGAGAAAATTTACCTTGCTGCCACATGGCTGACAAGGGATACCAAAAAGCTTTGGCTTGGCCATACAGTTGGTATGGCAAAACATTGCCCAAATCGTCCCAGAATGAACCGTACCTGATGTTACCGAAATGTTGTGGAACACGTGCCTAGTGCCTAGTGCCTAGTGCCCAGACTTGACCAATCAGCGACCAGCCACGTTTAAATTTCGAAATAGAGATACTGCGGCCTTTCTGTCGTAGACACTGTCTCAACTCTCACCGCCGGTCATGTGCCGGCAATTGCAACGGGTGGCCTCGAAAGGTTAGTCTTAGTGGGAAGGCTCGTTATCGAGATGACATTGCTAGTGAGCTCGACGCTGCTAGAAGCGACTAGTGCTGGTAAAAGACGGGGTGTAGTGTACTGGAAAGCAGACCATGAATAAAGACATAGAGACATAGACTACGGGCCAAGATGCCGGGCCAATTACAGACGGTATAAGTATCGAGATACGATGGGTGCGCATAGGCATGCGACTACAGTGGCAGGAGCACAACGAGGTTGCTCGAGAAAGAAGGGCAAGCTGTCATGGCCAGAATGGGCCTGGGCCAGACGCATAGATGACTACCGGATTACCGTAATACAAGTTCAGACAAGCCGGAAGGATCAGATGCGGTGAGCTCACGCAGCCTTTCACGGCAGGTGGACAAGGGAAGAGTGCGAGACTAATCATTGCGGTCATGGACGATGCAGGCGGCCGGAGCAAAATGAGCCGAGGGCCTCGTTTCGGGCCGGGCTTGGCGCGCACAGGAGTTTGGGAGGCCGAGCCGACGGCGATCCCATGACCGTGACACCACTCACTGGGAGAGCTCCACCCCACATCCATGGGCAAAAGTTACCACTGTGACTGCACCTCGCCATAAGATCGTGTGCGCCAGCTTGACGCCGTGCCCAATCACCACGACCCATTGACCCGCTAGCCATACGGACGGCACGGTCAGTGACGAGATAGCAGGCACTGCATGGCGGCTAATACTCGCGCAGGATTGCCCGGGTGCGACACACGACAGCCATGAATCCCCATGTCGAAGAAGGCAGTGACTCGGACAGCGACCCGTCAGAGATGGATATCGAAGATATGACATCCCTAATTGAGGCACGGAATATACCTGCTGCCGCCGCCTCGTCTATGCCGACCCAGCTGCTGCAGCCCCAGTCGCCCGCCATCAAGACGTCCACCGACCGCGAGAAGTCGAAACACTACCAATGCCTGTACCCCATATATTTTGATACATCGAGAACTAGAGCGGAGGGCCGCCGGGTGGGGCAGGAGCTGGCTGTTGAGAACCCTTTGGCCCGGGAAATGGCCGATGCTGCCGCCAACCTGGGCCTTCGCACCGTCTTCGAGCCTGACAAGACGCATCCTAAGGACTGGGCTAACCCAGGCCGTGTGCGTGTCTTGCTCAAGCACGAGGGCAAGCTGATGGATGAAGACATCAAGAACAAGCACCACCTTTACATGCTCATATCACAGTACCTTAAAGCAAACCCAACACAGAAAACAACCCCCTTTAGACTTCCCATTGCTGGCATGCCCATGCCAAAGGAGATGCCGGAGCCCGCCATACCCAATGGTTGGAAAATGGGCAAAATTCTGCCTCTGCACTCGCCTGCCTTGACCGGAGGGGGTGTCTCAGACAACTTCTTGCAGGACATGATGGCTGAAATGCAGGGTGACATGGGGGGCAGCGGCGCAAGTAGTGGCGCCGAAACCAAGAAGAAGAAGGATAAGAAGAAAAAATGAAACATGGGTACTGGAAGCCACTTTCTACTTTGAATCAGCCATACCCCTGCAGTTCGTCCTCTCCGCCATCAAGGCTAGGCTGCCGGCCAAGTTCATCATATGGGCTGTACGCCGTGGAACTGCAGCCATTGAGCGTTGATTGCCATCAGCGTCAAATGAACCGCTTAAGCGCGCGCTCCATTGCCGAATCAGCGAGAAGGGGCCGAGCACGCCTCGTATATACCTACCTATATATGAAAGGATTCTATAAACGACGACTTTCGACAGTGCTTTCAATCTGCCGCTTCACAAAATCCTTCTTTTGCTAATCAATATAGACCGAGTCATGTTGCAGGGTTTACCTTGATCTGCCGTTTCCAGCATCTTTTCCTTGGAGAACCCTATTGTAGTGATACATCTGCACCCCTATAAACCTTGATCTAGTCTCATCTAGCCTATATCATAGGCCCTTATCCTATGAGAATTAATTCCAGTATAATTGGTCTGATCTGATGTCGATGACAGTAAGTCCTTGTAGCCTTACACGTCTAAGATAAGTCAGAAGGGCATTTTTGAGTCATGGGGCATTCCTTGCAGCACATAATGAAAAATGGTGGCAAGGGTCGGGCAGGACTGCCTGTTATCATCAACCAGCCCCAGGCAGGAGCAACTGGCTATTTTGCATCTCTAGACTATCTGACTGGTCCTACATGTCACTACAACAGAGCTTGGATGCGCTGACGATCCCCTCCAACCGCTCACTGAACAGAGTTGCGGGCTACAAGCCACCAAGTGATCGCCTGCACGACATGGGTGCGTTTTCGCTGCATACGCCGCCACCCGCGTGTCTGCTTTGACATCCGCTGCCCCATCGATTGGATATATGCGAGCATCGATCACAGTCTAGCGATTCTGCACAGGTTGCATTTCGGCGGGGTTTTTTTGAGTTTATGCAATCGGCCTTACTCGTAAATACCGAGTTTTGCCTTCCGTTGTCTTACCACCTCTATACAATCAGCGTTAGAGCCTTGTGTTTGTAGCACGGACAGGGAACGTCAAATCGATCTGAGTAAGGTATCAGGCGTCCAGGGCGCCGGATTGGTGCGTGATCGGGGAGGCTTGGACCCTCAAAAGAAGGGAAATCCCAGGGCAGTGGTCCACTTCTGCGAATATGTCTAGTGTGAGCGAACGACAGTTGCATTCCCATTGACAACACAAACTATGGAGATAGCAGCCACATCCGTATCCAAATCATATATACCAGTTTCGACCCATCCCAATGGCCCTCCGTACTACCAGGTAGATGTTATTTGTGGTCTCTTTTTTTTTTTTTTTTTTTTTTTTTAGCGGAGTATTGCGTCTCCCCGCACGTCCGTCCATATGCATTTCGTCTCTACCACGCAGAGACCCAACTCGCCCAATTAAAAATGCCGTAATAGGCTAGCTCTACACCAGAAACGATATGGTCACGACAAAAGTAAGATTAGAGGCGTAGCCTAGAGCTTAGTGTAACCATCGAACTAATATTCCTAAGCCTACCGGAGTGAGGCTAAAGAGAACAAAGGATTAGAGCCTTAACTTGATACTGTAAATCGGTTCGAATTGCCCCTTTGAACTGGCTCTACACGATGCCCAGGTGTGCAATGCCGAGTCATTACGCAAATGGACGCGACACACGGACATCTTACACAACCACGCATTAAGTATACCAACTTCAGGCAAGTCCTCCCACCTCGGATACGCCGTGAAGGACAAGGGCCTCCACCATCATCTGGTCAGCGGTCTAGAAAGGCCACAATGTCCGTGCCGCAAGTGGACTGACTGATCTGCAGGGACGGCAGTCCGTCGTGTAGCAAAGCAGGACGGAACACCGGTCCTAAACGCACAACCAGGTAGACATGCCCGGATAATCCTGAGCAAACCAGCCAATTACAGAAATCGAATCAAGGCCGCCCAATCACAAATCGTTCACCGATTATCCCCCGGTCTTCGAGGGGTCGTCGTTGGGGAGGGGAGGGGAGGGGAGGGGAGGGGGGGAGCATTGTCACAAGAGAGCCGTTTAGCACGCGTGTCATGTCAGCATGGTACAACGTGCGCAATATGCCATAAACAGGGGGTTGCTACCACTTTCAACCACTCCGTGAGCACGATCTCACATTCAGCTAATCAACCACAATCGTGACCATTGCTTAGTCATACATATAAACCCTGGGATGTGAGAAAATAAAATTTCATCAGGCGACCTAACTAATTGCTCACTTACTCGAGTATTTCCGGTGTTGCATGTTTCGGGAAAGCTAGTAATTGGCTTAAAATAGGATTTGGAATCTGGAAGAGAAATTTTATGTACAGTCGGCTTGCCGTAGCGTTCCCGCCTAGAGCACAAGCCGTAGCGCGTTCGTTTGCCAAATAGTTCAGATAAAAAGCACTCTTCGTCGGGAAATTTTGTATGCCGTCCAGTAGGATCCAATGCCATTACCCTCCATCGCCTACCAGTGGGTTTGCATGCAACATGCATCCATCGGTCAGCTACATATCAGCCCACACCCCTTACATACCAGCCTGCTGCGCAAACCCAATCCTCGGGGTGCTGCCCATCTCGTGCACAATGTACTTACTCTTGAGGAAGATGTCGCCGAAGATGCTGAAACCAACGCTATCGTTGGGCTGGATTCCACCGAAGCATGTTGATCCCGTGGCAGGTGCATAGTTGATGTACTTGCCTGGGACGACCTGCTTGACGCCTCCTACAATGATGCCGAAATCGGGAAGCGTGGCGCTGCATGGGAACACCCATCCACCTTGGCTAGCATCGTTCTTAGCACCGGAAACCTTGGAATAGTAGTTCTTGGCGATGGGGGCGTCGATGTACAACAGGGTAGTGCCGGTGTCGAGGATTCCGGAGCTCGAAGTGCCGAAGCTCTGGGAGCCGATGGTGTAGCCGCTGGTGCTGACGCCCCACCATCCCTGGCTGGTATCAGCATTGACGTAGTTGATGGATCCAGTGTACTTGGACTTGTCAATGAAGCCGAAGTCGTAGGTACCAGCAGCATGGTACTTGAGTGTGACGGCAAAGAGAGGTGAGTCCAACTGGGGAAGGACAGTGTCGAACCAAGTCTTCTGCTGTGCGGGCTTTACGGTATTGAGGGAACTCATGGCAAGGCCAAGGAGGCCATCCGTGTTTGTGTCCTGAGCGAAGCTGGAGGAAACAGATGTTGCGGCTTCGACGGCTGCGGCGGTGGCAGTCACACCACCCACGACAACCTTGTCAGCATACACCTTTCCGGCTGCGCCAGATCCGTCACCGTAAGAGATCTTCCAGCTGTAGCCCGACTTCAACTTGCTGGCATCAGCTTGATAGTAGCTATGGCCGGATAGTTGGGAAGAAGCCTGAAGAGAGGAGTAGACCCACCTATGAGAGTGTTAGCAGCGTAGGGATAATATCGAGGACATGACTGTTACTCACAAGTCAGAGCTTCCAGTATCGAAATCAAGGTTCAGAGTCTTACTTCCAACAGTCACTGGGGTCAAGTAAGACGAATCATACCGATCACCAGGAGTTGCTGGGGCGGAACCCTCGTCTTCAATCGAGACGACTTGGTTGTTCTCTGCCGCATCGATCAAACTCTGGGGAACGGGCTTTCCGTATTTGCGGAGGGTCTTGATAATTTGTGCAGGACCATTCTTGCGGAACGTGCCCTTGGCGACCTGGTTGACGGAGAACTCGCGCTTCTGGAGCTGCACGGGGGTAGCAATGACCGAGGTGGTCAGGGCCAGGGCCGTAGTGAGGTGGATAAGAGAAGGCATGTCGGTGACGAGGATCGAGTACTGAAGACTTGGAACGAAAGACTGGCGAGGCGACTCGCTGTGAAGTGAAGGCCGCGGTATAGAGAACTGTTGCGGATGAAGACAAGACAAGAGGCGACAACACTTGGCTTTATACCAAGCTTTTTCCACGAGCACGACATCCGGCTTCCATGATGCGTATTAGCCCGCTAGTAGGCGTAGTCGAGGTGAATGTGGGGTGTGATAGGCATGACAATCAAAACAAGCTTCTTTACCCCAACTTGGCAGGTACGGCTGTGATCCGGTGTTGAATGAACCGTGTTTCAAACGTGACTTGCCTGCTTAGAGGTTGTCTCCGCGGGTTAATGCATACGCTATTGGCGACTATGGCGGGCGCAAAAGTTAGTCTAGGGGCGTGGAAAGCGATCCTCACACCATCACATTGTCACAGATGCCTGGTTTAGGTTGGGTGCCTGTACACAAGCGATGACGAGCGCAAAGACCAGTTGAACATTGGCCAAAAGGTAATTGCAGCATTTGAAACTCCTATCCAGGCTGTTGCTATTCCCAGTCTGCGATCAACGTCTACGATTCCTTCGGGTTCCCCGGCTGCAAGCCAGCAAGGCGCCATGTACAAAACATCTTGAAGCAAGCAGGTACCTATTGGGCAGATGACCAAATGACGGGAGCAAGCATGGGGAGATTTCGAATCACACTAGTCCAGTCCATAGGTACTGGCGAAGTACTGGCGAGCACAGAACAAGCTCTACCAGTCGGTCAAGCTTAGCAAGTCCAAGCCTCGGCACTTCACCGTTGGCTACGATAAGCTTTAGGCCTCTAGAAGCCTTGCTTCTACCTTCGAAAGTATTCGGAGGGACTGCTCCCGTTGACGTTCACGACAAAGCTCCAAGTTGGCGAGCGCATTACCTCATCACACAAGAATCCAGTTCGAAATACATGAAACAAAAAATAATTTCAGGTGTTTGTGGTGGATGGTAATACCAGGAAACTGCCGCAATAGGCCGGATCTCAATTTGCCTGAACCTGGAAGTTGTTATGCGCAGTAAATAACGACGTCGGCTAGGCCATCGAATGAGGTGGTAAATGCGCCTTGCGCTGGGCCTTTTAAGGGAGGTGGCAACAAAGCGTGGTCAAGATAGCACATGGACTAGAGGATCCTCCCGCGCTCCTAGCCCGTATTGGCCATCTCTGAGACAACACTAGCCAATGATAGCCGCGGAGCGGAGTTTGATAGGAAAAGAGCACATCTGATCTGTAGCCAGTCAGCTGTCATGTTTCCATCTTTTGAAGCTGCCTCTTGTGGACAAGCACCGAAGCCGAATCGCCCGAGTTTTGTCTGTGAAAAGCTTAGCTAGGGAGCCAAGCATGTCAAGCAGCAACTATTGATTGCAGAGAGTGCTTGCGTTGCTTGGGCTGCGGGACTGTGATAGGGCTGAGAGGCTTTGATAACTGTGGCTATTTGACCGACTAGTCCGCACCACCTTTAACTGCCTCTTCCAGCTCAGTTAGTGCCTTGCGATAGGCTTTCTTCCTGCCATCTGCGGTAACGGTGCTCTCTTTCCACTCCACCCGTTTGACCTTCTTGCCGCCTCTTTTCACCGTATCCCCTTTGGCAATTTGATTAAGGAACCACGCGGCCTCCGTCTTCGTAAAAAGCGTCCATGCTTGTCCCGACTTTCCTGCGCGAGCTGTCCGGCCTACGCGATGAACGTAGCTAGTGATGCTGGTCGGCACATCGTAGTTGATGACGTGGCTTATGCTGGAAATATCGAGTCCTCGAGATGCAGCGTCCGACGCAATGAGAACCTTGACACTGCCACTGCTGAATGACTTGAGCAGTTTCTTCGAAGCTTCCGCTGTCAAAGTGCGTGTCATGGTTTTGAGATAGTCCTTGAAGGCTGGTTCGAGCATAGAGAGTAGATGCGACAACCGGGACGCATTCTCGGTACTCTTGGTGAAGATGAGTACACTGCTTGGATGATCAGCAATGGTCGTGTCTTCTCCCTCATTTTCATCACTAGAATCATCTGACGATGAGGATGAGCTTTCTTCTGTTGATTTTCCATTAATAGTAGTCTTGATGCCTTGGAAAACATAGTTGAGTAGCACATGCAGAAGATGGAGCGGCTTATTTGAACCGTCAGCGACATGCACAGCAAATTCATCAAGCGTCGCAGGCAGTTCGAACACATCTTCTTCAAAGTCGAGGGGCTGGGCATCGGTCTTTTCGTCTTGGATTACCACGAGCTTTGGTCGCTTCAGCCTTAACATGCCCAACTTTGTTAGGTCCTTTTCCATAGTTGCACTCAGCACAACTTTCGTAAGCTGTCGGCGCGCGGGTAACACGGCAGCCCATATGGAATTCGCCTCGCGTTCACGCTTGAGGAGGCGCTCCTGTCCGTTCATAAATTCGGCCGGAGTCTCGCCATGTAAAGTATCCATCAGTACGCTAGCCCAGCCTTGGAAGTTCTGGTTCAGCAACTGGTCAGCTTCGTCGATGACAAGCCAGCGAACCGAGCTCAACAAGAAACCAGTCGTATGCTCAATGTGTTCGACAAGCCGGCCGGGTGTACAAATGAGAATGTCTACTCCCGAGTCGTAGCGAGGGATGTGTTCCAGTGGCATATTCATCAGGTCATTGAACAGGCCGTTCTTTCCTATGAAGCCGGTTTGGAACTGCTGCGATGCCTTGTCATGGAGGTCTTTTGCCTCCTGAGGGCTATACTGGGGCCTGACCTTGACCAAATGTTTTTGCTCTGTTGCAAACGTAGTGTTACCCAATGCCGTGCCCACTTTGACCTTGGTACCAGCGCAGAGGTCCTCGGCGACCTGCACAGCCTGGTTCACAAGTTGCCTACTCGGCACCACTATGATTGCAGACAGGATGGGCACGGCGCGATCTTTGAGAGCCTCGATAATGGGAAGAAGATATGCAAGGGTTTTGCCAGAGCCGGTCTTCGCTGACACGCAAATGTCACCCAAATGTTGCTCGAAGCCGGACTGCAGCATAGGTAGCAGTGCTGTTTGCACAGCTAGCGCATCCTTGAAACCCTGCTGCTCTAGTTTCTTGACGTAGTGTGCGTCTACCCCAAGTTCAGCGAAGGGAGCAGTTTTCGACGATTCGACCGTGGTGGGCTGGGCGAGCCATGGTGGCAGGGTAGAGAATGAGGGCTCGAAGACAGGCTCGGGAACTGGAGCGGGCTGGGGCATTGGCTGTAAATCATGAAGTTCTTCGGGCGGTTGTTCTTCATCTTCTTCCTCATCGCCATCCTGCTGTTGGCTCTGGGCTTCTGCTCGCTTTGAAGCTTTTTCGAATTTCGTATAGATAGCCTTGTGTTTTTTCGCAATCTCTTGCTCTGGCTCATCGCGGACCTCTGGTTCTCTTTTCCTCTTCTTCTGCTTTTTCGAAGGTTTAGGTGTTGTTTCTATGACTGGCGGGCTAGAGGACTTCAACACTCCACTTTTCACAGCTTTTGTCGCTAGAGTGGGAGGCGCCCAGCGCTTAAATAGAGGCGCAGGCATTGTATGGAATGTGGGTGAGGTTGTCGTGGTTGTATCAGTGTTGGCGCAAAGAAGGTCAAAGTTTCAGGCTCTCAAAATTTGGTCGGCGTTTTGCGACTCAAATGCCGATCACCAATGACGCGAACGCGCTGCAGTGCGAGATGTGACGAGACCACTTCTCTGTATTGCCACAAATTTGCGCTCCAGCTCTACTTGTGCCATTGAGCTGTCATGTATGCACACTGCCATCTCGTACAGGGACTCTATCCTCACGCACGGCCACCATGCCTTACAGAGTCGCGTACGTATATGATGCACCCCACAATCTGTCCACATTCTCAAGCTTACGTCAATTAGTATGGTTAGCGACAACTTCTACCCTCAGCCAGGTATGAGCGACTGTAATAGAAGCCCTGGCCAAGTTTCTTACATAATGCAGGAGGGGTTGAGAGTCACATGTACCAACTGTCCAGCGTAATCTCCCCTCACTTTCCATATTGCCCAGGCCTACGCTGACGGGCTTCAGAAACTCATTGATCGCGGTCACAAGGTTATAGTCATAACGCACGCCTATGCCGGTCGGACCGGTGTGCGCTATTTGACCAATGGCCTCAAAGTCTACTACGTACCCTTCCTCGTCATCTATCGCGAGACCACCTTTCCCACTGTCTTCTCCTTCTTTCCAATCTTCCGCAATATCATGATTCGCGAACAGGTCGAGATAGTTCATGGTCATGCTAGTCTAAGTAGCTTGTGTAATGAGGCCATACTTCATGCTCGAACCATGGGTCTAAGGACGGTCTTCACTGACCATAGTTTATTTGGCTTCGCTGATGCTGGAAGCATACTCACCAACAAGCTCCTGAAGTTCACCCTTAGCGATGTCGACCATGTAATTTGTGTTAGTCATACCTGGTAAGAATTATCATTCGTGCCTATGAGGAAACACGCTGACGGCCCGCAGCAAGGAGAACACGGTCCTCAGAGCATCGCTCGATCCACTCATGGTTTCAGTCATCCCAAACGCAGTGGTCGCAGAGAACTTCCGTCCCCCTTCACTTGCCCCGGACGACCCGACTCGACACGGTGCTCCCGGCCCGCCCCAGCCCATGGGCCTAGATGATATTATTACAGTAATTGTAATCCAGCGACTCTACTACAATAAAGGCACCGATCTTCTGGTTGCAGCAATACCGCACATTCTCGCCGCACACCAGAACGTCCGCTTTATAATAGCCGGGAATGGACCGAAAGCTATTGACCTCGAGCAAATGATAGAACGGAATGTGTTGCAAGATAAAGTCCTCATGATTGGTCCGGTGCGGCACGAGGAAGTTCGAGACGTCATGGTCCGTGGTCATATCTACCTCTGCCCGTCACTTACCGAAGCGTTCGGTACTGTGATCGTGGAAGCGGCGTCTTGTGGTCTGTACGTAGTTGCTACACGTGTTGGTGGCATCCCGGAAGTCCTTCCTACTCATATGGTAGAGTTTGCAGCGCCTGAGGAAGACGAAATCGTTGACGCTACAGGACGTGCGATTGCTAAGCTACGGGCCGGCAAAGTGAGGACAGAGCTATTCCACAACCAAGTCAAGCAGATGTACTCTTGGATGGACGTTGCGCAACGGACAGAGAGAGTATATGATGGCATAAGTGGAGTCATCAGCCACAAGGAGTTTTATCAAGCTGGAGGAGCCGCTAGTGCGTGGAGCTCTACTCGAGGTCGTGCTGGCTACCGCAGTTTTGCGCTCATTGAGAGATTGAAGAGATACTATGGGTGCGGTGTGTGGGCAGGCAAACTTTTCTGTCTGTGTGTTGTCATCGACTATTTGCTCTACGTCCTCCTAGAAATATTTGCCCCGAGATCCAGGATTGACATTTGTAAAGACTGGCCAAAGAAAGTGGCGGGGGCTGTCAACGGGAAAGACAGGGCTGCCAGAGGGGTCGACAACCCGCACAAGAAGAGAATATCGCGACAAGATAAAAGCAAGAAAGGGCTGGATGATGATTAAAGAAGTTAGAAACTACGATACGCATCACTGGGACATGCACAAGTACTCGGTATTGTGTAGGAAATAATTTCGATGGGTATAATAGCACGATAGCCACAGCTCTTGCAAGCCAAGTCATCGCGAAGAAGCAGAACTATCTACACGGCCTCCAGGCCAATGATGTCGAAGGACGCCAGCCTTCAGTACCCAAAAAAAGAAAACGCCGACCAATGCATCTGTACAAACATGCAACCATCATCATAAGCTCGCAAGAATAATTAAACGCAATCCACTATGCGTAGAACCAGTACTGCGCGCTGTACTCGACGGTAAACGAGCCCTCGATACCCTCGCATGTCTTGGGCGCTACGCCTCCCGCAGTATGTACTCGGTAGACCTCCTTGTAGTCGCCCTCGATAGCATTGAGCTTCAACCATGGGACACTACCGAGACCGTTGTTACCTAGGCTAGCATCCTTTGGCGCTGCGCTCTTGATATCGTCGACCTTGGCCTGGACGTAGCCGTAGTCAACAGAGTCGGTCTGCAACTTGAAGAGCGGGATCTTCTTGTCGGTGAACTCGTGGCGGCCTGAAAGACGGCGGTCGGCCTCTGGGCCCTTGGGGACGGAGTAGTGGACAGCGAGGTTGGTGAGGTCGAGCATAAATTTGTCGTTGGAGCGTGCGTAGTCACATGTTGCGTTGAAGAGCGAGGCGACGGCACCGTTGGCTACGGGGGCAGCATCCTTTGTGGCGGATGCACAGGTGTAGTTTTGTGTGCCGCGGCCGATGGCAATGTGGCGAAGTGTACTTCCTTCACTGACGGCAGGTAGAGGTGTGGGTGCTGTGCATTGTTAGGCATGGTCAGGTGCACGGAGTGTTCAAGGGACGTACCAACTGGCAATGTAATCTTGGACAGATCGCAGAGCGCATTTGCTTTCCTCAACTGATCGATGGGCTTGCCTGGGGCAGGAGGGCCTCTGAAGACGAGCGTAGGAGCAGCGAAGAGAGTAGTAGGCGCAAAGGCCAAGATGAGAGAGAGAGTAGTGGTGAAGATCATTGTCGAAGATGGAGTAGCGCAGTGAGATGTTGTGCGGTGTTTGGACGACAGAGGTTGAAGTATTATATCCCGATGAGATCGTTCAAAAGTAAGATCCGATCTGGGCCAGCCTCGAAAATAGATGGACCGTTTGAATATAGCAACGTTTAGAAATTTCGGAAACACCTAAGTCCGGTATGCAACGTAAGAAGAGTAAGAATCCTTCCCGCAATTTGCTATTCCAAGGAATCCTAAAAACAATGATGCCGAGCAAAAACACGCAAAATCAAGGAGATGGAGCCCGAAAAAAAGAGAGCCGAGAGGAGGGATAGAGCAAGTGTTTGGATGGATGCGCGAGTGTGGCAGAGTGAAGGCCGGAAAAGACAGCCTCCTCGTGTGCTCTATATAACAAAACGGGGCTGGAGTATTTTGGCGTCGTGGTTGCAGAGCGGCTACGCTGATGGGCTGGCCGATCCACCCTGGCCACCGCTTGACGCCCTGTGCCACCGGCCAACCACATGATCTCCACCTTCGGATGGGTAAAAAGACCCCAAATATAGCCTGCACGCGTGCCATTGGCTGGCAGGCTGGCAAACGAGGTCAAAGCAAGATGGTTCGCTAATCTACCGAGCCGCCGTAGGACGGACGGTCCAGCCTCTTCGCAGGCAGCGTGTGGTGCATCCTATTTCTGGGCGTTTTACTGCTATCTCCGCGACGACGTGGATTTCGTTGAGGTGCTGCTTTGCTGATGGGGTGGGGGAGATGATGAGGCTGACGGCACGGTGCAGCGTGCGTCTGGGCAAGATGGAGGGAGCCACGGTGATGATGCTTCGTTGCATCATCACTATGGCTGCCATCTCACGTCCACCAGAGACATGCTGTCGCCATCAGAAACAATAAACAACCCACCTTACTTGCAAAAAGGACGCGCAACGTGATTCAAGCTGTCCCAAGCCCAGCAACCGCCCGCATGCTCTCTTGACTAGGTATCTAGATCCTGCTTTTCTTCCCCCTTCCCCCGCCATCCCGCAGAGCCGCCCGTCCTACCTGCCAACCACTTGTCCAAGAACTTATCCCCGCCATCCACCCCACCCGGCAAACCCATGACCCAAACTCGCTTTCAATTAATCTTAATATAGCTGTTCTCGGCTGTCGCAATTGACAGCTAATTTACCCATTCCAGATCCCAACCCCCCAGTCGCGTCCAATCAGCCTGCCACGTACTGCAGCAGGCGCTGGCGCCTCTCTATTGGGCTTTGCCGCATTTGTGTGGGTGCACGCTATGCCCCGACGTAGACAAGAGGCCGGAATTCAGCAAGCCTGGCCCGCAATGTTCTGCATGAAACATGGACAAATCACGAGCATTTGTCTACTACCCTTGGCTGATTCAGACTGATTGGGTGACGGTGCTCCATTTCCTCCAGCGAGCAAAAAACATCGACCTACCTACCTAATCTAGAGTATGCATGCATGCATGTTCAGCGATGAAAAGCTGGGTTGGTTTTTGCTTGACCCTTTTTTTTTTTTTTTTTGTTTGCTCTCGTGTGCCAGTAGGGCGTGTGAACGTGGATGCCGAAAGTATAGGGTTCTACACTACATGTAAACTCTATGCATGTGTATGGATAATCAATTACATGCACACAGATGTTACCCGTGGACGCCCCCGACTGGCCCTGCTGCAGTGCGTTCGGCGCACGGGTGTGCCGCTGCAGCATATTATCGAGCGGGCACCGTGCGTGATAGCGAAGCCGGTAGCGATCTTGTCGTACGCGCCATGAAGGCCGTTTCGCGTAGGCGACGTTCATAGGCTATTTGGTAGGGGAGGGTACTGGGTGGCGCCGGACGTGCGCATGGGGTGCACGTACAATGTACTGTAGGTATACGATCCACCTTGTCGCCCATGATGGATGTGGGCCTACCGGTATTGTGGCAGCCATACGGTAGGGGCAACGTACGCCATCCTGCGTAGTCGGCTGTAAGTGTTCCGTTTCTATGTTTGCCAAGGGGCGTCTAGTAGACTGGGGTGGGCGGGAAGTGGGTATGGAAGATGCATTGTGGATCTAGAATGCTGCTGTCAATATGCTAGAGGTGCATCCACTTCCTCGTCTGTCAACAAAACTTTGTTTGGAACTCCATGCACGAGCTGGAAATGGCGGTATGAATGTTGTTACTTGTTTTCATACGTGGTACGGGCTGGATCGGGCCCAGCAGTCAGTAGGGCCTATCCCATCCACCGTTACCTTCTAATCTACCACCAAATAAACTCGGATTCCCACGCGTAATTTGCCAATATCTCGTGCTTGGAAGTGTAGCTTGGGAACCCACAAACAAAGAAGGAATACGCGCCCGTGGCACGGTCGTCGTAACACCTATGCGTACATCAAGGCTGCCGACTTCCGCTCGAAACGCCCGGCACAAAACCGTAATCGTACATGACCACACCCAAGACTACGACGCTTCCTTTTCAAGGCCAGTCTTTTGCCAGATGGCCGGGTCATCTGCCCCAGCAGCAATGGGTCCTCCAGGCGCTGCAGCACCCACGACCGCACTCCCCGCTGCCGAGCTCATGCCCGTGTCCGAAAACAGCATGTAGAAGGCCATGAAGTGAAGCGCTATTAGATATCCTGCAAACATATTCCTGCTTGTTCTTGTTTGTAGAACAAACTTTGTTACTCTTAGGATCATGCGCTCAAAAAGGTGCATACGCTTCATGGCGCGTGCTGACTCGCGTCCCCTGAAGGCCGCAAATGGACTCAAATTCGATTCGTAGCTTGCCTTGTACCGGTCTGATGCGTCGGCTGATCCTGCAATATTCACGGCTGAGGGGTTCGGGTTTGCTGCGTAGCTCGATGCGCTTGACGCTGGACCTCTACTGTGGGCATTGTACGAAGACACGTATCTCGTCTTCTCATACAGATCGAGGTTGTCCTTCTGCAGCGATCCTATTTCGGAACGCAGGGAAGTCACGGTTTGGTAGGACTTTTGCAGCTCGGCTTCGAGCTCCGAGTTTCGCTTTTTGAAGCGGTCGCGCTGCGCTGTCACCATGGGAAGAATTCCGGACCCACCGCCTACGGCTTCGCCGCCAGCACGAAGAGAGGCGAGTGTGCTTTGCGAGCTATTGTCGAAGCCGGAGATGATGGACGATGTGGGCGATGAGCGACCGCGACGAGCGGAAGACTGTGGGTATCGGGAGACATAGGTCCCAGCCACAGACATACCAGAGGGGTCAAAGGCATTTGAGGCCTCTTGCTGAACCTTTTCAAGGTCGGCTTCTAGGGTTTCATTGAGGGCCCTGGATTTCTCGAGCTCCATGTTTGTGCTTGAGAGTTCATCCTGCAGAGCCTCTAGCCTGCTCTGTAGATCTTGGTGGGAAACGCGAAGTACTGTGAGCTCGTTGCTAAGCTTCTTGTTCCGTGCAAGAAGCAATTGTTCCAGCGTCTCGCCTTTTCCTCCCGTGGAACCATTCTGCGAAAGCGCAAACTCGGTAGCCTCATCGTCATCGTCTCCTGTTGCAAACTCAATCGACTGTCGTTCGTTAGTACAGCTCGACATTTATAATGTAATAACAAACCTTCAAAACTTCAAGTTCCTGCTTGACATTTTCATAGTCACCCCATTTCTGTACCTTCTCTCGCAACGCCTCCTTTTCACTCTTCAGCGACTTGATCTCGCGCTCCAGACTTCGAGTTTCCGTCTCGAGGCGGGTACGGTCAGAATCCTTCTCGAGTCGTGCGTTCTCGAGTTTTCGCAGAAGAGACGAGTTTTCCGACTGCAAGCGCATGAAAGCTGGCTCATCCTCTACCGCGACGTGTTGAGCTTGTGACGATGCAGACTGTGCCAGCTCGAGGCGCAACTGCTCATTTCGAGATTCTACTTCTGCGAGGCGGTGGCTCGTTCGCTCTAGCTCTGAGCTGACAATGTCCAACTCGGCAGCCGTAGCCGCTGATCTGCCCTCTCCATCGCCCGCCTCGCCCTTGTCTAGTCGCTGGGAGACCTCATAGCTGGCCTTGAGCTCTTTCAGGAGCCGGTCTTGGCTTTCGACCTTCTCCTCTAGGCTTTTTTCCTTTGACTCCCAGTTGTCCTGCTTTTCGCTCAGCACAGCAGACCACGTCTGCTCAACCTCTTTGATCCTGGCGTCCCGGCTGTCTTCGAGCGCCTTTCGGGCAGTCCGCTCCTCCTCCAGCTTCCTTTCCGAGTCGTCGACTTGCGTGGTCAGCTTGGATATTGCCTTCTGCAGCCTCTCGTTTTCAGACGTGAGTTTGGGCACAATCTCTTCGGCAGTGACCAGAGAGTCGACCGAGGCATCGAGGAGGGGATACGGGTCGGGCGCTTCAGATAGCGGGGAGTAGACCTGGAAGAAGGCGGCCTGGACGGCCTTGGACTGGTTGGAGATGAGGTCGATGAAGTTCTGGTAGGCTACATGGCGCACTCAGCAAAGGGCGACAGGCGCGCAGAAGGCGCCCCACTCACATTTCAGGAGGGCTTTGATGTCGCTCAGCTTGCTTGCATCGTCGAGCTTTCTGAAGTCTTTTGTCTTCTGCGCGAGGTCTTTTCGCTGGGTCAGCGTGTCTCGCTGGTGCGCAACAATGTCCGAAGCAACAGTGTCGAGCTGGGGGATGAGTGTCGTGAGGTCGATGTCTAGTGCTGGTTAGCCTCGTTATGTAAGCGGCTGCGTGTGCAGAGGCTGCCGGACTTCTCCATGCTCCTATGGCCTTCTGGAACTTGTTGTCTTCCTGCCCATCGTCTTGCGCCGCCGGAGCCAGGGTCGCCGTCGCCGGTCCGTCTGTGTCTGCTCCACCCTCCATCCCTGCGCGTTGCTATTGCGTGTAAATAGCGTGCCTATGCCTGTGCCAGGTGCAGCCAAAAGTATGGCGCGTCGAGTTGGGTGAATTGCTGGTATGGGCTACGTATGCGGACAGCTTGGTGTTGCAGCTCGGGAGTGCTGCGGAGGAGGAGAGCACGGGGCAGCGTGGGGGCCAGCCCTGCACGGCACGGGCTAGGTAGGCACCCAGCTGCTGCGACTCGACGCAACCAACCAAGCCTCTCCAAAGACGTGACTAGGTGCCTATGCTCTTCCCATCGACTGCGCCGGCAGCCAGTCATGGCGCATAGCCTGCTAGCAGAACCATGGCAGAAGCAGCGTCTCCCTCGCAATTGACCACCCGCCCGCCGCCACAAGATGGCCCGTTTATCCTGCGCAAGCTGGTGTCAGGCCTGCCGCTGTCTGCAGACGGAGATGCCACGGGTGTGCGCATAACCTGTGTCGAGGTGTGGAGTATGTATACGACCGCCGCCTCCTGCCTCATGTCAGCTGACCCGTCTAATTCACTCCAGACGGCAACCTCTACGTGGGCACCTCGGCTGCCGAGATCCTCCACTTTGTCCTCCTGCCGCCAGAGCCCAGCGACGCCTCCGAAGATGCCACCGCAATCATCGCCTCCAGGCTCGAGCCGCCGCACAATGATCCTGCCGGCCCGGGTGTGCAGCAGATACTCCTGCTCCCTAGGGTCGGCAAAGCCTGCATTCTATGCAACAACACCTTCTCCATCTACTCGCTCCCCGAGCTCAGTCCCGAGTCTAGCTTCAAGCCCATACCGTGCTTGTGGGTTGGAGGCGTCGACCTGAACGAGCAGGATGAGGACCGTGTTGGGGATGGCGTAGTGGTCGTGATTGGGCTCAAGAAGAGGCTGAGACTGGTCCAGATATCAGAGAACTCTCCGCCTCGAGCGCTCAAGGCAATCGAGTACGGGGGCTGCCTAGTCTCGGTACGACGAGACACCTTCTCATGCGCAGCTGATGCGCACTCCTATGCCCTGTTGGATGTCATGCATCAACAGAAGATTGGATTATTTCCCATATCGTCGCTCGATCCAAACGCCGGCCATGTGGGTGGTGCTGCAGAAAGCCTCGCAACCACATCTCAGCCGCCATCACGAAGCGTCTCGTCCGCAAGCCCTCAGCCTCGAATTCAAGGAGAGCAGCGTGGCCATTCCAGAAGCACGAGTCTAAACGTTCTAGGACTGGTTGGCGGCCCATCGCGAACCGAGAGCCCGCGTCCCCAACGCCAGCGATATGGCTTTGATGTGCCAGAGCCACTCTCAAGGAGCATTTCGCCAGCACCTGGCCACTCACCCGCCCGATTGCCCACCAATGAGCTGCCAGAAAGATCTTCCAGTCTTCCCCGCAGCGGCGCGGTGACACCCGACAAACCATTGCCGCCACCTCCAGAAAACAATACTGTTCAAGTACAAGTGGACGAAACACCCCAACCACCACCATTCATTCCATTAAGACCTCATATAGTCTCACCTAATCCCAACGAATTTCTGCTCACTGTCGGTACCACCCCCTCTGAACCAGCTGTCGGAATGTTTGTCAACCTAGATGGTGATATGTGTAGGGGAAGCATACAATTCAGCAGTTACCCTGACGCTCTCATTGTGGATGGCTCGGGCATAGATTTGTCAGCGTCCATGGGCCCTGATGCGGATGCTGAGGAAGGCTATGTCATGGCTGCCGTGCACCGGATAGAAGACGATAAAGTTATTTACGGAGTTGAGATCCAAAGATGGGACATTGGCGCTGGTGAAGCAGAAAGTGACAAGGAATGGCTAAATCTCACCGGGCTAGGCGTACCAACACAAGACAAGGGAACACATATATCAATGCCATTAGGTATGCGCACGGTCATTCAGCGGTATGATCTAATACTGTCCGAGATTGGAGCAAAGCTTTCAATAAAACGGTTAGAACTCGGCTCCACATCGATTTCAAAGGTGGAAGGAAAGAGCGCCACGACAGCGCAGATCAGGGCTGACCGAGAGTTTACTGAGCAGCTTTCAAAATTACAGACCCAAAATGTACTGTGGGCTGGAGATCAGATATGGTGGACTGTTCGAAATCCGCTTGTCACACGATTAGACGCTCGAATAGAGGAAGCACAGTTTACGTCAACAGGAGATGGGACGCGCATCCAACCCAACCGGCGGCAACTAGAAATTATACTCGGGGATATACGTGGTCAAGAACCGCGCAACGAATCAGAGTATCTGGGTCTCATTTACATCCGTCAGAAGGCGTCCGTCATGCTGTTCATGGATGTGATACTTCGCACCAAGACAAACATCATCATTTTTGAGAACGAAAAAAGAATTACTGAGCAAGCGCTCATTGAGGGCGAAATGGACCCACGTGTCGTCTTGAGCCTCTTACCGGCCCTGAACAAAGAAGTTGTACAGGGGCCAGACGGTATTCAGATCTCAGGTGGTATTACCACCCTTGTCGAGCAGTTTTTACTGCAAAACGACCTCTCGACTTTGCCGACTGATGTCAATGGCCCATTTGGCGATAATTTACTTCATTTCGTAAAGAGATATCTGCAATTCTGGAAAAAGCAAAAAGGCATGGCTAGTGTTACCAATGATCCCTACGTATTCCAGAGTGTGGATGCGGCATTGCTGCATATCCTCCTGCTTCTAAATCAGAGCAGTTCCAAGGGCACCTCGAGTCCCGGCACACATCGTGCAGAGCTTAATGAACTCGTTGATAAGGAAGTGGAGTGCTTCGACCGTGCGGTCGAATTGCTCGAGTCTTTCAAACGCCTTTATCTCCTCAGCCGCCTATACCAGAGCAACTGTAAAGCGGCAGCAAAATGGTCGAAAGTGCTATCTACTTGGAGGCGAATCTTGGAAGGCGAGGAAGATCGAGGTGGTGAGTTTGTTGATGGAGAACACACCTTACGGGGATATCTTTCCCGCATTCGTGACCAGGCTTTGGTCGAAGAGTACGGTGCCTGGCTTGCGAATCGCAACCCCAAACTGGGTGTGCAGATCTTTGCAGACGACCAAAGTCGCGTGAAATTCGAGCCTACTCGAGCCGTCGCACTCTTACGTGAGAAGGCGCCTGGTGCAGTCAAAGAGTACCTAGAATATCTCGTCTTCGGCAAAAAGCACACACAGTATGTCAACGAACTAATTGCATTCTACCTCGACACCGTTATAACCGAGCTCGAAAACAACTCTTCATCTCGAGAAACCCTAGCACAAACCTACGAAACCTACCGCATTCTCGTGCCCCCAAAGCCTACATACCATAGCTTCATCACCGATAACGCAATCCCCGCCGAATGGTGGCAAGCGCGCCTCCGCCTCCTCCAGCTTCTCGGCTCCAACCAACCCGCCACCTCCTCCTACGACGTTACCACCATCCTCACACGCCTCCAACCCTACGAGCAGGAACTCATCCCCGAAATGATTATCCTCAACGGTCGCCAGTCCCGCGACCAAGAAGCCCTGCACCTCCTCGTTCACGGCCTTGGTGACTTCAACACTGCCATCTCCTACTGCCTCTACGGCTACCACTCCATCTTCCGCCCTCCCACTGCAGGCGCCCCCCCCATTCCTCAATCAGACATCCCCTCCCGCGCCCAGCAATCCCTCCTCTTCAACTTCCTGCTCCGCGACTACTTGCTGCTTGACGACCTTGCGCAACGCGTCGAGCGCTCAAGTGAGCTGCTCGAGCGTTTTGCGGGCTGGTTTGACATCGCTGATGTTTTGGTGGCGCTGCCGGATGATTGGAGTGTGGATGTTTTCTCCGCCTATTTAATCAATAGTTTGAGGGCGCTAGTTAGGGAGAGGGCGGAAAGTGGCGTTGTGAGGGCGTTGAGTGATGCGGCCAATAGCCGGGTCAGTGGGGAGGTTGTGGAGAAGAGGGAGGAAGGTGGGGGGAGGGTTGAGAGGGTTGGCGGGGAGGTGTAGTTTATAATTGGGGAACTAGTGTATTTAGTATTTATGTGTTTTGTTATTTGGGCGTATTGTCTGTGTGATGAGCATACAGTATTTGGGACCCTTTGTTCCTATAAATGCCAGTCTACCTTTAATGCTCAGAGTTCGACCGGTGTAACGATGATCTACGAGATCCCTAAGATCCCTGGTACCCTAGATGTACCCACAGCCATAGTTCTAGTCGAGAGCGGGGCTGGTGCGCTATAGCAGTGCATAAAAGGCTCCATACTTGCAGGCAGAGTTTAGCAAGTATTATTCACTTTATCAAGAGCTTTGCTTGAAATACTACTCATTATCCCTTCACTATCTCCTGTGGCCTACGGCAGGTACTATTGTCTTCCAGCTACCCCTTAACAATCGGTCGCAGTGCCAGTGTCACGCAAGTTTTCAGAAACGCTGACTACCTGTGTGCTGCAAGAAGAGGGGCTTTTCACACTGTACCGTAGAGGGTTGCTAGTCGTAACAACATACATAGTTCGGGCTGTGTACTGTGATATGATTTAGCGGGTGGCCTTACAGAACTAGCACTAGGCATGTGTACGACTAGAAATATAGCAGATGTTCGAAACCACATTATAGCTAATAGCATCAATTCAAAAATTGACAAGTATGCAAAGAGCCCCCATCAAAAATGAGCAAGCAAGTCTTTTATCAAGGCCGAGGACGGATGAAACCGAGATACATGTTGCAAAGCCGCCTACACGGCCTTGTCTGAGAATAATAACCAGAATCGTGAAACTCTTCCTCAGAACCAAATACCAAAACACCTTCAGGTCTAGGGAAACTGCCGAAGATTCGATCAAAAAGTATCCGTGAAGTTACTCCACATCCTTCGAACCGTCCTCGTCGCTATGTGCCACGACTTCGTTGGTGGGTCTGAGAGATGGGAGCCGCATGAATCAGTCAGTCAGCTTGGATCTACTACGCATCAGGAACCTGAGACCTTGCAGCTTCGGCTGTGTATGACTCCGCTAGCAGAAGTCCATGGGGTTCTGTCCAGTTGCTGTGGGCGCTTCGGGCAAGGTGAGCTTAGAAAAGACCTCGGGACTTTACGAGCAAAACTGCTCGATACAATATCCAAGTCATATGGAATCCACGAAACACTGTCTCTATTATGTCCCTAATAGGGCACAAATGATACAAGCTATTTATCTGAGAGGTCGGGCAGACGAAACGCGCACAATAGTCGTTCAATCTGACCGGCGAAACCCTTCAAATGAAATATTAGGTCAGTTCACCAACTTGAAGGTTTTCAGCGGGGCAAATGGGTCGATTTATATCAATGCCTACCAATGCACCGTACCCTAGTGTGTCAATACCTACGAAAGTAACGTAAAGAAAGGATAACTTAGAGAGAACATACTCCGATCATGGGAAGCCTTTGGAAACGAGTCATTTTAGAAGAACGAAAGTCTGGCTATCAACCCTGCTCTACGAACGATCGAAACGGCCTCCCCATCGTCTAATTTCATCGTCGGATCTCTTACACACCATGCTTTGCAAAAGTGGCTAGAAAAAACACACACTGAATTTCACCAATGGCGAAGCAATAGTACAATCCAACGAAGAGTAAGGGGAAGTGAAGTTTAGCCCTCTACACCCAAAAAAAAAGGAGCGACTTAGCCTATACGAACTTTTTTCTAAAATTCATTCTTGCAGAAAGATGCCAGGGAGATTCTCCAGAACCTGTCTAAGACAATGACGACCTGCATTTTCTCAACCAACCCCAGCGACTAAGTGTCCAAACATGGAGACGTAATACCAGCAGACCGTCCGGTTAATGGTATAGCCTATGGACAAGAAGTTTGCATTGCGATTCGTTGGCCTTGGTTGGTGTTTCTAGCCATTTTGCTAGTGTTAGCTTTGTTCTTTCTTGGGCTTGTCGTTGCACAGTCGGCACGGCGCAAGGTGGCAGTGTGGAAATCATTGAGATCATGCATCGGTTTGAATCATTACTAGATTTAATCCGATGGCATTGAATTTATTACACAAGCTTATTTTTATTTTTTTTTTATTTTTTAAAAAGTGAGGCATGCGGTCACTCTTGTAGGCATAGAATTCATCAGATATACGTTATTTTAGGTACTACTATGAAATAGTCATCCAGAAATTAGTACTCTCGAAAGCTTGCTCGGCCGCTACCCTTTCTCAATGTCATGAGTCTTATTTTTTACTATGTTCAACACCCTCCCTCAACTCCGTCAACACATTTTGCCGTTGGTAGGGACCCCAGGTATCCCTTAAAGTCAAGCAGAGTAGAGACCTGAAATGTTATATTCAGTCAGATTGGAAAATGAAGGGTATTTTCAAAAAAGGACACGACCAAGCACCCACACCTCACTCAAAAAGCCTGCAAAGTAGGTTTAAAAATTGTTCATATTCATTTCAACTACGTAGTAATCCCCGAACCTGTCGAGAGCTAGCTTTCATCGCTAAGAATCTGTTCCATGCTCGTGAAAATCCTAAGGCGTAAATTGCTACCTATTTTGTTCGCGCAAACCACAAGGGTATCTTTATTGCTCTTTGTCAAATTAGTTTTTTCTTTCCCCAATTGTCTGCCCTTTTTCTCTCGTGCAACTTGGGGCTGGTGACCGACGACTAGTTTCTAGCAGCAGTAGAAGCATGTCATGCAGTCATTTATGACTTCTAGGCGGCGTTGGCGGCCTTGTCCCCCTCGGCTTGCTTCTGCTGGTCTTGTTCGGCCTGCTTCTGCTCATCTTGCTTCTGCTGGTCTTGCTCGGCCTGCTTCTGCTCATCTTGCTTTTGCTGGTCTTGCTCGGCTTGCTTCTGCTCATCTTGCTTCTGTTGGTCCTGCTTCTGCTGGTCCTGCTTCTGCTGGTTCTGGGCCTCGTCGAGCTTCTTCTTCTCCTCAGCGGCGATCTGGTTGTTCAAGTCGTTGTCCTTCTGGTCGTTGTCGCCCCTCTGGATATCCTGGATGGCGTCCTGCCAGATGCCGCCGAGAGTAGCAGCAGGATCGGCAGCAACAGCGGACCAAGTGGGCTTGGAGCCAAAGAGCTGGATGCCCTGGGTCTTGGTGGGGAAAGCCTTGTTGAGATCACCAGTTGCGCCAGCGATACCGTTGAATTGACCGATTTTGTCGAAGGCACCGCCGCCGAGGATGTCTTGTGCGATGAGCTTGCGCTGGTCGAAGACCATGATGGTCTGGGTCTGGAAAGCACCCCTGTTTGCGATGACGGCGCTCTGAGCGAAGACGTTTTGCTCGAAGCGACCACCGCGTCCATTGTCAACGGAAACCTGAATCTCCTGCACAACAAGCATGACAGTGGCGACCTGCTGGAATTGATTGCGGAAGTTGCTCTTGCGGAAGACGTTGTTGAGGTTGTTGTTGAAGCCGTTGTTGACCTGGTCGACAACGAGGACTTGGTTGACTTGCTGGACGACTTGCCTTTGGAAGCCGTTGTCGACGATCTGAAGGTTTTGTTCCTGGATCTGGATAACTTGCTGTTGCTGGTTGAAGTTGGCGAAGCCGTCAGCAAAGTTGAAGCCCTTGCCGTTGAAGCCGTTCACAACCGCGCCATTGAAGCCTTGCCTGCCACCGAAAATGTTGTTGGATGACTGGGGTTGGGGAGCAGCAATGGGCTTAGCAGTAGCGAGACCAGCCGCAAGTGCAAGAGTAGCGAAAGTTTTGAAAGACATTTTTGGGTTGTTGTTTTGGGGGCCCAGATAATACTGTAAGGAGTGAATTAGAAGGATAGAATTAAACGTCACAGACGTATTAGATGAATGAATGAATGAATGAAGGTGAATAGGCAGACTATCAAAGTCGCGAAGAAAGAAAGTATTAAATGGGCGGAGAAGAGAGTGTTTGCCTTGAAGGTGAAGAGAGTGTGGATGAAGATTAACCGATGTGCGACCCTACATCAGCTTATATCCAAAATCTATGCCGTTGGGTATTCTACATTTCCCGACTACCCAGTGGTGTCTCTCGGTAGTTGCCCCTGTATTGCCGTTGTTACAGGAGTAAGATTGGCTGCAGGCGACCGGTTCTGGCGACCGGTTCTGGCACCTGTCATGCCTGCGGTGAACCTCAACCCGCGCGTGCCAAGCAAGGCGATGGACAGCCAAACCATTGCCAAGAATGCTTGACTGTTGCGCCTTGCAGACTCAGGCTTAGACGATGGCCTCAGGATGGCGGATCCACAGGATCCGGGTATTCGCCAAGATATACATGTCATGAAAGTGTCGGATGAAGCCGACTATGCGGAGTGGCGCAGGGGCACGGGTGATCCTGTATGTAGGGAGGCTGTTTGAGATGTTGGATGATCCGTCTAGCGAGCAACGGCGGCTATGTTGGGGAAAGGAAGGCCCGAAAGAGTTATGAACGAGTCATTCCAATGTCTCGATGTGGCTCTTTCTACCTACCTACCTATGTGACTGCAATCTCCCGTTCTTATGACTTATAGGCTATTCCTTGAAATTGTTGATGTTCACTAAACACAGATTGGGCATGAAGAGTCCTAAGCGCTTCAATACTCTTCGGCCATTCTGATACATGGCTGATCAGTTGTTTAGAAGGCCTATCAGACTAGGTACCTTAAGCCTCATCTCAGGTGATCACATCACATGTGTCTGGTGCCCTATATGAGACATCGTGGGTGCTTGAGAAGCGTTAGTGGAGGTGGTGTTCACGATGTACGATGGTGTTGAGTTTGCAGACCCGAGACAGCACTGAAACCCCAGGCGTGTGGTCCCGAACACCTCGCGAACAACCGGTCACAGACACTCGAATTAGATATTATTTCCAGGCACTAAGTCAATGCACCGTTGATCGGATCATGTTCGTTCCTGAACCACACACGGCCCGTGGCCACCACTGGCCAATGGGTAGTCATAGCTGAACCAGAACTACCCGCAGCCGGATGATGTCAATGATTCACTCAACAGCCCCGCAGAAAACTTGGAAGACAATAGTGCCAGATATTGAAGCAAGCGAGTTAATTTGTGCACGTACACGCTCCCTATTCCCTATCTAGCGCTCACAGAGGAACTCGCCTAAGTTGAGAAGTCCTCATGACTCCGAACGCCTGCAAATGCCAAAAAGGTCGCTGTCGGCGGCCCGAATACTCCATGCTCCAAACCTGAAAGAGAACCTAAGCGGCCCCTTCTAATCCTCATCCGAATCAGTGTCAGTGTCAGTCTCACTCTCTGATTCCACATCACCCTCAGTGTCGCTTCCACTAGAGTCGTCGTTCTGTTGCTTTCGCCTCTTAGGAGGAGCACCACCAGATTTCATTGATGCCATTTGGCCAGCAATAGAATCTATTGATGGGTTAGTCACGTAACAATCCTTCGCGAGAACAACCAGTAACATGGATAAACATACCTTCGTCTGGCTCACTGATCTCATCTTCCTCGTCTACCTCTTCGGCTTTGCTTGCATCCTCAACAACGAGCGTTACCTCCATCTTTGTGTCCATGCCAATGTAGCTGTCACAGATCACGTGCATAACAAACGTGTAGCTACCAGCTTGTGGTGGTGCGCCAAACTGCATCTTCAAGGTCTGTACGTTGAATGTTGGCTTACCGCTCTCATCCAGAATCGGTTTATCAAAGGTTGAGAAGGTGAAGGGCGGCACAGCAATGCGACCCTGCTTGCTGTCTGCCAGAAATACATGCCACCTTGGCGCATGATCGCGAGCATAGTATGGTGCATGTGCAAGATGTGGTTGGATTGGCTTCTCCCCAGTGCGGTCATTCTTTCGTCCCGTGATGGCAGCGACATCGCCCTCTTCTGGGTCGATGTCAAGGAGGTCTTTAGGGTTGACCTCTGGCAGATTTGTGACCCCCGATGGAATAAAACGACACTTGAGCACAAATTGTACCAAGCTGCTTGGCGTGACAAAACGCTCTCCAACAACTTTGAAGAATGCTTTTTCGATGATTAGTACTGGAATCTGCGAGGCGACCGACATCGCTGTGTTAAACTGCGCTGGCGACAAAAGACCTGAACCTACTACACGTGCTTTACGTTGTGCTTCAGGGATACGCATAAATTCTTGGATAGTCAAATGGGTCCTTGATTTCTCAGCCTCGGCTGCGTTTGCGATTACCGGTGTGAAGTGCGGTAGTTGCTCCAATGGGGAAGCGCCTGGGCGGAGGGCCTGGATGAGATTTTGGGAAGTGTGGTAGGCCGATACAACAGCCGTTGTGCTACCAAAGGCGAGCGCAATTGCAGTATAAGCCTCATTGAGACGGAGTGCAATTGGGGCAACTTCAAACTTTTCTGATATCTTGTTAGCCACCCAGTCAAATTATCACATTTTCGAGCATACCATCATTCAGGGTATCATCTTCTAGCTCAATGCGGCCAAGATATGCCCAAAGAAGCGTAAGGACCTTTCGCCTGCGGCTATCCTCGAGGTCGTCAAATTTTTGGCGCTCCTTCTTTGTCAAGACTTGAGAGAGAGCGGTGTCTGAGTTACTTGAAAGAACCTTTTGCTCCAACTTGGGAAGACCATTGTCCGCTTTGTGGCCAGCAAGAACCTCGTTAAATTCTTCTCCGCTGCTCAGCGCACCAATGACACCAGACTCCCCTTGTTCATTATCATACTCGCGGAAGATCTTGCCGGCACTTGCGACGAGTACCTTTTCTTTTGTCAACCTCTGGGTGCCATACCACCACTTTCCAACAGTGTAAGGTAGAATAACACCGAGGGCAAGCGCGTAGATGAGCAAGACGTATTTGCCAGCCCCTTCTGTCACAATCCATTTGGGTAAAGCGATTCCGATGCTGAAGCTCTGCTTGCCATCAGGATGGCCATACTGGAGGTAATTGTTGCGGATTTCTTCATCGGTGAGAGCTTTATAGGCTTTTGTGACATCTACCCAGTGATCGTTGATGGATTGAATTGTGATATTCTTCTCCGGGTCTTCGCGGGCTTTGTCGGGATGCATGGTGAGAGAGAGCCTTTTGTAATGTCGCTTGATCGCCTTCTCATCCGCAGACTGTCGCGGTTAGTGGATTGTTCTCAGTGTCAAGTGAAGGGAGTGAGTACGTACATGGGAAACACCCAACACATCATAGGGATTCCATATGTTAGGTGTTATGCGCGCAGTAACAAGAATAAGATATATCATGGCAGCATTGAGCGCCCACCCAAACACCATGACAAGACCCCGCTTTATTCTCCGCTCGAGCCGTTTCTGCTTCTTGCGCTGTCCTTGAATAAGGTCGGCATGTTCGGGGATGAAATCAGACTCTATTCGGGCCCCTGTGTTCTCAAGTTCTGGCTACATGTCAGCGGTCAGGCAAGGCGACATGGCAGGGGATGCGCACCTTTGCTCGGTCGGAGGAATGAGATTGTGGTGGGAACTGTGACCAGAGTAGTGACTGTCAGGATGAAGAAAGGAAAGAATTGTCCCTGCGCTGGGTTAGATGCGTTTGGAGAAGGCGAACTGTTGAGACGCACCTGTTCATCGTAGTTATAGTCGGTCCCGGACATGGTGAAAGGCGGCAGGTGATGGCGTATTTGACGACGTGTCTAATGAGCGACGAAAAGAAATACCCTTTGCTCGTCAGGTAGGCGCATGCGCTGCTGAACAAGTGAATTGTATAGCAGCGTAAAGGTCCGTCAAGGTGCGGGGGAAACTTCGAGAAGTCGTGGTCAGATAAGTCTGGGTTTCGACTACTGTGTTCTTTCCCCAACCGCAGGCCAGCAGCCACACTGTGGCTGGTGTCCTTGGCAGCTCTCACGTGCAAACGCGTTTCGCCTTACGTCACTTCTTCGTCTGACATGCAGGACACCTGGCACGCAACGTGTCTAATATGTCAATACAATATCTGTGTTTTATTGGTCTGTTCATATATTGTCATACTCAGCCATGTAACTACCATGCTTTCGACTCCCTATGCATGCACCGTTTTCTAACGCCATGGCCTGGAGGCTGCATCCTGCGCAGCATCTTCCATGTCACAAGTCAGTGAACCGTGGCTATGCCACCTATGGTACATCAAGACTTTCGAGCACTTTATCGAACCGCTGTGACAAGCGTACATGCATGCGCTTTGTATTACAAGACTAGCACAGAGAAAGTGCTTCACCCGCTTGGGAATTGCGTAAATATCTTCAACGGTGCCTAGGTTGTCGTCTCTCCTGGAGCGGCCGTCTCCAAGCTGTTCGATCCGTTGGTAGATGGGCTTTGTACCGCATCTAGAGGCGCCGCATGCAATGCCGGTTTCTCTGCGCGTTTGAGTTGTCCATTTCTCCGCTTCTCAATTGCACCCTTCACCCAGTCAGCAATCTCTTTGTCGGCGACTACCTCTATTGCTTCGGGTGTTCCCTTATCACCAGCTGCCTCGCCACCTTCTGCTTTGGCCGCTGAAGCAACTTCATCTTCATCTTCTTCGGTGATGGTCTCTGGTTTGGCCAGTGGAGCTAGCCATGCGTGTTGCAGAAGCATAGCGTAGGTCGGTCGTAGATTAGGGATTTTGTTTAGACACCCACGCACAAAATTTCGTGCCGCGTCCGAATAACCTTCTGGAGGTAGATCCGGGGGTTCACCGTCCACGATTGCCTAGGGATCATCAGTAAAGTGCTGACTGATGATATAAAATCAACTCACGCTCAATTGACTGAAGATGTTGTTGTACGTCTCTGGTGGGTATGGATAACGACCAAGCGCACACTCGATGATGGTAAGGCCCAAACTCCAGATATCACTCTGAACACTGTATGTGCCGCCCCCAGGGTTGGCGCCTGCTTGGGCAATCCCACCAGACGAAATTCGCTCAGGTGCCATGTAGCTCTGACAACCAATATTTGTCTTCGCTATACTTGCGACCAGGTTTCCACTCACGCCAAAGTCGCATATCTTGATCTGACCCTTGGTATTCATCAGAATGTTGGTGGGCTTGACGTCTCGATGGATGATGTTATGCTCATCTTTCAACGACTTTAGACCCTGTGTAGTGGCTAATGTGATTTTGCGTAACACACCCTCCGGAACGCCGTCACCGTAGAGCTTGTCTATCGAACCACCATCCATGAACTCCATACATATATACACGGCTCCTTCTTGAAAAAAGGCGCCATAGAAGTCGACGATGTACGGCGATACGCAGCGATGAAGAACGTCAAGTTCCATGATAATAGCGGCGAATTTGGAGTCGTCCAGCTCAAGACGTACCTCCTTCATCGCCATAATTACACCAGTACCAGCCGCAGGTTTCGCAGTTGTTGGGCTAGCTTCGTCGTTGTCAAAGCTTTTCCGCGATGGAGAGCCTGGTGCAGCCTTGTTACCGGCGAGGCCTTGCCCTGGTTTTCGCATTCGCGGCCTGCTGTGCCTGACCTTATATACCGTGCCATAATTTCCCTTCCCAAGCTCATCCAGTGTGTCAACCTCATCGAGGGAAATATTGAACGTGGTGCCGCCGGTAAATTGTACGCCTTCCGAGTTAAGGATGGCTTTGCCAGCAAACTTGAGACTGCCAGTCTTGGTGTCGATGTACTCGGAGTATTTGTCCATCATTGTCTCAGGTTTCTTAGGGGTGTCTTCCGGCTTCTCGCCGTTCATTTGTGAGAGCGTCAGACCTGGCCTCTTCCTGCCAGCAGGAGGAGCCGGGCTCGTGCCAGGAGTAGAGCCGGGCAGTCCCCCAGGCAATGGGGCTCCCCGCTTCTGAGCGAGAGACATCTTGGGCGTATTGCTAGCACGACCGGGGACAGCAGGTGCAGACGGGAAGTTCATGCCACCGCTCAAGGCCGGTCGAAAACTGGCAGGCACCCCTCCAGGATTGCCCATAACCGACCCACCACCAGGCGATAAAGGTGCCCGTTGGCCGGCAGGTGCTGGGCTCTGTGGCAACGGCCCCCTTCCGGGCAAGCCATTGGGGGGCGCGCCTTGCCGGCCGAGATGGACAGCTTGTATTCTGGCCAAGATATCTTGAGAGACATTGAGGCCACTTCCTCGGCTGGAGATAGTAGGAGCATTTGCGCGGGGGTTCCTTGCGGCATTGATGTTGCCCAATGGTGTAGAAGAAAAAGTCATGTTTGCGGTAGCGCCAGAGGTCGAGTGCGAGCGGATGGCGGGGCGGTTGGGGGAGAGGGGCGGAGGCGAGGCATTAGAGGACGGGCTTGAGGGTGCCGGGGGTGAAGACGGTGAAGGAGTATCGAAAGGAGTGTCTGGGTCGAAGTCACCGTCGGGGGTAGAGGTTGTGGAGGCCATTGTGCTGAGGCAAAGGAGAGCGGCCTCAGGCTTTGCGGGGTCGAGATAGGAGCGTCTAGGCAGCGCAGTAAGAAAAACGGGAAATTAGACCAATGGAGGTCAGATGGTGCTCTGGCTGGCTCCTCGGAGCGACTTCTCGCGACGATCGCAGCAAAAGTGCGGGATGGCGGAGGGAGAGTTGCAGATAGTCTCCAGTGGCAGGGAATGGTGGGATGCGACTCGGTGACGTGACGTCGACGCGCGTTTTCACACCAGCAAGCTGAGCAGAATGATTTCACGGTGATACTGCTGAGTAATATAATGGCACAAGACAATAGGGGCTGCGTATAGGAGGAGAGATAGAAAATAACAGGTATTGCAAGAGGGAGCTGCTAGCTGGCGGAGCATTCCTGCTTTGTGTGCCAAGCTTGCTTGCTGCGAACCAGCGACTGGATCCGGCTGGGAAAGCTACAGCGTGTCTAAGACAGGCACCCGGTAGCAGGATGCAGCATTGGGGCGGCGTGAATAGACGGAGCATGCGCCAGACCGCGCAGAAGAGCAGACACGCATTGCGAATTCACCGGATACAAGGCGATGAGTTGCTGGCATGTAACTGCGACGATATGTCATGGCAAAAGCAACGAGCAATGGCCACGCCATGCCGGATTTCGCCTAGCGTGCCAGGGCATACGGCAAATGGGGCCTGCGATGGCGAGCACGGGCTGTCTTGTTTGTCTGTGCCTTGTGATATGGCAGCGGCATATGCGGCCGATTGCTGCAAGAAAACCGCACGACGTCTGTGATGCGAGACCAGGCACGACACGTGCGAGATGCATGCATGGACAGAGGCAACGGGAGAGGCTGTACAACGCCCATTGGGCAAAGGTGACGTCCGGTGCGCTCGATTCCGGCTTTCTGCGAGGCGCAACAACGCAATTTCTAGCGTGGTCAACGATTCGATCTGAAGCCAGGTACAGCTCTTGGCTTATCGTCCAGCGGCTGCTGTCGCTACCACCTCCTCTGCAACACCCGCCAAAGGCTGCCTAGGACGTCTCTAGCATCAATTAACCCCCACAATGGCCTCCTGTGCATCCGCCCCGAGCGGCTCCGCCCTCTCTTAAACCTTCCCAGCGCGCCGCCGTGACGTCGATCCCTTGTAGCACGATTCGAAACAAGACACTGCACGCTTCACGATACCCCAGTCACTCCCTCACCCACCGCGCCTGCTGGAAACGCGCCTACTTACATAGTAAAACGCGCCGTACGTTGAAGCCGCAGGCACTCCACAATGTCTTTCTTCTCTGCTCCCCAGGCTCTGCGCCTGCGCAGCCTCCAGTACTCTCCTGACTTTGTCGCCATGGCGCCTCAGTCCTTCGATTACACCGGCAATGGCTATATGCAAGTATTCAAAAAGAAGCACAGCTCCCACCCCGACTTCGCCAATCTCACATTACTGGTTTTTGAGGCTGTCATGGAGGTCGTTTGCGTGAGCTTGCCAGGCTACATTGTCGCGAGAATGGGCCAGTTCGATGCCGAAAACCAAAAGTTCCTAGCGAACCTCAACACGCAACTCTTCACACCCTGTCTTAGTACGTCGGAGCCGAACCGTACAACTTGCCGCCCACACTAATTATCGCCTCAGTCTTTACCAAGCTCGCGTCACAACTGACCGCCGACAAGCTGTCCGAGCTTGCCGTTATTCCCGTCATATTCGTTGTCCAAACACTCGTTTCCTACCTTGCCGCGCTTCTTGTATCTAAAATATGTGGATTTAAAAAGCGCGCGTCCAACTTTGTGGTAGCCATGGCAGTATGCTATACTATCGCATAGCTCGGGCTATAGCTAACGTTTACAGGTCTTCGGCAACTCCAACTCGCTCCCAATCTCCCTTGTCATCTCGCTCTCCAAAACATTATCAGGCCTTCACTGGGACAAGGTGCCTGGAGATAACGACAACGAAGTCGCTGCTCGTGGTATCCTCTACCTCCTCATCTTCCAACAACTCGGTCAGTTGGTTCGGTGGACTTGGGGTTTTAATGTGCTACTGGCTCCTGCCGATTCCTACACAGAAGAAGAAGGCGGCAAGAGTAGAGCCCTAGAAAACGGAGAATACGACGAGGACGAGGCGCGGCATCTACTCAGTGATTCGCATTCTGGATACTATTCTGGTGATTTCACTAGTTACGAAGCGTCTGCAGAATCCAGCGACACCGAATCTTTGTCAGATCGTGACGGTGTTCAGGCATACACTGACTTCGCTACACCTACTAACGGGAACATTGTTGTCCAACGACCCGGTGTTGCCAACGGTGAGCCTAATGGCCATCTCGCGAACGGGCATGCCAATGGGTCACTCAAGTCTTACGGTGGAGATGAAGTTCCAAAGGGCATCAAGGGGTGGCCAAAGAGAGTAAAAAATGCGATAAATGGAGTCATCAAAGCCATCTCCGAAGCATTTGCTCGTGCCAGACGGCGCATATTCAAATCCCTTCCAGCATGGCTTCAGCGAACATTGGCCAATACATATGGGATGACAGCTCGGTTCCTAAATGGTCTCTGGGCGTTCATGAATCCACCTCTCTGGGCAATGCTAGTCGCAATCATCGTTGCCTCAGTCCCACAGCTGCAACATCTCTTCTTCGCCCCGGGAACATTTGTAAGCAACTCAGTAACGCGCGCTGTTGACCAAAGTGGAAAGGTAGCTGTCCCCCTAATCCTGGTAGTGCTGGGTGCCAATCTGGCTCGCAACACTCTTCCTAAAGAGGACCAACACTCGATGGAGGATCCTAAGACCGAAAGAACGCTTGTTATTGCATCTTTGGTCAGCCGCATGCTCATCCCAACCCTTCTAATGGCACCAATGCTGGTCCTCACTGCAAAATATGTCCCTGTCAGTATCCTGGATGATCCGATCTTCATCATTGTATGCTTTCTCCTGAGTGGCGCCCCAACCGCACTTCAGCTAGCGCAGATCTGCCAGATCAATAATGTGTATATGGGCGCCATGTCCAGGATTCTCTTCCAAAGTTACGTTGTGTGGATCCTTCCTTCAACCTTGCTTCTGGTTATGCTTGCTCTAGAAACCGTTGAATGGGCACAGGGGCAATAGATGGATCACCGGCTGTGACGAAGACGAAAAATATTCACTCTGTACAGGGCTTTGGTGATGCGCATACTGATAGTATCCGGCTGCACTATACTTGTTTCAAATCATCACTTTGGGCTATTAGAACTTTTGTTGTAACATTGTAGCGTGGCGTTGGCACCGGACTGAGTACCAGTTTCTGTAGACACATTTGGGCTTTAGAAGTTTTTCATTGCACATGTCTAGATCGCCAACGGCGTATGCCAACCTGAAGCGAGCTGTGAATGCAAGGAAACAGGTAGGCGTAGAATTAGACCGCTCTGGATTCATAGACAGGTGATTTCAGCTCAGGTGAAGCGTCGTCTTTCAGGTTTGTGGTCTGTCGTTTTAGCGTCGGGCTTCCCTGACGTAGCTTGCCAAGATAAGCCCAAAAATTGACCATGTGCTTCACAAGATTGAACAAGAACTCTTTGCAATTCAAACTGGCCCAGTAGCCACCTTCCCTGTGCATAAAGACACATTTTCTCCAGTCCTTGCTACCTTCACCAGTGTTTCTTATTTCCAAAATCTTCGCTACCTATCGACTTGGCACGTGGTCCCTTAGCTCATATAAGCCCACTATTGTTAGCGTACGGTTTGTGACCTTGACAGCAACCCATCTTTCGTAGCGCAAGTTGCGAGCACGGCTATTTTGCCTTTCGCACTTGTGGCCGCGCAGGATCACAAACATTGCCGGGCTTACTTGAAGCTCGAGAATCGTCATCACCGAGAACTAGCCGACAATGGTCTCCTCCAATGAGGGGTCTTTGAGGCCTGGAAGCGCCAACCAGAATGAGACTGCTGAGCAGTCGCGGAGCAGGGACGTGGAAGACAGCTCGTCACCACGCTCCACAACCAAAAGTACGTTGTATCTCCGCTGCACAAGTCATTACTGCACCGGCTATGTATGGTCGCTATCGTCTGCTTTCCTCTCTTTTTGGTTGCAATTGCGCATCCCACAGACATCTCCTTGCTGCATGATAGCATCATGTCATTCTTAGATCTATTTAAGATCAATGTAACTTTAAGAATATCACTCAAGCGGTTAATATAGAGCTCGTATGGCTTCAAAGATATCATCGCGCGGCTCAAACTGAGCCTTCTGTTAATGGCTCTTTGGAATAACGGCTTATATTCATATTCACAGTAGTTTCCTTTCCCGACGAGAGCATCTCTCCTTTAATGATCGGGAAACAAAAAGAACTCGACCAGAAAGACTATCTCGACCTCGACAAATCAGTCAACACTCCTACTAATACCACTTACAAACAGCATACCGCAAGTCTAAGCCGTAAGCGACTGTCCGGAAGACCCTCGGTTGAGCGCCTTGGGTCAAGCAAGATCCACGGCCTCGAAGGGAACCCGTCACTCACTTCTCTTCTCTCTGAGAGTTCTACAGACGGACACAACCACCACTCTCATGACGGTCTATTTAAGCATGTCAGTGCTTGGATCAAACAAGAGCGAGCAAGGCGAACAGCACGACGAGCTAAGAGAAAAGGCGCCGCCCTAAAAGTTGAAGCCCAAGACCCTGAGTCTGAGAAGGTGAATGCTGAAGATGATGGACAATCCACAGGTACTCAACCTCGAAGAGGCTCAGACTCTTCACAAGGATCATTTGCACTTGATCAATTGGCGGGTATACTAGAAAAGACTCTTTCAATCAAGCCGGCCGAAACGAAAAGGAAGTATGCCCACGTTCGTCATCTTTCAGCAGGTTTGAAGAGGCATTCTTTAATTTCCAACGAGTCTGATTACTTCGACTCTGTGGATCAATTAGTTCCGAGTTGTGAAGCTGTTCTTGATAATTCTAAAACGATGGCGTACTCTGTCGATGCCGCAGACCCAGAGTCGAAAAACGAAAAATCTGAAAGGAAGTCACGGAAGGAGAAGGAAGCATGGGACGCATTTAAATACGAGATTTTGCGGATTATACGCACACTGCGGCTCAAAGGCTGGCGAAAAGTGCCCATGGAGTTGAGCGAGCACATGGATGTTCAGCGACTCAGCGGTGCATTGACGAATGCAGTCTATGTTGTTTCTCCTCCTCAAGAACTTCCGCAAGCAGAAGGTGCAGACGGCGTGCCAAAACCCAGGAACCCGCCTCCGTAAGCGAAGGAATATTTAGTCACTGCCTAGCTAACAAAGTATAGTAAGCTTCTTTTGCGCATATATGGTCCTCAGGTTGAACATCTCATCGACCGAGAATCAGAACTAAAGATCTTACAACGTCTTGCTCGAAAGCGCATTGGGCCATCACTTCTCGGCACATTCACCAACGGCCGCTTTGAGGAGTTTCTCAATGCCAAAGCGCTCACAGCGAAGGAACTGCGTCAGCCCGAGACCTCAAAACAGATTGCCAAGCGTATGCGTGAACTTCATGAAGGAATCGACCTTCTGAAAGAAGAGAGATTAGCGGGACCATTCGTATGGCAGAACTGGGACAAGTGGGTTCAGCGATGCGAACAGGTTGTTACTTGGCTTGACCAGCAGGTGAAGGAATACGATCAGGCGTCCAATCTGTCTCCTGCAGATAAGTGGAAGAAAAGAGGATTCGTTTGTGGTGTGGAATGGCCTGTCTTCCGGGCTACAGTCGTGAAATATAGAAAGTGGCTAGAAGAGCAGTATGGCGGCATTGATAAGATCAATGAGCGGCTAGTTTTTGCCCACAATGATGTAGGACGATCTTACAATGAAGCATGTGGATATAAAAGCTAACGACCACATCACAGACTCAATATGGAAACATTCTCCGAATGGTTCCAGAGGGTGAGTCACCGCTTTTGCTACCAGCAAATAAGCACAAGCAATTGGTAGTCATCGACTTCGAATATTCCAACGCCAATTTGCCAGGCCTCGAGTTTGCCAACCACTTTGTAAGTTTTCCGTATTCTTAATATTCCTGATGATGTGACGATACGTAGCTTTGTTTGACGAATGTCGGGGCTTACAATATCTATAGACTGAGTGGACGTATAACTATCACGATCCCGATTACCCATGGCGTTGCAACTCCAAATATTACCCCACGCTTGAGGAGCAGCATCGTTTCATCTACTCTTATCTGATGCATACGCCTTCATACAAAGCACCTGGCGGCTCTGCTTCAAACCCGACGACACCGCACCTTGGTCCGCTTCCTACATCAGGTAGTACTACTGCCCTTACTGCCTGTGCTGCTCCCAACACGATCTCGGCCTTCATGCTTGATTCACGTGCTCCGCCAGGGGAGAAATACTCCGAACAAGAGGCACAGCGTGAGCGTCAAATTGAAGAAGAGGCCCGTCGTCTCATGGCCGAAACAAAGCTTTGGCGTCTCGCCAACTCAGCTATGTGGGTGGCATGGGGCATCGTACAAGCTCATGTCCCTGGCATGCCCGATTTCGAAGTCGAAGAGAAACGAGCAAATGATGATTCTAACAAAGCTGCTAGAGGGCTTGATGGTTCGACTAACGATGAGAGTGTAGAGGCTGAAGATGCCAAAGAGAAAAAGAACGGGGAAGTGAGTAACGAAAAAGCGGACGAGACAGCTGAAGAAAAACCCGATGCGCAAGCTGATACTGACATTTTCAAATCACAGGATGAAGAAGAGTTCGATTACCTTGCTTACGCACAGGATCGTGCCATGTTTCTCTGGGGGGATGCTATTCGTATGGGCATCATCAAGGCAGAGGAATTGCCCGAAGAAGTTCAGAAAATGGCGAAGAAAGTGGAGTATTGAGCTCTGAGCTGATATTGAAACAATTTGGAAGCGATATGTCGAAAAGGCCAGTGGTACCTGTCAGAAGCGGGAATGGCTGAAAAAATGGGGTCATAAATGGTAAATGTGAAAAGGAAGGTGCATGAGATTCCAATGTCACCAGTCTACATACCATCTTCTCTGTAGATGGTAGGCATAATATAACGCTTTAAAAAACTTACTCGGCCCTCTTTGTTCGTAGGTCAGGCTAGCATACGAAATGCGCGGCATGCGAAAGTCGATACCAGCCCAAGATCTACCCAAGATCTACCTAAGATCTACTTTAGGGCTAGTTTGATGTACGTGTCTGAATGCTATGCCACTTGGTCCTGGCTACACCGGTTCACAAGAGTGAAGCGAAATGTATTGGGCTGGGCGAGGAAAGCGTCATTGCGGCCTAGCCAATAATCCGACCAACAACCGGTTAGCAACGACTATAATACGGCAGTAAGCCACTGTAAGGGTGATGAGCTTCCAACCCTTAGAGTCTGGGCATACAAAGAACTTGAGACGTGGTGGCCTGATGACGGCACTTGCATTGTGGAGACAGCGGACATCGAGCCCTCCAAGGTCGGAGCTTTCAGCACTGTCTGATTGAAATATTGTAGAACTTGTTGTATGTTTCTGTAGGCTAAAGAGCTTAGCTCTCCACGCTTGCAAGATGTTTACTACGTAGGAGGTGGCGCCCCAGCTTCGGCGCTATCTCGGTGCCGCATTTGGTCATAGTGGGGCATGACCTCACCGGCCAAGTTTCTGGCAGCTGCTCGAAAGTTCGATAAAGCGGCGGATGTTACGACAGTCTTCGAGGGGTATCGAGAAAACACTGCTTCTTACTGGCTGCTTCATGACTCTTCGGGCTTTGAGTCTTGGGCATATATAAGCTCTTATGCTTGGTACAACGTTATTCCTTTGATTTCACGCATCGCAACTAGATAACATAACCGCGTATACCGTTCAAAGTGTACCAAATCTCACTACTGGTTTACACGACTAAACTGGCTCACGCCATCTACAAGGCTGCATAGTCAAGAACTCCCCCATCATGACTTCATTCGACGCCTATACCGACCGGGCTGCTAAGGCGCTCGCAGACAGTTTTGAGCTGGCCAAAAACTATGCCCACTCGCAACTCACACCTCTTCACCTCGCGGTTTCGCTGATAGATCCCCCTAAAGATCTAGCTAATCAGATCGATGTCCCTCCACCACCGCTATTTAGGCAGGTTCTTGAACGCGCAAATGGCGACGCACAACTCTTCGACCGGGCCCTCAAGAAGGCCGTGGTACGGTTACCAAGTCAAGACCCTCCACCAGAACGCACTTCGCCCTCGCCCGCCATGGCCAAAGTCCTCCGGGCAGCCGAAGACCTGAGTAAAACACAAAAAGACAGTTTCATTGCCGTCGACCATCTCATCCAGTCACTCTGCCAGGACGCCTCGATACAACGATGTCTTTCCGAAGCGAATGTCCCGAACACCAAACAAATCGACAATGCCATACAAGCACTACGAGGCACTAAGAGAGTCGACTCCAAGACGGCAGATGCTGAGGAGGAGAACGAGAACCTCAAGAAGTTCACAATCGACATGACGGCAATGGCGAGAGAAGGCAAGATCGACCCAGTCATTGGACGAGAAGAGGAAACAAGAAGAGTTATTCGTATTCTCTGTAGGCGAACCAAGAACAACCCTGTTCTCATCGGTGAGCCAGGTGTTGGTAAGACTACGGTCGTCGAGGGTCTTGCCCGTCGTATCGTAGACGCCGATGTACCAGCTAACCTTGCCGCTTGCAAGCTACTTTCCCTTGATGTCGGTGCGCTAGTTGCTGGTAGCAAGTACCGTGGAGAGTTTGAAGAGCGCATGAAGGGTGTTCTGAAAGAGATTGAGGAGTCTAAGGAAATGATAGTATTGTTCGTTGACGAAATCCATTTGCTCATGGGTGCTGGCTCTTCAGGCGAGGGTGGCATGGATGCTGCCAATTTACTCAAGCCCATGCTGGCTCGCGGACAGCTTCATTGTATTGGAGCAACAACTCTCGGCGAATACAGAAAATACATCGAAAAGGATCAGGCATTCGAACGACGTTTCCAACAGGTGTTGGTAAAGGAGCCAACCATTCCCGAGACTATTTCTATCCTTCGAGGTCTTAAAGAGCGGTATGAGACACATCATGGTGTCAACATCATGGACGGAGCTATTGTCTCTGCTGCTACACTTGCGGCTCGCTACTTAACGCAACGTCGTCTTCCCGACTCCGCAGTCGATCTCATCGATGAAGCTGCTGCTGCCGTTCGGGTTGCCCGCGAATCACAGCCTGAAGCCCTAGACAACCTCGAGCGCCGAAGCCGACAACTGCAGATCGAAATTCACGCCCTTTCTCGAGAAAAGGACGAGGCCTCGCAGCAGCGTCTCAAAGAAGCGAAGGCAGAGGTTGCCAACATTGAGGAAGAGCTCAGGCCACTCCGCGAAATGTATGAGACTGAAAAGGGTCGCAGCAAGGAAATTCAAGAACAAAAGCTGAAACTCGACGGCCTGAAGAACAAACTTGCTGAAGCAGAGCGTATGCGCGATATCCAGACTGCATCTGATCTTAAATACTACGCCATCCCGGATGTTGAACAACGCATTTCGGATCTCGAAAGAGACAAGGCCAGGGCTGATGCAGAGATGTACGCACACTCTGCTGGTGAAGGTTCGGGACTACTCAGCGACAACGTTGGGCCAGACCAAATCAACGAGATCGTAGCTCGCTGGACCGGCATTCCTGTCACCCGATTAAAGACAACTGAGAAGGACAAGCTACTTAACATGGAGCGCCATCTCAGCAACATCGTTGTTGGTCAAAGGGAAGCCGTCCAATCAGTGTCTAACGCTATTCGTCTGCAACGCTCTGGTCTTGCAAATCCAAACCAACCGCCCTCATTCCTATTCTGTGGCCCTTCAGGTACCGGCAAAACACTACTCACCAAGGCACTTGCCGAGTTCCTGTTCGACGACCCGAAATCAATGATCCGCTTCGACATGTCTGAATACCAAGAACGCCATTCTCTCAGCAGAATGATCGGCGCACCACCGGGCTATGTTGGCCACGATGCAGGTGGTCAACTCACCGAAGCTCTTCGCCGCAAGCCATTCTCCATCCTCCTCTTCGATGAGTGCGAAAAGGCCGCTAAGGAAGTCTTAACCGTCCTCCTCCAGCTCATGGACGACGGCCGCATCACTGACGGCCAAGGCAGAATCGTCGATGCAAAGAACTGCATCGTCGTCATGACTTCTAACCTCGGCGCCGAACATCTCTCGCGCCCCAACGCCCCCGACGGCAAAATAGACCCCACCACAAAGGAACTCGTCATGGGTGCTCTCCGCAACTGGTTCCTCCCGGAATTCCTCAACCGCATCTCCTCCATTGTCATCTTCAACCGTCTCACAAGACGCGAGATCCGCAGTATCGTCGACATCCGTCTCGCAGAGATCCAGAAACGTCTCAGTGCAAATGGCCGCAATGTGCGCATCGAACTCACAAACGAGGTCCGCGATTATCTAGGTAGCGCAGGATACTCGCCGGCGTATGGCGCGCGTCCACTTGCCCGTCTCATCGAGAAAGAGGTCCTTAATCGCCTCGCTGTGCTCATTCTCCGCGGCGCGATCAAGGATGGCGAGGTTGCGCGTGTTGTTTTGGATAGTGGCCATGTCTTGGTTCTGCCGAATCATACGGATTCGGAGGAGGATTCTGAGATGTATGATTCAGAGGATGCTGCGGCGGAGCTCGATGATGATCCTGAGATGGATTTATATGATTGAGGGTGGGGATTGAAATGTGCGTTGGGAATGAATGAGAGACGGTAAGGTAATTCTTTTGGTTAGCATTTGTGCATGGAGTTGAGATGGATGGGAAAGGGATAAGAGCATGTTTTGATTTTCACGACTTTATGGTTTATGAATCGTTTGCGAAAAGTTGCTGTGCTTGATGCACTAAACTCTGAAAGTGTATATAGATAACGAGAATTTGATACACTGAAAACTTGCATTTACCTTGGCGAAGGCTTGTCCATACTATTGACGGTGCTAGTATGAAGACACAGCTGCTGTGGACGTGTTGGTGTAGCATGTCATAAACTTTTTGTCATTCCTTCATCTATCGTTGCTATGATGGACTGCCTAGTCAAACAAAAAGCTTGCCTAAGTCCGGGTATATGCATCCCACTTCATCATATTGCACAGCCTAGTAGAAGAAACCAAGGACCTTGCCAGCAACGTGCTTCCTCCTGGCCTCCTCGTGGTCCATGATACCGGCCGAGGTGGTGAGAACAATGTAGCCGAACTGACGCGAGGGCAGTAGCTTGACAACCCACTTCTCCATGTCGCGGAGTTGGACGTTGTAGCGGGGGGAGATGACACCGGTCTTGTTGATGCGGCCGTTGAGCTGGATGACAATCTTACCGTTGCGGTGGTCATCAACCTCCTCGAACTCGCCAATGTAACCTGCAAAAAAAATAATTAGCATGTTGCAGCGAATTAAACATCAGACATCATGGACAGATTCCGAAGACGTGTAAGTTCTCCGCAGAAATTAATATATCGGGCACTTAAAGGACAAAGATCGTGTGATGCGAAATCATTGTCTAGTTATCAACCCGAAGAAAGCGCATGTGCATACGCGTAGCAAGATAGGAAAGCAAACGTACCGTGGCGCTGCATGACGGTCAAAAACTTGACAATGACCTTGGACGAGGGGCGGATCAGAACTTGGCGCTTGCCAGCCTTCTCGGCGTTGTTGATGGCATTGAGGCAATCGTTGAGGACCGAAGTCTTGACCATTTTGGCGGTTGTGCAAAGAGATTCTCAATGGCAGGGGGCGACTGAGGTATCTGAGAATTGCGGTTAGCCTCCAGATGCCAGAGCATGGAGAGTGCCCTCAGCGTGCAGGCTGGAGGGTTCTTCAGCTCGTGTCGCGGAGGAGAAGCAGTGTCGTGTTCATCCTAATGGACAAGCGCGATTGCATCTCCAGGCTCTCTGAAGGGCACTCTTGGTGGATAAGGACATACCTCGTGAAGGTGTGTGTGGGTGGATGGCGTGGAAGAGAGTTGGTGGTGGTCGAACTTCGAGATGGGGGCTTGCAAAATTCCGGTGGTGGCTCGGTTAACGGGGCTTGGCAACCAGCCCCCAGCGCGTTCCTTCAACACGCGTCAAGCTCACACCACGGACTCTGCGCCGTGACAATTCGCGAACAGCACTTGACTCCTCAGGACGATTGCTTCAATCACTGCTGGAGTACACAACGCCAACGTCCAGGCTTAACAAAAATGTGGCCCTCGACAGGCCCACGTGAGGGCGCGAGCAACTAACCATTCTAGTCATGACGTAGCATCTCCCTTTCGCCATGTAGTCACATAATCTTTCCATCTCGTTCAACGGTCCGCAAACCCACTTCAAGCAAGTCTTTCTTACCCTACATCATGTCTGAAGCCTGCTGTACCTGCGCCGCGCTTTTGTCTTCTATTCCACCAACTTATGATGAAAAGACCGAGAAGCCATCACAATTTGAGCGCCGGCTTGAATGTTGTGGTCGTGCTATATGCGCTCGATGTCTGACCGACAACCCACGATTTGCCAGCTATTGTCCATACTGCCAGATAGCAACCGGCCCATCACCGCTCCCGGCACAAGGCCTCCGCGAGCCTCCCACGTATTCGCCACCAAATGGGGGGCATGCAGTCGATAAACCGCCGCCATATTCAGCACAGGATACCGACCCACTAACAGCTGAAAAGCCCAGAACCAGTCTAGAAATTGCACCCGACGCATTACATTTCGTCGATCCGAACAATGATTCGATAAGTTCCTTATCATTAAGTTATGGAGTGCCAGCCGATGCATTGCGTCGAACGAACAAGATGTTCGCAGATCATCTGCTAGCAGCACGGAGAACAGTTCTTATACCAGGGGAATTTTACAAGGGTGGTGTCAGCTTGAGTTCACGTCCTGTAGAAGGTGAGGAGGAAGAGATAAAGAAGACCAAGCTTCGGAAGTTCATGGTTTCATGCAAATTATCTGAGTGAGTGTTCTCCGCCTAGATGCTCATGTGAGAATAAGGCAAGTGTAACCGGAGCGACTAATTCCTATCAACAGATACGATGTTGCCCTCCTTTATCTTGAACAAATAGATTACGACCTAGAGCAAGCGATTGTTACATATCAAGCCGACGAAAAATGGGAGAAAGACCATCCTCTGCAAGCGGCGAAGAAAGGCAAATCAAAAGCACCACAACATATTGGAAGACGTAAGTGGGGGTTTGGAGGCGGCCTCGCTGGTCAATTGTCCTAGCGCCTACCTGGGTACGCCGCTCTCGCGTCTTGGGCGTGGAGCCCGCGGTTGTAACAACGAATATTGAGTATCCTAATATAGTCTTCTACATTGAATGTCAATATTTGTGCCAGTTTGAAAGACATGGGCGATGGAGGCGATGGGGAAGTTCTCCCTGCGACGGCCTTCCTTGCAGTATTCTAGTCTCGCGCATATACCTCTTTGACAACACGTAAGTCTGCACCCCACTACCCTCAGAAAAACGGGTATCGGCACCAGAGTATAATGCCATTCATTTCTTCTCCATTTATTGAATTTCAAAGTTCTCCGGTACCGATGTTCCCTTTGTAGATGGCTCGTATAAAATAAGCAGCCAATGAGCGAACATCATCTCTAAGCGCCCACGCATCTCAGGAATCAAGAACCCTCGAAGCGCCAGGCTAGCAGACCGGGTCTCAGACACCCACAGAACCTGCGTTCGACACGATCCGCACCTTGATTCGCCGGCTTCAGTCAAGCCATCACCCGGCATGGCATAAGTGGAGCAATAAGGACAAGCCACATTGGCCGGCCATGGTCTCAATCGCCGCTGCCACCAAATGATGGGCCACCTTCACGGTCTCTCGGCAAAAGATGACCACTAAATGCACGCTTTGGGTAACATAACGAACCGATATGCAGACTAATATCGCTATTCTAGTCACGACCTACAGCTTACGCGCTGATAATGCAGCTCGTTCGACCTAAAGTAGCACAGTGTTAGCCCCGGGTGCACGATTCCCTGCAGCGGCAACGCAAATTACCGTTCTTTTCTTTCCACTGGCTACGCCTATTTTGGGACTGCAAGGTGCATTGACAAGGGTGTACAGCCAATGTGCTATGCATACCAGAGCGCTTGAGAGACAAGTCGCCAGTCGTTCTTAAGTCCACTGCCATCCCCTTCTTCGAGCCTCCAGTTCGCTCAAGCAAACAATAGTGTGCTACATCTTTTCCAGTTCCTTGTGTTGTTTCCATTTGTCGTGTCCTTCATTTCTGTTTGCTATCAAGGTTGAGTGCTCCTGGTTGACACTCGACGACAAACGGTCCTTAATTCACAACACCTTTCTTGTCCATACTATCAAAGAACGAGAACGCCTAAAGTCGGCAACATGAAGGTCAACCCGGCTCCTCTTCACTTGGCTCAGGCCGCTATCACTGGCCTTGTAGTCGCTCTTAGCATCGCTATCCTGGGTACTTCGGCACATACTCTCGATGTCTACAACAAACAGAGGTTTACCAATCCATGGTGGATGCCGCTATGGTCCCAACATTATGATACACATGGCACTAAAGCTCTCATTGCCTCATCCGTTGTTACGTTGATCCTATCAGGAGCATTTTTGGCCGTGTCGCTTATCCCAAAGGTAATTTCAATCTTAAATACTTTCATAAAACATCACACTGACACTTACGCAGTTCAACCTTCGCCAAAAATACACACTCCGCGCACTCATCTCCCTCGGCACTATTCTCCCCTGCTTCCTCCTTACACTGATGACCGTTATCTGGGCACACATTCTCAACCGCAACAGCCCCGAGCTCGACACCATTCAGACCTGGACCTGTAGGTACAAGAACGATGTGTCGCTGCCCCAAGATATGAGTGTTCCTAGTAATCTTGGTAACTCGAGCTTCAAGAGCTTGTGCTCGGAGAGCAAGTTTGCTTTGTGGGGAACACTAGTCGTGTTCTTGCTGTTGGGAATCAGCATGGTTGTTACGATGGTTACTTGGTTGGCGGACAAGATGGCCGTGAGGCAGCAGAGGAAGGAGGGTGCTGAGATGGGCAGCGCTCAGTTGTGAGGGATACCGGTTTTACGACTGGTTTATGAGTCATGGGTATGAGGGCAGGATTGAAGATGTCTGTGATTGTCTTCTGGGGTTGCATCACGGTCCGACTTTGTATCGGTATGCTTGGAGTTTGAAATAGCAAGTTCTTACCTGAATTAGCGCCAAGGCGTAACCACATTGCGCCATTCGCAAAACAGCTTTTGTTTATTACTGGCTTTTTAATCAATGATTGGACAACTTGTTTTGTTCAGCACGAATGTTGTGAGCTCCACATGGGTTAGATGATTACCGATGCTCGCGTACAAGTATTTCTACGCACAAAGCCTGACCTAATCGTAGAAGGTAGCCTCGCGATTCTAAATCGGGAACTCACGCGCATACACATGATATTTCTATCGCACTAAAATAATATTTGAAAGTCGGGAATAAGGCTCCTCTACCATGGTAAGCCGGCGTGCATGTGTGCCGCGCATTGATTGCACCACGTTGGACAGTGCGCAAATTCGAGTCGGCGACTGTTTACTGTTTGCTAAAAAAGCAAGTATGACGGGCAGGTGCGGTTTGTATTACGGCAGCAATGTGGGGTTGCGAAGCTGAAGGGCTGGTCAGTGATTGTGAGACTTGGGTTGCAACAGTTTCGCGACACTGACAGGTGGAAAAAACATGGTGGCAAGTGATCACGTCCCGGGGTTTTGGGACTTAGTATCAGCCCTAAAGAATGCGGGAGGGTACTGGGGCGTAGAGGAGAGCTTGCTTGATCGTCTGTATGATGTATACATGCTGCTTGTCGCAATTTGTTGATGGCTGTATCCTTACACACGATACTTTGGTGTACTATCAATAAAGTACGTGGAGGCGGATTGGCTGACTCGAAAGAGGCCTTATTGGTGTCATGTAGGTGCCATGTGAAGATTTTAGTGGCAAGGCAAGCGGGTAGCGTTCTTATGTTTGATGTGAAACACTATCATACGATTTACTCTAGAGTTATGTAACGAAGGATTGTAGTCACTGGCATAGTTTCAAACTCTTGTAATGTAGGCCTGATACCTTTCCACTATCTTTAAAGTGGTCTTTGGGCGTTATCTACGTGGAATGGATGCAATCGGCTTTCTCAGGTGCTGACAAGGACTCCTTCTTAAAATACATACTTATAAGGCGAAATATATCGATAATGCTTGGATTTACAGCATGATAAATCATTGTGCGTGGTGATGTTCTCGTACAGATAAGCTTGGGGGCGAAATGATGCCCTCAAGAGTGCAGCAATATAAGCATACTTGATGGCAATGGTATGAGCTAAGAACAAAAAGGTGCCTCGGTTAATTAATTCTTACATCGTAAGCCTGCCTTTTGGTTGACTGTGATGAGCATTTACAGATGCATCAAATCAATAGCTACCATGTTATTACTAGGAAGACGACCACGGAGTGCCCCACCAAAATAAGCGCACATCATGCTACTTGGATAAATCGATTCTGAGGTCTTCGTCGTACGAAGCTAGTTAGCTTGCGAACTATGCTGAATTTATGATACTGCCGAAGTCTAAGTCCTCGCCGATGTGGAGCTTGTTCTCAATGAAATTCCGGGCGTGGCGATCAATGTCACTAGTCTCGCCCCGGCCAATGCCGCCATTGACGGTCCTTTACCACAAGGATATGGAATACCTGGGGCAACCCGTCGTGAGCAATTCGTGCTTCTTATCCCGAAAGCAAGTAGATTATGGCAGGCATGTCTATGCAGAATTTGCTGTTGTTGGGGCTCGGTCTTGTCGACAATACTGCTCAGCCGGTAAAACTTCGACTTCCTGCTGCCCCAACACCTGTGTAAACATCCTCACAGGTGGCAATAGCAAGAATGTATGTTGACTTGGAGCGCTAGCGAAGATGTTCGGACGGATAATAATAAACCAAGCGCAAGGGTGGTGGTTAGTATGAGGGACTAGGCTCGGGGGCTAAAGAGACAGGAGACGTGCGCGCAGGGCCAGTGCATTGCATTGCATTGCGCATTGAAATTCCCCTCTCACGCCGCCCATCCGATTCCGACTTGCTTGCTACCCTTTCCAAAGGCGCTGGACCTCGTGCACTCGTGCCTTGGAGAATATGCACACGACTGAACGACACCGTAACAAACGACCCTTCCAGCCATCCATCACCAGCTACTTCGCCAGGGACGACTTCGACGCGGAAGGCGACGATTTGCGGGGCCTGAGGCCGATTACCCGACCGCGGATAGAACACGACGCCTCAAGAGCAACACAAACACATCAGAGAGAGAGTCTTGCGCCTACAGTCCCAGGACACGTGCAATCAGACCTATTGCAAGTCGGCATGCGTGTTCGCAAGAGCGTGCCCGAAGGGTACAAGACACACAATAAGTTGTCTGCCCTGCCCACAATCCAAACCACCTTGGTGACCCCAACCACCACCATGACAGCTGTTAGCCTTGACATCAAAGCACCGAGCGGGCCTGTGCCAGAAGATTATGTTCATCAGCGAGAATTGCTGCCATTTTGTGGTTTGCACAAGATCGGTGGCTATGCAGAACAACCCACCACCGACCGATCGACAAACATCTTCCCACTGCCTGCGCAAGCCTTCTCGCAGCCGTTCTCTTCCCAAGGCTCCACCGACTCGGGCTATGGCTCCGAGCCACTGCGGCCAAATCTTTTAAATCCATCCAAGCGATCGTGGCGTGATGAAGATGACGCACGGCTAGATATCAGCGGTAGCAACTTCTTCTTCTCGATTCCGATGAAGGGTACTGTCGAAGAAGTGCCTATCAGCCCTTTAAGTGAACTGCCATCCCAGAATGCCATGCTGCCCATAGTAAGGCAGTTTGCGCAGCCGAAAAGTAGGAGGTCAGCAGCGAGAATGGGCATGAGCAACGACGAGGATATCGATATGGATATTGAGAACACGGCGCAGGTGGACGGTAGAGTGGTTGTGGGAAGTGCCAGTGATTTCGAGGAAGCAGACTTCCTCGCTATTGGTGAGGTTTCGATGGGCGGCGTATGATTGCATGAAGCGAGCAAACTCGCCATTCTCTTCCATTTTCTTTTTTTTCATAATCCCTTCTCGCCTATATTTTTTGTCCCGCACCCCTCATGGGGCCCTTGTCCCCCGCTGCTGCATTTTGGTTAGGCGGTACACACAATTGGCGTTTTGGTGCTTAGGAACAGCGCTCTATTGGCGCAAGTATACCCTGTTGTCTAATGATTATGACCCTAATTTCGATAACGGCTATAGAATGGAATTTATAACCACCACGCCTTTCCGTAGTGCTTATTAAAGCTTATCGAAGACCTTGAATCTCTCATGCTGTCCAATTCGACTCATCCTCCACTTGACTATAGTACAAAACGACCATTAAGATCCAAGCCTGCCTTGCAGCCTTGCCGAAAGATGCTTTCCCAAGTATCGACATCACGACTAAGCCGAGCCACTATGGATTATCGAGGTAACAGATCATCGCGCAAGATAATTGAGACAGAAGAAAAGCAAGTCCATAAGTGAGTTGTTGTCTCTCGCGTCTTCTTAGCCCGTACACTGATAAGATGACTCGATCGAAAGAACGCAATTAATGGTCGAGCTGTGCTACGGTATGAGCATACTCAAGTCCGCTCGATCAATGTTTGACTGAAAGTAGATGGAAGACCAATGCGGTATTATTGAACTGCCATAGCCTGGCATGGGAGTATTTGATAATTATGTCATGTGGCTCTGCACTGGACGTTCAATCGACGATGAAATTCGACGGCATGACTGACCAGAATGGAGCAAAAGTGTTTATTGTATCCGGACATAGTAATCTCTTTGTGGATCTAAACATCAAAGATGTCGCTATCAATAATCTTATCGTCTTGATGACGAAGCGCAATAAATTCTTTGGTTGTTTTCTAAATGGATCTATTCGTTTATAGCTTTGACCAAGAGCTCTTCGCATTTACGGCATATGGACTTGAGTGTAATTTTATAGGAATTTCGCTCCTAAAAAGGCCATGATACACGGAAAACTCAACGTAGCAACTGACCGTATATTGATCACCGGGCCGGGGTAGGTGCGAAGTATCCTGTTAGTACAGAGCTCTTCCGACACGCCATAGACCGTGGTCCTTCTTATCAAGCAAAACGCATTTGCATCTAGACAGAGGTCGTACCTAGAGTATTTCGGCTAGCCGGTCGGGTCTACTTGCCGTATGTCAGCTCACACCACGGATTCACTGACCAGAAAGAGGGGCCGAGACTGACTTCCGGGAGTTAGTGAAATTTTAGCTTCTATGATTACTGTATATTTATGATGGATAGCTTTGCGGTTAAGGTTATTGCACACATGCCACTAACCTGTTCGCCCAACCTCCCTACCCACTACTGCCACAACAACTCGCCGACCATTTCCCGTCCTGCTAGATAAGGTATCCTACAAGTTCAAATACAGTTGTAAAGCTTTTAGCAGGTATCAAAATGACGCCTTTGCTCAGCACTTCACTTCCAGAAAGCACTGCATCTAACACATTCATCCTACTCTACGCACCGCAAGATAACACCAACTTGCTCAGTCCAATGCCTGCATGACCTGGGTATTAGTTGCTGGTTGAAACGTGTCAAGGTCACATGCAGTTACCGTTTAAAAGAATTGATGGAGCATTGCTGCAGCATTTGTAAGCTTGCTCCCGCTGACTAAAGTCCATTTTCTTGCATAGTAAGTTCGTTGTCTCACTCTTGTGTCCGAGTCTGCGTCTGCGCGGTCTTGGCTGCAACACGAGATTAGATCTTGGCGCGTCGATCACTTTGAAGCGCCAACGCGACCTACGAATCGTCATCCCCCACCAAAATATCTGATCGTCACCCCTTTTGTTGGATAATTTTTGAAGGGATGCCTCTTGACAAGCGTTGGGATGACATGGAACCGTAAACCGCAGACAATCAAAACCTGGGACCTACCAAGGTAATCTTCAGGACAGATTGGCAGAATCATTCCTCCGCTATGATGACCAGGAAATCTAAGTTTCACCGCACCTGTGGGTAAGGCTCGCGGGCACCACAACGAATTAATCTGGTGTTCCATCATCTTAATGTCTCGAACCGTCACTCGACTCCATCACGCCCCCATGAATCGCATTCGGTGCTCCTCAAGGGATAGGACAAGAATATGTGCGCACTACTTAGGCTCGGCGTCCGAATGCGCTTATGGAATAATCCGGAATCGTGATGACGAATTTATCTAGACGCAATACCGGTATTTTCCTTCTTGAAGGTGTCGAGCATTGACTCCGTGGCCCCCCGCTTTGAGCCATACCTGCCGACCGTGCACCGATGCAACCATGGGGAAGCCTCGATTGCCGGGAGTGCGGTACTTGAGCATTGTTTCTCGTTCAACAAGGTTACCCGTTTGATGGACCCACAGCCGGCACAAGTGTTGGAGGAAGTACGCTTCGTCAGCTGGAGTGTCGGGACTGTCACCTCTGCAGCCGCAGATGAGCGGTTGTCAGATGTGGTCAGCTCGGACTGGTGGAAGAAAGCGGAACAAGGTAATTGTACTCTCGTATCATAGAGGGATGCATCCTGAGATCATCGAATGCACGACATAGAACGCACGGATCCAACCTAAATTGTATTAAAGTAGCGCTAGTGGACAGCGCCAACCGCGGGAGTTGCTTTTCATTTCTTGGGTACTACTCTCGGATTGAGCCAAGGGCTTGGTAATTGTGATCCTCCACTGGCAGCCTTGCTGATCGGCAATCCAGTGCAACTTTGTTTGTCCCTGCGCATCAGATTTGACACCCTCTAAAGCGTACACATTCTCCGGTTTCTAGGCGCATCTTGGTTCTCTTGGAAGTTTCATCGAATACTTCTTGTAATGTCTTGGTTTCAGGAGCCGTTCTGGGCGTCGGTCTTTGGGGTATATACTTCGGTACCTCCATGAATTTGTGGGGGGGGACGTAGGTATACACTATTTATTTATTTGCATTTTCTTCAGCGTTTGTTGGGTAGATTTATCTACACTTTTTGCGCGACTTCTCCCTGTCGTGTATGCATTAGGACGGTTGCATGCCAGTGAACCAGACCCACCACTTGGACCGTCCAAGTTTTTCATGAGCACAACTGTGATTGTGTTCTATGGACTAATAGGTGGATTTCAACAATTTTATCTCAAGTTCTTTGTTATAAGCGCGCCCTCAGAACAGTCCTTTCATCTCTAGAACAAACCTTGATCACAGCTTCAGAACAGGTATGAATAACCATCGATCACACAAACCAAACTCTTTCTTACCAGCCTATAGCAATCAAGCCACTTCTTCCACCAACACAATGTTCCAAATTCGATTGAGCGGCGAAAAGCCAGAACCAAAGCCATATTACTACAACCGGATGAATCCGGAAGAACTTGACGTCTGGCTCATCATCGTAAGCATTTCTGTCGACTTGGTTCTGAACGAATATCAAGCGGATCCTGTTTCAAGAATCACATAACTAACTGTTTGTAGGGCGAGCAAAAGTACGAGTGGATTCGAGATGGCAAGGGTAAGCTCAAAAAGCGTCGCCTGAGCCCCAAAGATCGGGCCGCTCGACAGAGGATGTTCTATGACACGCGCGTAGGGCGTGGTGTCTGTGGAGATGAGTGGATGCGAAAGAGCATACCACATAGACGAGCTCCCTGAGGGCTTTCGGGGTGCTATTTTGGGTAACGGTCCGAGGCTTCATGAAGCTGCTTGATTCATTTTCATTTTTTTTTTCTTACATTATTCCGGCTTGCTTCACCATAGCGAGCAAGCGACGGCGCATTGGTCAAGCCGCAGCATGTCAACGAAAGTGCTTTGAAGACAGCCAGGCTATGTTCTCCTTTGTCAGTTTCTTTGTCTCCAATATAGACGTTTCATGATGTATCTTGTAGTGTTCGCATGCGTTACTTGTATGTATCAGCATTACAAACCATTTTGCATATCCGCAGAAGATATGCAAAGGTCTTCGGCTATGCTTTTTGATCGTGGTTGATGGATGTGAAAAGGTGATTCCGTAGGCTGAATTCAAGGCACCACTTGTCGCCGATTGGCTGCTGGGGCCATGGCAGGGGCAGTGTTCCTCCATCGCCACAAAAAGTCGGCTGTGACACTCACACCACACAACGGTCAACCCAGCAAACTTCTATCGTAAACACAATGTTCTGGCCATACCCATGAAGGAACACGCCTTGAAGAGCCACATCAAACATCCCCTATACATCATGTCAGACGAGGTTGAACCTCTAGTAGTCTGTTCAGGAGGTGATCTCATCCTCGATGTTGCCCAGGATGAGAACAGCGAGCGGTATTCATTTCGCGTCGACTCGAAGACACTGCAGCAAAGCTCACGGTACTTTGAGAATCTGTTGAGTGACCGCTTCGGCGAAGGGCAACAACTGTCCGCAGCTCTTGAAGCCCTCCAACTGGGCAAACATGCGGATATTACCGGAGTACCCATGGATATACTTCCCCACATATCCATCACCAATATTGGTAGAATAGCGATATCGAAAAATTCTGCGATACAGAAATTGCTTGCCGATTTCCTCCGTGTAATCCATGGCCTCGATCTCGGTACATCTAATCCACCAGTCGCAAACCTGGCTAATCTCGCCGTCGTCGCCGACCGATTCGATGCTGTCGCGTGCCTCTCGAACTACGTACGAAGGAAGAAGTACCTGCAGATTATCGATGCCAAGTCAAGTGGCAAGCCTAATCCAACGTTGACAGAGGAGAGAGTACGACAAAAGCTGTTTATAGGGCTGCTGTTCGACCATCCAGGATGGGTTACGAAATACTCTAAGCACCTGATGTTGCGCGACTCGGTGCAATGGCGGCCTGAAGTACAGGAGGACCATACCAAAGCCTTGTGGTGGGATATACCAAATGGCGTGGAGGATGAGATGATTCGGCGGCGAGAGCACATTTTAGAGACCATCAACTCCCTGCAAGCACACTTTCTCAAATTGTACACGTCAGGAGAGCGGCAGTGCAAGCTTGGATATGACACCTCGCTGCAATGTGATTCATTTCAGCTTGGTGAGATGATACGTTTCTTCCATAAGATTGATACGGTCAGGTTGCAAGGCAAGATATATGACAACACAGAGCCGACCTACTACTTGGGAGATATTGATCGCCTTCTGCTCTCTCTACGACAGTGCTCGAACTATCAGGTCGACAGCAATCACGCACATTGTGGCTTACGAGCACGCCTTCTTCCCCTACTTGACCTTTTACACAACCAACTCAAGTTTGACTCCGTAAGCCTAGATATTGGCATTTGTTTGGATTGCTGGGACAACCACCGCTCAGCATACGCCTGGATGCTAGCAAAGCGACCACTTTTATGGGCTCACCCACGATCCCTTATGGTCAGCCACAATCAAGGAAGATTTGCAAACAGTGTCATGCAAAAGGGGCATCAGCGGAAGTCAAGTAGTTGCCTGAGTAAGCATGCGGCAGTCAGGGACCTGTTCATCGCTGTAGAAAGGCAATGGTCCTTTGGGTAGGAATGCCTCTAGAGGATAGCGTGGGCAATTTAGGTAGTCATGATGACAATCTCCAAATCTCCGATCCTAAGCCAAAGTAAACATCACCTCGTGGACCCCAGCTTTGGGGGCTAACAGTTTCAGCCCTACCGTGGCTGCGAACTCCCAGACATCAACATGCATATGAGATCAAGAGCCTTGTATCAGCCAGTCTTCCGGCGAACTCGCGAACTCAAATATTTAATTTGAATCTAGACCCCCTGATAGGCAAGTAAAAAGATCGGTACGCCAGGAAAATGATATGATAAATTCAGCACCACCAAACGGTGTAGTGAGGGTGGTGCCACCAGCCATAGCCGCTTCATGTGCCATTTTCCCGAAACAGGTGAATTTTTTGCCAAGACGAACGCTGCCTCTGTGCGCGACTGAGGCGATTTTTGTATATAGTGGCATAATATTTGAGTTTTCACAAAGGTCATTCGCTTATATCACAGCCCTGTACTTTGTGATTGGTTTTTGTTGTGGTGCTGCGCCTCGTAACACTTGTGAGCCTCCTGAGGCTGTGTTTAGCTAGCGCGAGAGGCCGGTTGGTGGCGACCCGCAAGGCGCACCCAACGCACTGCAAACGCTGGCGCTAGAGAACAACGAACCCATGTTGGTGGCAGTGATAGTGGCGGCAGCAGTCCGCCTTGAGCCTTGAGGGCCGATACATTCTTCATTATAAAAGAATAGCACGTTAATGTTGTATAAAGGGGTTCTGCACCCATGATCGGGAGGTGCAGTCCTGTACCCAAGCGCAAACAGATACATTATTCAGACAAGACTTGTTTGCTCCTCTGACTAAGTCGAAACAAAATCATTGTTTGCTCTTACCCCATGACTATCTCGCTAGCGCCATATAAAATGCACAGTAGACGGTGCTCCTGCACTGCTGATCCTCTCAGACTCTCCACAACCACCACCTCATCGACATCCCCAAGAGTCAGCATGTTTAACACTTTGAAGAAGAAGCTTTCCAGAAAAGGCTCCAACCCTTTCGCTGACAGCAGGAGCTCGACCTCACACTCAACCTTCGGCACAGTACGTTCTCCAAGTAGTGGCCTGTCGGTACCACAGGAGAACCACGGCAGCCCATTCCCATTCTCATCGCCCGCTACACGGAGACCTGGTAAGTGGCATGACTTTTACCCAAGCCGTGCTTGCGATGCAATAAAGTGTGCTGACAACCTCACAGATCGAACAATCATGGACCCCTTCACTTCAGGAAGTGAAGATCCACCTGCGTACACGATGCATACACAGCCGCATCCACCATCAGCTTGGCAGAATAATGCGAGTTCATCACAGGCAGTTGGCGCTTCTGTTGATGCCGACCCATATGCATTCTTATCGACTTTCGACACTGTCTTCTTGATTGACGATTCGGGTTCTATGGCCGGCCGTAATTGGAGAGAGACTGGTAAAGCTCTCGAAACCATCACTCCGATTTGCACTCAGCGTGACGCGGACGGCATCGACGTTTATTTTCTGAATCACCCTGATTCTTCGGTCTACAAGAACATCACTACTGCAGCCACAGTCACCGAAATTTTCCAGACTGTTCGGCCCTACGGTGCGACCCCAACTGGTCAGCGTCTTAATAAGATACTCAGACCTTATCTCCAGCGTTTCGAGAGCAAGCCCGAGTCTACTAAGCCAATCAACATCATCGTCATTACCGATGGCGAGCCATCTGATGATGTTGAGTCACCTATCATCCACGCGGCCAAGAAGCTAGATAAGCTCGATGCACCTTCATGGCAGGTTGGTATCCAATTCTTCCAGGTTGGCAAAGAACCCGGTGCACGCGAGCACCTCAAGCAGCTTGATGATGGGCTTAGAGAGCTTGCGGGGGATGACGAGCTTAGGGATATTGTGGACACAGTACCCTTCAAGGGCGAGGGCGATTCAGAGCTAACCGCTGATGGGATCCTCAAAACTGTTCTCGGGGGAGTGCACAGGAAGCTTGACAGGGGTTCAAAGGAAATACATCGTAAGGCATAACCACAATATTTTGGTAGGTGTTCAAGGCGAGTCAGCCTTGGGACGGTGGGAGGTTTAGGTCAGGCCACTGTTCAATGGACTGGCATGCATGTCGACTTCATGACCTTTACTTTAATGGGAACGGGCGTTATACCGAGATTGGCGGAAAATTTTTCCATTTTGGCTACTACGCCTACATCACGATACCCAGTTGCATCTCAACTATTCGGATCTGGGCTGTTATGGAGTCATCGGTAAAGTAGAAATTCTTAAACTTTTAAATAGACTAGTTGCATAAAATATCCACTTCTTCAAGATGCCCCGCATGTGCCGTCAGCAGATTTTGATTGTGGGACGTATGTGTTCAAGCGCTGGGAGCGAAGGAGCGGTGCCTGGTATGCCTTACGGCGCAAGGCAGAATCGGTTTCTACCGGTTCATATGGACCCCATTTCCTAGTAAGCGAAACACCTCACAAAATTTATCGAGCGGTAATTAGACCATTATGACAAAAACAATGTACCGAAAGACACGAAGTAAGCATGACTAAGGATGTGTGCGGCATAGATTGGGTATACGAAATGGCCGGCTCCCAATGCCTCACGAGTATTTGAGAACATTGTATATTGGGTCTGAAGAAACCAACCACTTGCTACAAGTTGAAATTACCAGTCTCTTGCAGCGATGGAGCAACCATTCTTGAGCTGCCTAGGAACTGCCTAGGAACTGCCTTGAAACAATACTTGCGTGGTTTGTAGTAAGATGGTATATGTTCATTTGAGTGATACGAGAGGCAATAGAAAACCGAACGATCGCGTTAGTGCGAAGCTAGAAACTTTGATTCGAATACATCGATGCCGCGAGAACCGTCCTTGACGCAATACTATCAGCGCTAGTACATCTCATGAACAAGCTCCTTTACAAATTATGAAAACTTAATATGCCTTAGCGGAAACGGCGCATTAGATGCCCTCACTAAACAAGGGCCTAGATGGAGGAGACTTGACGAGGCAGATTTGGGTCCTTGTGGAGTGATTACTATACCTTATTGGATCATGTTTGCTTGCTTGTGTCACTATGGGTCAGTGAACTTTACGGGGAACTCTTTTTGATAAAATGCAGATGACCTTCTGTTACTAGGGCCTTATGCAGCATATCATTTACCCCAAGCCATTTCAAATACTAGGGAGCATTGGCATGCCGATAGCCGTCGCCACCAAACCGAAGTGTGCCTAATGTCCGGATCTGGTGAACGAATGTGACCCAAAGAGGCACTGCATACTAGCAGTAGAACACTCTCATACAAAGATCAACAATTGACTCAAGTTGCAGCAGATACGTAATGCACGATGCTTGCGTACATTGAGTACGCGGCCTATCACCGCGATGCGCCGAGAGCTCCCTTGTTCAAATCTCCGAGTCGGCTCCCAGCGGAACTGGCAAACAGAAAGTATGCCTTGCCACCCAGGAACCATACTGCTGGATAGACGGGTATCGAAACGGGCGGCTCGCAGTTCACGTACCTTTTGGATCTCACATGTAGCCCTGTGTCTGCTTGGTACGTCCATGGGGCTTCGATCGCAAGGTTTACAGGGATGACTAAGCATGAGCGAAAACAAATGCTATGTCTGTGGCGGTGCCCGGCCCCATTTCAACACTGCACTCCATGACCCCTTTGCTGATTATGTCAGGTAAAGGTGAAGAACAGTAATGGAAGGCAGCAAAAACGTCATTGGCGACAAAGTGGATCTTTGGGTTCGGCCCACCATGTCCGAAGTCGGAACATCCTACGGTTTGCGGCGGGGTAGCTGTGTAAACTGTTGACCAAGTACTGAGAGTGCAACATCTTCATTTCTCAAGAAAGATTCTCATATTTTAGCAATGCCTTCGCACAATATTGTCGTTCTCGCTGGTAAGGAGCTCCATTTTGCATCTTGAGTGTGAGACTAACTGCATCAGGTGACGGCGTGGGTCCTGAGGTAACAGCACCTTGCATTTTATTGTAGTACAACAAGCTCACAGATTCCAGGTTATTGCAGAGGCTATCAAGGTAAAATAGTTGAATCTAGTCTAATTAAGAGGTGGAGTACTAAAAGTGTCCAGGTTCTCAAAGTAGTCGAGAAGCACACGGACAATACTTTCCTTTTCCAGGAGCATCTGTTTGGGGGGTGCTCGATAGACGCACACAATAACCCGCTTACAGATGAAGCCCTCGCTGCGGCAAAGGGTGCTGACGCCATCATCCTCGGCGCTGTTGGCGGCCCAGTGCGATACCATGATGACCCTATACTCTGCGCATTGTAAGCTAACCCATAACGGTAGAAATGGGGAACCGGAAAAGTGCGACCTGAGCAGGGCATTTTAAAGCTGCGCAAAGAACTAGGCACCTTTGGCAACCTGCGACCGTGCTTCTTCGCCTCCGACTCGCTCGTCGACTCCTCGCCCCTTAAAGCCGAACTGGTCCGTGGTGTCAACTTCAACATCATTCGTGAACTTACAGGAGGCATATACTTTGGCGACCGAAAAGAGGATGAGGGTGACGGTAAAGCCATGGATACGGAGCCGTACAGCGTTGAAGAAATTGAGCGCGTCGTGCGGCTAGCCGGCAGCTTGGCGTCTGTCGAGGACCCACCAGTTCCCGTATGGAGTCTGGACAAGGCGAATGTGCTTGCAACCTCGAGATTATGGCGGAAAACGTTTGAGCGCATCATGAAAGACGAATACCCGCATCTCAAATCCGGAACCCATCTGATTGATTCGGCTGCCATGTTGATGATCAAGAACCCCAGAGCATTGAACGGCGTTGTAGTCACCAGCAATCTATTTGGAGATATTATCAGTGATGAGGCTAGCGTAATTCCAGGCAGTCTTGGCTTGCTACCAAGTGCTAGCTTGGGTGGTATTCCAGATGGCAAGACGAAGCTAAATGGCATCTATGAGCCTATTCATGGTATGTTTTGTTTTGTGCATGTAAATTTCGTGTATGCCTGCTCATAAACTATAGGTTCTGCACCCGATATTGCTGGTCAAGGCATCGTCAACCCAGTTGCCACCATCCTCTCTATCAGCATGATGTTCAAATACTCGCTATGCCTGCCCGAACTCGCACAAAAAATCGATGAGGCTACGAGAATCACTATTGATAAGGGAGTCCGAACGGGCGATATTGGGGGTTCTTCAAAAACTTCCGAGGTCGGCGATGCGATAGCCGCTGAACTTGAGACTTTGTTTAAAAACTAAGCCTCATGGTGGGAATTGCGCGATTGAACACTCCTCCTAGTTACAATATTGAAACGAAGAATACCATTATATGAAATCGCTTAACTGTATTGCTCAACAGTGTCAAACTCGAACCATCTTAAATTGATTCTCAAATCCAGGATTTCACACCGTCACTGTTCATCAAAGAATGAAAACGATGCCAGCAAATGCTACAACTAGCGGTATGTTATTTCTACAGATACACTTACGCTCCTATGAGTCTAGTAAGGTTGCCAATAGCGGCACAGCGAAGTGTTTTCCACCTTGGAGACTATCCAGCTGTGATCAGACCCGCCTTTTAGATGTTATGGTATTGTTTATTCAATTTTACCTAGTTACTTCCTTTCCTTTATTCTAGCAGGATACAACATAGGACTTGCCTTGGATATAACCTCGCCAATCTTAAGCCCACTAGCTTCAACTATAGTAAACCGGAAAGCAAATCCGCATTCCTCCCAAAGCCGACACAGATACCATGCCCCACTCCTACCCCACAACCAACACAACAATTGACTTTGTAGCCATCCACCCCGAAATAGCGATCCTACACGGTTGCACCATCCGCGCCCCCAACAGTATATACTTTCGGGCCTCCCATGGTTCTTATTACCAACCACGCCAACCTTTTTTCGCCTATAACCTCGCCGCATACCCTTCCCAGACCCGGTGCATCATCGACGGGGCAGACCTAGTGAACGTAATACCCGACGATTCCGCGCGAAATTGACTACGTGGGGTCACCGATGTGATACTAGGCTTGAAAGGATGAGAGGAAGGGGGTTTTATTTTTTTTTTATTTTTTCAATTTAGTAAATGCTGTCGGGTTATGCTATAATTTTTTGACTCCGCTAGGAGCTAAACTTTGTTTACCCCTCGCTAGCCTAGTCTCGGTCAACTTTACCTTATGGGTGCATAAGGCTTGAAAGTCACGGGTAAGGGTGGAAGTTCGGTATCATTTGATATGGATATGCTAAATTGCTGAAGGAAGCGATGTCCTTTGAGAGAGAGGAAGAAAGAGAAGATGATGTTTCAAAGTATGGATATATCGTGTGGGTTTGAGAGGCGACAGATTGTTCGTAACTAGTTGTCAATGTGGTGGCAATTTTGTAACCATAGACTGATCATGTCATTGAGGTTCCTTGAGTCTATCCTTGAGACCATTATAATCAATATTCCCCGGAATTCCTCCTGAACTAGTATTTGATCTGTGTTGTGCTTTCATTTGCACCACTCGCCAACAGCCATTTCTTGGGGAAGGGAAACAGCGACTATCGAGCGTGACACTGAAACCCGAAAGGCAACGACTGAACATCTACTACTGTGCATGGCGCTTAAATATATTCTTTAGTGCAATAATTATAACATCTTACATGACACTAAAAGCAAATGCGCGGTATGCATCTTGTGGTTAATATCGAGAATAGACATCGGATGTGCATAGAACATTCCGCGTTCTTCCTCATTTATCCGAAGCACAGCATCTGCGGTTGCAGTCATGTAGCGATAGCGTTATCATTACGACGCGATGCAATGCGGAGATGTATATTTCAAAGGACGAATGTCTGCTATGTGCAGGAAATGGCCCACACCATCTTTATTTACCTGATACATAATGTCTCGATTGGTGGCGTGTCAGCCGCTTACAGTAATTTGCACCAATACGTGCTTATTTGTGGGTTGCACATTTTTGGCTGTTAATAGACGTGCAGATTGGCTAGAAGCACGCGTAAGCTTTCGCCTATGTCGTGCAACAGATTTTTGCCAGATTTTCCACAAAGGATGGAGACCCTAGGAAAGTATGATAATCAGCTGAATGCGTATCCCTAATATGGAAATTGGATTCCTTCGACCGGCGCCGTATTCGACATGTCTGGAGACTTCTGCCGTAGGCTAGTCGGCCCCCGTTTCGAAGCCCCGTAGTTAGGATATCGGTACATTTACAATTGCGAATTTACCCATGCACCGTTTACGCGACATGGCGGGGTTGCCGAGCCTGGAACCGGGAATATGATCCTTGTTGGTTGGGATACTACCCTGGATTGCCCTTTTTCCATTGGTGTCTCTAACATTACAGTGCAGCGTACAAACATTCGGTTTCTTGGGCATTAATGTGTCAAACAAAAGTCGAAATCAAGGGATCATGACACCTAGACATTTCCTAATATGACGCAGGGGAGCAACGGCTGGCGTTCCGCGACCTGTTATAGCTGCCCAAAAGGTACCCGTGCAGATAAGATCTCCAATCGATAGGGCGGGTAATGGGCTTGGTGAAACGGTAGGGCGGGCCTGGGCGGTTGGTAAGATACTGCGGCCTTGGCAGTGCAACGACATGCTTCAGCGAGGTCCTGGACTTCGCTAGTAGGAGCCGTGGCTGGAGGGCTAGAATTGAGAGGAGAGTAGGACTGTGGAGAATGTTTCGAGACATGTTCAGAATGTTGGGAGGTGCTTGCAGTGCATCAGTTTTGTAAACTAGGATGTCAACGGTGAGGCCGTGATTGCCCCAAAAGCAAAAGACTTCCGTTTACCATGAACCCGACAACCGTTGGACAGCTGTTAGTACGACTGGAATTGTAACCGGACATGGTCATTAGGAAATGTTGTTTCCTATGCTTCCAAGGCGGCTGAGGGCAATGCCACTGTGATCAAGGGATGCTGTTACTCATGCGCACTCTCAGAGGCCACGAAGCATTCAGCTTGTTCTGTGACCTACTGCATTCGGCACTCTGGAGGCCTTGGTGGCAGAATGGGCAGAATACCCAGTGATGCGCCCACATGCCGCTAATCCGGCCCCACCTGGGAAAAATGGTCTTCAGATTTGGAGAAAAAGCACGAATAGGTCACCCCTGCAAACGCTCTGCAAAGGTGAGCGCAGGGGGGGTTAAGGATGGTCATTGCGGGCTTATGGCTGCGGCGAGGGCTCACCAGTGCCGACATAGCATGCACCTCCAAAGGGATGTGATGGGGCTGCTATGAAGGATTCTGGGCAGTAGCCATGAAGCGCCGAGATGGCAGACAGATTAGGTTGAGGTTGTGCTGGTGGAGGGGAAGGTTCGGAGTTGGGGAATGGCTGTGATGTGTGGTTCTCGGCACGTAGAGAGCTTAAGCGAATCAGGCTTATCGATACCTCACCGTCGGCTGAGATGGCCCGTTGCTCATGACCGGAGAGCGAAATTGATCACGACTGGGTTTATGATGCACGTTTCGACGATCAAGCAGGCCACCTTTCTGTCTCGTTTGTTGGGTTGCATGCAATTAGGCAGGAGACACAGAATCAGTCCGCTGCGAGGCCCCGCCCTGTCGCTTCGAAAGCGCTGGGCCTTGCCCGACTGGGAAAGGCGTGAAACGAGGGATAGATGCTCGCCAGCCAAAACAACAGGAAGACCGACGGCACTCTCGGACGGCGTTGGCTCCAAGCGCCACGAGCCCCCGCGGCTCACCGTTTCGAAACGTAGAGAAGTCCGCTTCTGCAGGTACGCGACTTGGTCTTGCTGACATTGGCTACGCCTCAGTCAGGGGGCGCCCGCCGAGATCCATCAGTTGGGTACTTTCGACTACGATGCGAGTCGCACAAACGCAGCGCAGGCGCTGGATCTGGCCATCCTGATGCAGAGATCCAAATGTGCCCCTCGCCGTGTCTTGGTATTATGATCTGGAATCGTCTTTAAAGCCTGCATGCTGCTCATCTGGAAAGCCGGCATCACTTCCAGTGGCATTCAATCCCTCGTGACAGGACAAGCAAGCCTTCGTCGACATTCTTTTATTTCACTCCACTCCTTTCTGTGCACAAACGCCGGGCCGTTTATCTTCTTTAAGCTCACCTGTTGCCTACAGGTTGATCTCACAACGTTCACCAAAACTTCAACACGTCACAGAGATCAAAGAAAATCTTTCACTGTTGCACTCAAGAGTTTTTATATCCTTCGCGCGATACCCAAACACGCAATTCTTCACAAAAACCCTTTCTTTGCAAACACAAAATGCACTCGAAAGCAATTTCAATGCTCGCTCTGGTTGGCGCAGCTCAAGCTCATATGAGCATGTACTTCCCTAAACCTCTTGGTGGAGCCCCGTCCATCAACAAACAGTCCACTGCGCTCGATAAGCAGTTCAATTATCCTCTCGGCTGCTGTGGCGCAGACGGTCCTACTAAACCGAGCCCTGGCATCTGCCGTGGTCACCTCGATAAGTTCGATACCGAAGAAGCCTCCGTGACCTGGCAACCTGGCCAAGATGCGTACTTCCAACTCACTGATTTCACTTATGACCCCGGTGCGCCTGGTTCTACTCACAACGGAGGCTCTTGCCAAGTTGGTTTCTCTGTTGACAAAGGCCAGACCTGGAAGGTCGCCGCATCGTATCACGGTGCTTGCCCCAAGCACACTGAAGACGGCTCTCCCGAAGCCCAAACTTTCGACTTCAAGGTCCCCACTGGTATGCCCGAGGGAGACGCCCTATTCGCCTGGGTATGGCTAAATCGCGAACATGAAGCCTTTGTCAACTGTGGGAAAGTCAAGATCGCTGGTGGCTCTGGAGGCACTGCTCCGTCAAACCCATCTCAGTCCACATCGCCAAAGCCGTCATCTGCCCCCAGCACCCAACCAAAGCCCTCGGGAACCCAGCCAAAGCCCTCCGTAAGTGCCTCGCCACAGCAGCCTGTGGAGGATGAGCCTGTAGCTTCTTCTCGACCATCTGCTTCGGGTCGTCCTGTTCGCCCTCGCCCATCCTCTGCATCTAGCAGCGTGCGCGCTCGACCAACGCCACCCACCGAGGCTGACGGATCTGGAGACTCTGAAGACTCCGAATATGACTGGTGGGCTAATCGTCCCCACAAGGAAGTCAAGAAAGGTGCTCGTAGGTATACTGTTGATGGTCACTCCTGTGAGTGCCGCCGCGAGCCTGGCAACTCCCGCTGCTACTGCGATTCCGACAATAGCCCAGCCGAGAAGCGCGCTGCACTTGAGAAGAAGGCTCTTCGTATTCACCGCCGCAATTTGTACAAGCGCGTCGATGCTTGCGATTGGGCTACCGCCCCTGCTATGGAAACTTCATACTACACGGTTGACGCCAAGTGTGCTCCTAATGCTAAGCTTAACACTCCTACTAGCGATACATTTGAGCTTGGCTGGAACGTCAACTGCGGTGTAGTTGAAGGAGACGGTCAATACAAGATCAAGATGATGGATTGCAACATGTACGGTTGAATTTGAGCCCGGCTGCATTGATTGTCTACATTTCCTGCAGTATACCCTTTCACTTCTATCCTCTCGCTTACGGTATCACTTTTGGACACTTGTCCTCTTTCTTCTCTTCTTTACCGTGTACGGGTTGCACTGTGCGGCTCGTGGTACACTCCACATTTTGCGTCGTGTTACGCTTTTGATAGCACGGGCTTGTATTTGCCTAGAACTAGCTTGTTCTCATAGCGATTGGGGACGGGGGTTTGTCGGTTTCCTTTATTGTGTCGCTCACATTTATATATATTATGAAAAGGGCCAGGTTGGGTTTGGGAAGGACAAAAAGGCAAGGCATGGAATGGGATCATGAAACGGTGTACAAACGGTGAACTATCAATAAATCAATTGATTTCTGAAATGGAATTTGTGTTTTGGTCAGAACAATGGAGAGTTGAACAGGATATCAATCAGCCAGCAGGTAGAATGGTGGTGTTCCTTGGTGTTGATGTTGGTGGTTGTGGAGGCACTGATGAGCCGTGATGTCATCAGGCTAAACCGCAACGAGGTGTTTCCGCTCAATCGAATTAGAGGACGGCGGTACGTCTCTATGGCTCCACCATACCCCTCATGTAACGGGCCTTGCCAACAGGATTTGGTTTCAATGTACGCACGCCGGCCATGCCGCCATATATCATGGCTGTTATACGCTTACTGCGCGCCGCCCTAGCCGTTACCCCCTCTCCCGCCTAACAACACCAACTGTTGATACCGCGTGCCTGACCCAATCGCGAGCGGATCGCATGACAACAATTTTGCTCCCACAATGGCTTTACAGTATTTGGCAGACACTAACGGCTGGCTCTCGTTCAAGCACAGCACCCCCGTGCTGTACATTACAGCCGAGGATGAAGAATTCGACCTGGAAACCATGCGCGCCTGGCGAGACGAGGGCTTCAATGTTAAGTATGTCCCCATGGGTAAAGGAGGAAAGCAATACGTGCAGACCTTGTATAAATTAGGCGACAGTATGGGGATTGGAGAACGATATGCCATCGTAGGTAGGGTGTCCTCATCCACGACCAGGGAACCGTGTAGCGCAATCTCAGCTGACTAAGTAGTAAGCATTCGGTGACGCAGCTGCCGTGTGTCTAGAGATATTCTCAGAGCCTAAGGCGGCGACCTCCAAGCTCTGTTCCCTCATCGCATACTACCCATCCTCGATACCCGACACCCGGCATCGCTTCACCTCGTCTTTTCGCGTTCTGGTCCATCTTGCGCAAGGCACTGCTGGAAATGAAGGCACCGTGGGTGTCACGCGCCGCCCCGAGGTTTTGGGCATTCAAGGGAAGCGCAGAACAGTCCAGAAGCGCATTACTACAGGCATAGGCGCAGGAAACCAACAGAACCAGGTCACATATCCCATCTTCACGTATGAAGGCGTAGACGTAGGCTTCGCCGAGCACGATCTGGACGAGTATGATGCAGTTGCAGATGCCATTGCTTGGAGCCGCAGCTTGAGCATGGTTCGTAGAGGATTCGGCGCAGAGGTGGATTTGGAAAAGGTGTGGGACGTCAACGAAGAACGTACGTAAACCAAACGCACTTGATAATTTAGACAAAACTAACAAGTAGCAGAGAAGTACCGTGGCAAAGATCTCGAAGCACTCCTCAATACCTACGTCAACCACCCAACACCCTTCGTAAACTTTACTCCTACCATGATCGGCGGACACGGTCCCCAAGAGCTCCGCCGCTTCTATCGTGATTACTTCCTTAAAGACGCTCCGCCAACCCTGCATATGCGCCTTATCTCGCGAACAATCGGTGTAGACAAGATCGTAGACGAACTCTACATCCAATTCAAGCACACATGCCACATACCTTGGATTCTACCCGGCGTTTCACCAACCAACCAAAAAGTTGAAATAGTAGTTGTGAACATAGTAGCCTTCAGGGCTGGCAAGGTGTGGTCAGAGCGCATATACTGGGATCATGCGAGCGTGCTTTTCCAAGTCGGTCTCTTGGATCCAGACGAGGTGCCAGACAGGTTTAAGAAAGATGGCTTGGAGATGCTGCCTGTTAGTGGAAGCGAGGCTGCAAGGAAAGTCATGGATGTTGAAGCCGAGGATGCCAACGACATGATTGAAGACTGGTGAAGTGTTTTGTAGACTGTCTTTTGGGGTTAATTGGTAGGTAGTCATTGTCTTGCTCGTTTGATACCTTGACTCAGGATGCGCATTATGCACTAGTGTATTGCGCTGTTTGCTCGTTGGCACTCTGTTGCATTTTGTTAGTTAATAGCTTGGCGAATTGGATTCTATTAGTGACCGAGCTTTACGAAACGCACTTATTTGTGTAGATGATATCGTGAGAGTCTTGTTTATTGATAGGCGGTGGGCTGATATATTGGAGACTTTGACAAACGATTCTAGAAAGAACACTCTTATATTGGTAGATAAACTATATCATCATGATACATCCGACAACATGTAAGGTAGAGACAAAAAACGAGCCTCCAATTTCCTGATTCAAATGAAGTTCTCCATTGTTCTTCGTGACATAGCGTTGTGAATGATGCTATTTCACAGCCTGTATTGAAGTCGCTCCCATCACGCTATACGCTGCAGACCAGCGTACTTAAAATTGCTATGCACGCTATTCCCTCTCCGCTGTTATCTTCAGTACACGTTTTCACCAAGCGGGCTTTTAAACACCGCATCCATACCTAATTCTACACCTACAAACAGAATGCCAGGCGGCGCATGGAGTACGCCCCAGACCAAAATATACTCGAGGAGCATCCGCTAATCCTCGATGTAGGGCATCGAGCCAAGGGGCTGTACAGGAATGGCGGCTGGGCCAATTGGCCTGCATGGCTCGCCATGTTGTTCTATGGTACGCAGCACGCAATTAGAAGGCCAATGCTATATATAAAGATACTAACAGAACATAGTCACCGTCACCCTCGGCTGCCTGAACAAAACAAAGGGCTCTGTCAACCTATACCTCGCTTCCATGGCACCAAGCAAAGGCACTGATATCCGAATCGGATACTTTAGTATGTCTCCTCCCCCTTCCCGCCTACCCTTATGTCACAGAAACTAATGTCGAAACTAGGCGTATGTGTTATAACTCCGGCAACGAAAGGCTCCTGGTTGTGTTCGCGCTTCGTCAACGGTGACAAGGGGCTTGACGGGAAACTCATTTCGCTCGTCAAGGCCGCCAAACGGCTCCAGTGGAACGCCATGTATCCTCTCCCAGCCATTACAGCAGGCGCGCTTTTCGTTCTTTGGCTCTCCTATCTCCTTTTTGGACATTGCTCGTTGGCCGGGAAGCGTTATACGGTTATCTGCCTGTGGGCTTCTTGCGCGATTGGATTTGCGAGCGCGTTGATTCCGATGATGTTGGGGCAAGCGCTTCATTACGCGGGGTCTGTGTATGGAAGTGCGTTGGAGATGAAGATTAATGTGTTGAACATTGTTTTTACGTGGGTTGCGTTTGGCTTTCATTTGGCCTATGTAGGGTTGACTGTGTGGCGTGACAAGCAGAAAGGCGGCTATGCTGGTGGTGATTATGAAGGATAGGTAGGAGTATGAAAAATATTGATGGTTCTTTGTTGATTGTTCGGCGGTGAGTAAAACCCCAAGTCGTCCCGCGAAGTATTGATTACACTATCTGAGTGCCCTTTTGTCGAGCTGCGATACGGAAACTATGGTCTCCTGTGTACATTTTTCATCTATTTATATTATAATATCTATTCATATAAGTTAGACCGCCTTCGGTGATAGGAGGGCCAGGTGGTGGTCCGGAGCCTGCTTAAGGACAACATGGTCCACCGATAACTGAAGCACACGGTGGGCCTCCGAGGGACTATAGACCACCAGTAGGACATGGAACACCAATGATGGCGGTAAACCACGCTCAACTGCCCCCTCCAGGGCATGGTGACCACATAATGGCTAGACAACAGGCTGGGTCGACAATGCATGTACCGCCAGGATCGGGTGGATATGGACTATCAGCAGCAACAGTAGGTCATGATCAGCCGGACTTTCGGGGACATAACGCTCGTGCAATAGTTGGAAAACCAACTGGGCCGAGTAGGGGGCGTGTTCCAACAAGAGAGATGGTTCCAAAACAACCTATATCTAGCTATGCTCCAAATTATACGGCTGGTGGCAGTGCGTATCAAAGCGGAGGTGCTTGTATGCCCGTGACGTCAAACAGCCTAGTATCCCCAGTATTGGATTACTGCGGTCCATCGCTAGGTCATCGATAGCAAGTCCCGCTAAATGGTTAGTCCAATAGGAGAGTATGGCCCACCACCCACATCTGGTAATGAAGGGCATAAGAATGCTAGAAATCGTGGACCCAGTGGGCCTGATACACATCAATCAGTGATAGGAAAGGTTTTCGGCAAGAAGGGTAAGGGAAAAGTGCCTAAAGATAAGGGCAAGAGCCCTAAGGCGCAAGATAGTGGCAAGACCCTTAGTTCTATGTAGGGTAAAGAGGGTATTCCTTCTGGTACCAAAGAAAAAGGGAAGGGTCTAGGTGCAAAAGATCAGGGGAAAGCTCTTGATGCCATAATAGGACGAAAAGCCCTGTAACCAAGAGCGAAGGAAGGACGCCGGTCCAAGACAAGGGCAAAGCGCCGCCGAAACCGGTGGAAAGAAATTTCGAAGAGAACAGACATTTGACCGGCGGATTGACAAATGATTCTTCACTGACTGCCTCAGCCTGGAGTGGCAACTTCTCTGCTGAACACTGACACAAAAGATAAGGGCAAAATTTCTCTCAAGGTAGTGGAAAGCCAGATGACGACCCAAAGAAAAGCTTCACCAAGCCCGAGCTCAGCCTGATAATTCCTTCATCGAAGACTAGTCCTCGAGGCAAGGCCAAAGGTCCTCTTAAGCGAGGCGAAGCAAATCCATATCAAGAATGGAAAACCCGGAGAAGGCTCGTCGAAAGTCCTCCCTAAGCCCAAATTAAATCTCTCAATCCCTCCATCGGATAGTGGTACTCGAGATAAGGGCAAAGCTCCCCTTGGGTCCATCGAAACAAAACTAGCGCAAATTAGAATGCCAAACAGGACTCCTGCGAAAGGCCCTGGCAAACCCAATCTAAGCTTATTAACTCTTTCGAAGAATGCCCTCCCTGTAGACAAGGGGCAAAACTCCTCTGAAGCCAGGCGATGGTCTGCCGCAAGATTCTTCCAAGCCCAAACTAAGTTCCCTAACTCCTTCCTCAAACATCGGCGCTCACGACAAAGGCAAGGCTCTCGTCCAGCCGGGTGTAGTAAATCTGGCGCAAGATGGAAAGCTGAGCGGTGGGTCGGGCACACGTCTTTATAGGCCTAAGCTCAGCCTAACCATCCCGTCATATACTTAGGACAAGGGCAGGGCTTCTGTTACACCAGGTTTCTCCACTTCAACGCCTTATAAGAGCCTTAGTAGGGCGTCACTAAAGGGGAAATTTGGTACTGTAAAATCTAGCAGATTCAGACTTTGGGGGGAAAAGATAGTCATTGCTCCACCCAAATTACCTGATATCATACCAGGTTCGCTTGCACAGAAGACTGGGAAGTCTCTGGGATCTTTAAAGATAAAAGATTGAGCCTATGCCTGCAATAATGCCCAACTGGCTAGCATAAAAAAACCTGAAGGTCAAAGAGAGAAATCCTGTAGGTCAAGGAATAGTTCCGTACTTCATTCAAGAGTCCAAGGGTGTCCTGAAGGCAAAGTTTTTTGCGCCACGGCCAAAGACATCCCAAATTGACAGAGGCGTCACGAGCGTGACAAATGATAAGCCGAAGGCCAAGTCTTTCCGTGTCGAGATCAAGAATTCTTCGAAAGTAAGCTCACCGATGGGTAAAGGACTTTTCGGAGACAAGAAGCCGATACCCGCGAATAAACCTGCAAAAGGTTGGCCGCTTAACTCAACGAAGAAAGCAAAACCTAATTCTGTGGCGAGGGGAGTGTCTAGGACCTAAAAAGTAAAGTCAACAAACATATTTGGCGTAAAGAAGAGATCGAGTATTCCCAAGCTGCCGGAGAAAACGAGAGGGGCTGCCAAACCAGAAAAGAAGAGCACGTCCTTTCACGCCCCGAAAAAGGCACAGACGAAGACGGTCTTCCCTGCGGCAAAACCAGCGAAGAAAAAGGCATCAACAAGTGTGTCTACAGCAAAGACACGCGCGAAGAGTAAGAAGAAGAAATGAGGACTCGATTGACGTAGGGTGCGCGGGACACGCATGAGCACGGCCTTTATTAGAGCTGTGATTATAGATCATTTGAAGTAGGAGTTGCATCCGGGTATCGTGCGTATAATTAATCAGTTTGACTTTGACTAACGGTAAGTAAGATTGGACTCGGTCCGGGTAGTGATTGTGTCGTCATATTTCTCATGATATATACAAACCCACCAACAATAGCTGATATTTTTCAACGCCGGAAAATGCAATAACAGGTAGGCATACTCGGTTTGAGCGGGTTATGAGTATACCCACCTTCACTAATACGACTGCGGGCTTTATGTCTGCTGAGAGTAAGTATACGAGGGCGCGGAAGGAAAGAGGAGGCGGTATTCACCCTTGACATGTTTCTTTTCATTTGCGCAGTCTTGGTCGGAATTTTCCAATCGTTGACGCCCCACCACCACCTCCGTAATCTTGCACCTACACCTCTCCCACTAAACTGGGCTGATCTATTCCAATGTCTCCAGCCATTAAGCAGGAGGGTATATAAAACGCCTTGGGCAAAGCAAAAGATTACCTATCCCTATCAGCCAATAGAATAGTTTTTGTGTATGCTTTGTAAGTATACCTGGTCTTTCAAGGTGATCCACAACACACCCTTCCAAGACTCGGCATTTGCGATACTTTTTAGGTAGCTTTGCTCGAATCGAAGGTCGGGTAGCGGAGGCATATTCTGTCGTCGCGGAACGGGGTGAAGGACGCTGATGGGGATTTCATCTTCAGCGATATCTGAGTCGGCGTCTGGATTGGGGTAAGAGTCGAGGGTCACTGGCTGTTTCTCAGATACGGTGGTGGATGGATTCAGGTCGTGCCGTGGCGATGGGTGTCGCTTGATAGAAGCGCTTTGTAGCGTGGACGCAATTTCACTTGGTATCTCTGAATCCATGTTGTGGTTGTAGCGCAATCCTCGATATGACTGATATACTGAAAGCTTTGGGTCGGACAATGGTGATGTAGCGGAGGTGCAGTCTTGGCAATTGACGTTGGCGGGCAGGACCCTTAGCTAAGCTCGGGCACCTACTTTTCGGCCGACTGGGTTTTCGGCCACCCACCAAAAAAAGAGCTCTCAACTTTGGAGTAATATAACTCAACAACAACAATTATATTTGCCACTGGCTACACATAGAATCAAATGCTGGAGCAGCTGAAGTAACTGCCTTGCTTTTAGCAGCCTTTGTACTAGTTTTACGTGCTGGTTTTGCAGCTTGAGCTGCAGCAGCTTCTACTGCAGCAGTGATTGCTTCAACATTCAGAAATCGCTCATTTGGATGAGGCTTAATACACTTCCTCTTAGATGGTTTTACAAGCTCATTGAGCTGCTGCTGCAGTCGTTTGTTACTAGCTAGCAGCTCAGCTGCTCGTGTATTAGCTGCTGCAATCGACTTGCTTACTTTGCCAAGCACAAGGCGAGTACTACGCGACAACTTTTCAGAGCGCTCAAGTAGTTTCTGAGCTTTATATACGTCGTAAGGCTTTTGAGGTGTTACGAAGACTGCTCCATCTATATATACTGGCTGCGGCGGCGGTGGCGGCGTTACTACCCGGCCTTGGACTTGCGACGATGAGAGTACACGCTCTGGATTGTATGGAACAAGACCAGCAGCGCGCCAGCCAGCGCGTATATTCAGCGCACTCAATCCAGAGAGGCGAGCTCTATAATAAGCTTGTATAAAGCGCTCTTTTTTGACTGGCGCAGCGTCGTCAAGAGCTGATAGAGCTCGTATTTGGTCGCGATATTTTGACTTGGCAATACTAAATGGAGTAAGGTCTAATGGCTGCAATATATGTGACGCGTGAGCTGGCAAGTAGAGACAATGTATTTTATGCTGGTAGCAAGTATACATAAACTCGGTAGTCACATGAGAGCCATGGCCGTCAAGTATAAGCATCTGGTGGGTGCTCTGAGTAGGTAGGGATCCAGGAATAAATATGCGCTGTAACCACTCTAATCCAATCTCATTTGAGGTCCAGCCATTCATTGAAGTTGTATAGAACCAGTCTGGTATAGATTCTGGCGTAAACCAAGTTGTCTGAAGGCTCTGTCCTTTAAATATGGCTACTGGCTGAAGGCAATAGCCAGCTGCAGAGATAGTCTCAAGAACAGATACCCACTCGCGATTTTCAGGCGACGCAACATGAGCCTTATGCTTACTAGCAGATGCAAGGACTCTAGAGTTATTGCATACACCTAGTGCTACTCCAGTCTCGTCCATATTCCAGATATCGTTGGTGTGTATACCTAGCCGGGTTCTTGTAGCTTCAAAGAGCTCAAAAAACGCTCGTATAGTCTCTGGCTTTGATGCCTCAGCTCGTACAGCTTCAATTGACCTGCCTATAACAGAGCTTATACGTGGATTGCGCCGTATGAAGTGAGAGATCCAGTGCTCGCCGAGTGGCGCGTTGTCACCGCCCATCTGCAATATCAAAGAGGCCATCTCTCGTGCGCGCGAGTGGCTAGGTGGCTGAGCGCGAGCATCTTCATCCAGAATCCAATCAGTAAGAAAACTCTCTTGCTCCGGTGTTAGTCGCTGCTGGTACTGATGAGCAATCGCGTGAGGCGCGCGGCCAGCGAGGCGGCTCTGTAGCGTTGTCCTTGGGACGCCCCACACCTTAGCTGCTTTGCGCTGGCTTGTATAAACACCAGATTCGAGGTCGCGGATAGCTGATTGTATTGCAAATTCACGGGGATCCATATTTGTACAAGCGTTGTGGAGAAATTGAGTTTCAAAGGTTGGGTGGGTTGGGTGGTTGGGGTGGCCGAAAACCCAGTCGGCCGAAAAGTGGGTGCCCGAGCTTAGCTCGCCGCCCGCATGTCGAATTGAGCGCTCGGCATGAGAATCCCACGACAACCACCACCCACATTTTCCCCCATATCAACCCGCTCTTCCCTATAAAAACCCGCCAAAATGGGGAACCAACCGTCCGCAATATTGGACAACATTGCCTCCGGCTCCAACTGTGAGTGCCCGGCAAAAGATGCGGGCTGGTCGTGTGCCCCGCGGGGCTGACATGTCTGTCGTGCTAACACCATGTAGTCGACCGTGAGGAGGTGGACAGGCTGAGGAAGCGTTTTATGAAGCTGGATAAGGTGCGCAATATTCATTACTGTAGCCCGACCAACATCTACTGACCACTGGCCTAGGACAACTCCGGCACCATCGAGCGCGACGAATTTCTAGCCCTTCCCCAAATCTCCTCTAATCCGCTGGCGACACGCATGATCGCTATCTTTGATGAAGACGGTGGAGGCGATGTCGACTTTCAGGAGTTTGTGTCTGGTCTCTCAGCGTTTAGCAGCAAAGGAAACAAGGAGGAGAAGCTCCGGTTCGCCTTCCGCGTTTATGACATTGATCGCGATGGCTACATCAGCAATGGCGAGCTCTTTATCGTGCTAAAGATGATGGTTGGTAGCAATCTGAAGGACCAGCAGCTGCAGCAGGTTCGTATTCACAACAGCAGGCGCATACGCAACTGGCTATCAGGCACTGACGCATGGCAGATCGTCGACAAGACTATTATGGAGGCAGACCTGGACCGTGACGGCAAGATCAGCTTTGAAGAGTTTATGAAGATGGTTGAACATACCGACGTTTCCATGAGCATGACCTTGGATCAATTCTAGGTCGCATTATTTCACCATCACATCGGGTTGGCCGAGAGCAAAAGGCTCTCTTGGCGAGGAGTTTGCGGTGTTCTGGTCTACCTGGCTTGGGTTTGACAGGATTCGATATCTTTCAGTGCACAATTTACATGCTTCGATAACAGAAACCCATACTACTTACATTGCGTGCCAGCGCTCCTTTGCGGCCCCGCTCGTTCTCATATTGATAACTGTTCAATCGCTTGGAAAACAATAGAGGAGTAGAGATGTGTCTAGGATCGAGCTTAAATTGAGTTGCACCGCAAAGCGTAGCTAAAGACCATTGAGAGAGAGGCGCCTAAGGGTGGCATTGTCAAAAACCATGGCACACTAGGTTGTCGCTTGGTCTATTGACAAGGTGATACTTGGGACCAGCCAGAAGGCGCTTTCTTTTTGCCCAAAGAGAGCAGATTTTGAGCGATATACTGTTAAATCTACATTCTACTGAATACGATATGAGAGAATAGGAATTCGTTTGGAAATGTGTATGCTTGACCGCTCCAGTTGGCTGTTATAATAATAAGCTATCTAACACTAATCTACAGTGCTGAGCAGTAGGGGTCTCGAGACTCACGTGCTAACGTGCTAGCGTGTTCTTTGCGCATTTCGCACGCGTCGTTGCCTCTTGCCATACAGCAACTTGTCAATCGAGATGTCACCGAACCCGCAATCGCCTCCACCATGAAGCCTTTTAGGCCTCCTGCCTTTGTGCGACCCGACTTACAGAATGGCGAGCCACCGTCCAAAAAACGGAGGGTGTCCGACCAACACTCCTCGAGCAATACAACAATAAACCGAAAACCACTTGTTAGCGTGGCAAACCCTGCTCCAACACCCATGACACACAATGACAATGATGGCAAATATTACATCGTTCTGTGGCGAAAGTACACGACCAAGAAGAACAAGACATGGGACGGGGACGGCGTGCTTGCTGTGGTAGCTGGCTATGCTGTACTCACCGATAGTGATACTGGAAAAGAGATTGGAAAAGGAGCCTGTGGTCGGACGCTACTGCCCGGGTCGGCGTTGTCGCTAGGTGGCAAGGAAATCGAGATCGATGCGGTTATGGAAAAGGCAGATTATCTGGCTGGTCGCGTGTTCCTGGGCACCGCCGCCACAGCGCCTGTACGACAACAAAAGTCCGCCAATTCGACTAAACCAAAGCCGAAGAAACCAGGCGGCATGTTTGGTACTGCGATCGCAGAGTTTACAGAGAAGGAGGAGACGCCCGAGTACAAGCCTTCTGTTGCTCGTAAACAACAATTCAAGACGCCTTTGCTATCGAATACAGTACTGCCCCAGCGCACTTCATCCATTCCCCAGCCACGCCATGATCCGAACTTGCCCAATGCGTTAATCATGAAACGACCTACGACACATCCTAAGGGGAAGCAAATCGTTGATGTGGTAGTCGATCCCGTGCTCAGCAAGCACCTTAGGGATCACCAGCGCGAAGGCGTGCAGTTTCTCTATGAGTGTGTGATGGGCATGCGATGTGAGGGCGAGGGTGCCATCATGGCCGATGAAATGGGTCTGGGGAAGACTTTACAAACTATCACATTATTGTGGACCTTGCTGAAACAAAATCCGGTCTACGAGAGTCAGCCAGTTGTTACGAAAGCACTGATTGTATGTCCAGCCGGCTTAGTAGACAACTGGAAGCGTGAGTTTCGCAAGTGGCTCGGAAATGAGAGAATTGGTGTTTTCGTAGCCAATGGTAAGGACAAGAAGATCACAAATTTCACTATGGGCAAGGCGTATAATGTCATGATCATCGGATATGAGATGCTTCGTACTGTTCAAGAGGAACTAAAGAAAGGCAGCGGTATCGACATCATCATTGCCGACGAGGGTCACAGGTTCAAGACTGCTAATAATAAAGCGATGTTGGCAATCCAGTCTTTGAACACTGAACGCCGCATCATACTTTCAGGAACGCCTCTCCAGAACGACTTAGGTGAATTCTACACCGCGATCGATTTTGTCAATCCCGGACTTCTTGGGCAACGGTCCGCCTTCAAGAGGACATTCGAAGTCCCAATCGTACGCAGCCGTCAACCGGAAGCAAGCGAGTCAGAGCTTGAGAAGGGTGAGGCTCGATGGAAAGAACTTGTCTCGTTGACAAGCCAGTTCATGATTCGGCGAACCGCCGAAGTCCTCAGCAAGTACCTACCACCTAAAACGGAGCATATCGTGTTCTGTAGGCCGACCAAAGCACAAGCTGAAGCATATCGCTCCATTTTATCCTCCTCCGTCTTTGCAGTTGCTTTGGGCAACACGGATACAGCACTTCAACTCATCATGGTACTGAAAAAGATTTGCAATAGTCCATCGTTGCTGAGGTCCACAAAGGACGACGAGGACAACCCTTCCGAAATGCAAAAGACTCTACTCCCCCTGATACCATCACATGTACTCAAGTCGAACGCTTCAAGCACCAAACTCCGTCTCCTCGATAGCCTGGTTCATAGTATCTACACCACTACCGAAGAGAAAATCGTCATCGTATCGAACTACACCACCACACTAGACATGATCGAATCTCTCCTCGTTTCTCTATCCTACACCTACCTGCGCCTCGACGGTAACACACCCACATCAAGACGTCAAGCACTTGTCGAGAAATTCAACAAAACGCCTAAGACTGCTAACTTTGCATTCCTCCTCTCCGCCAAATCCGGCGGCGTTGGCCTGAACCTCATCGGCGCCAGCCGCATCGTCCTATTTGATATCGACTGGAACCCCGCAACAGACCTCCAAGCCATGGCTCGCATCCATCGCGACGGCCAAAAACGGCCTGTCAAGATATATAGGTTCCTTGTGCAGGGAGGCATAGACGAGAAGATTTACCAGCGCCAGATCATGAAGATGGGGCTTGCGAATGCGGTAGTCGATAACAAGGCGTCTGCCTCCTCATTTTCGAAAGAAGAGCTGAGGGATTTGTTCCGTTTGGATGAGAGAGAGACTTGTCAGACGCACGATTTGCTGGAGTGTATGTGCGACTGCCGGGGCTCGCTCGAGCCTCAGGTCGAAGAGGAATATAATGAGGCGAAAGAAGAAGACGACGAAGACGGCGACAACAATTACCCTGGCCTCAAACCAGCCAGCCAAGTCGATATGGAGTTGCAGGAATCGCAAATCAAAGCTAGGCGCGCGGCCAAGCAGCCGAAACTACGTATGCTCATGGAGTATCGCCACATTCAAACGAAGATATTGAAACAGGCCAACGATGACGATGGTGGGCTGAAGGAAGCTGAGGTAGCTCGTGCTGTTGATGATGATGTTCTTCTCGAGTTACTAAAGCGGCCGGAATGCAACGTGGGTTTTCTGCTGACGAAATCATCGTTGTAAGTTCACAGTAGGAGCGTGTATGTTCGCGGATATTGTTACAAGCATAGCGCAGGCGTTGGGAATCTTTGAGAAGATGTGAATGAGCGTCTCACCATATGTAGGGACGCCGGTGAGGAAACGAAGACGTAAGAATACTGTGCATTATACACAGTATATATAGATTTAAATATGTCATTACAATATCTACTTAGCCTCTGCCGTGAAGATCTGTCACTCCATAGTGCCCAGTCCATCCATTGTTCTCACTATTCCATCTTGCCTACCTCTTCCTCGACCAAAAAAAAGCCACGCTCTCCTCTCTCCAACCAAACCGCACATTCTCCCACCTCAGCCAGCAAAAAGAAGAGCCCCGCAGTCTGAATCTCTCAGACGGAGAATTGAACTCCGGTCTCCGGCGAGTTGTGCAATGACAAGCCGGAATACTAACCACTATACTATCTGAGATGTGGGCCGGGATGTGGGCCGGGGTTCTTCGACGATGAAGGCTTCTAAAATAAAATAGTAGATGTAGCGCATAAAAGTGTACTCTGTAGAAAACGTGAATGAACTTTGTGATGATTAGTGGCGGGGTGAGGTCAAAGGGTGTAGGCAGTTGCGTTTGTCGTGTGGGCCGTGCTCAGGTAAAACGTGGGAGGCAGGTACGATGAGGCGTTTGGAGTGGTAGACGAGGGCCAATGTGGACTTTGATATGTGCTTATGTTTTACTTCGTTGGCAGGCAGTCGTTTTCAAGGGCAAGGGAAAGTGGCATGGGATTGGGGGAGTTTTGGTAAAAGAGTTCAAGTTCACATCAAATCATGGGACAAATCTGTATCACAACCTTTGGAACGCCTTGTAAGAGATCTTGTCCTATCTAATTATCTACGGCTTCCTCATTGGAAATTTTACGTCATGAAGAGTTTGCATCAGGTATATTTTCTGCTGGACGATGTGCTGGTATAGCTAGGCGTGATCAGTATCGTGTGTGTGGCATTCCTAAACGTGCTACCTCTCGGGGTGTTAGTTTGCGAAGACTTGGTTTGTAAAACATGCAAGGGATGAATAAGATGATGCGGTTGTGATACAGCAGGGATAGGCGAGGCGGATTGGCAGACAAGTTAGGTATGTGCTAGATATGTCAATAACTATGCCTCGGCCTCTGTGGACAGCGGATGAGTTGTTGAATGGGATGCAGTGTAATGTGGACATTGTCAAGTCCAGTAAATATAACCGCGGAACCTGAATCCTGGGAAAGAGGCAGCGGAACGACGGAGGACTAATGGGATTACACAACTTTGTAAGAGCCAGGCTTGGTGGCATGCGATTGTTGACGATGTCGCATCGCATGTTGGTGCTTGGCAGCGATAAATGCTGTGTCGCTTGGATCAGTTGCAGCGCTTGAGGCGGTGCAAGGCAGGTACGGCAATGATATTCGGACCGCGGGAGGTGCTTATTAGGCATTCATTTCGGGGCCCAGGAGGGATGATCAGCGACCGGAGGCCATATATTAGGGCACGTGAGCGATGTTGCGTGTTGCGTGTTGCATCAAAGATGACAATAATGCAGTGCATGTACTATCAGTCTATTATCTATGTGCTAGAGGGCGAGAGGGTGCAATGCAGAGCATGCTACGTCATTCGCTGCAGGGCCGAGGGCCACGATAGGCGGAACGCGCGAGGATGCACAGCAGTGCGGCATGGAAACATGGGGACTATTGAATCCAGTCTTGGCCGGGGTTACAGTGACGAGCTGACGACGGCGGAGGGCGAACAGGACCAGGCCAGCAGCGAAACACGAGGCTGGATGGAATAGCGGTGCTCTCTGAGCAGGACGTCTCGTGGCTGAGCCCAGGCGCCATGCAAGTAGTCGGCCTCAGCAGCCATACGAGGACAATGGCGCTGAAATGCTCAGCTCAGGTCTCGCGCTCTCTCTTTCTCTCTGACGGCATTTTGCAGCCTTTTCATTCATACAAGTTGCCGACATTCGCTATCTATTGCTGCCTTGTCTTGCTGTTCTCCTCTTGCTGCTGTCCAATACCAGACTAACGCATCCGGTCCCGAGGCGATCAGCGCGGCGCCAGGCTGAATCCAACAGCCAGGGCTAGAACCGGAGACTCATAGAGAGCCTCACCTGCTGCTGTTGCTGCTCCCCAGTCAGCCGCGCGTGGAGCGTTTCAAAACCAGCTGCGCCTGCCTCTTTTTACATTTTTTTTTTTTTTTTCCTCTGGACCGCTTCCTGGCTCCCCGGCGCTGAATGAAGAGTTGTGTATATTACTGGCGCTGCACACCTGAGTCGCGGCAGGCCAACCAGCCCAATGCGCGATAGCTACAGCATCAACAGCAGGAGCTACATCAACATTGGCGACGACCGTCATGACAGCGGCCAAGGCGGCAGCGCTGGCGGTGGGGAGAAGAGGGATGGCCGGAGCACTCCCTGGTACTGGCGCCTGGTAGCCCTCGCGGCCTCGTGGATGATTCTGTGCGGCTACCTCATCCTGCCAGGCCTGTACGCACGCGACGCCAGCCAGATCAAGATCCGCCAGGCCGTCCTGACTGTCTTTGTCGTTGCGCTGCTCACTGCCGGCTACTCCTTCACCCTGCTGCTCTGCTTTGCCTGCCGCAATGAGCATTTCCAGGCCGAGGGCATCTTCCTGTACGCGCCTTCACCACGTGCACATGCGCACGGCACCTGCTAACAACCCACCAGCCCCGCCCTCACCTCCTCCGCCATCGGCCTCATCTCCATCGCCTACAACTTCCTCTCCTCGTACTCGTACGTCTGGGGCACCTCGGCCATCACCGGCACCGTCGTGAGCACCACGGCCACCATCGTCTACGGCGGCCTGCTCCTCTGGTCGCAACGCCGCATCACCAAGAAGAAGGAAGCCATGGGGCCGCGCCAACTGTGGTCCAACGACTCCTACTACTCCAACTACGTCCAAAACATGTACCCCACCACCCGCTCGCCGTCCGCCCCCGCCGAACCCCCGCTATCAGAAGAAGACCGCGTAAGCCAGCAGATGGCCCTTCTCCTCAACAGGTCGGCCGATTCGCGTGTTAGCCCCGACGCAAATAGCACTACATACAAGATCGACCTGCCCGTAGACAGAGAGCAAGAGGAGCGGCAGGCGCGCAGCCAGGAGCTGGTAGGCACACCCGCCCAAGCGACAACAGAGTGGAACCGCGCTCGGGCGGACAGCAGGCCTGACAGCTTGAGCGAGCAACAGGCCTGGGAGCACTGGCAAGAACGCGGCCGCACAACTAACCGCCCAGCGAGCATCGGCCAACAAAGCAACCACTCCAGAGGGCTAAGCCGTGAAGAGCGGAGAAGGGAGATTGAGCTTGGACATCCATAACCATCTTTCGCCCTCTATTTCTTCGTTTGAGCATATATTTGTCGCCAGCCGGGGAGTTTCCGGAGTAACACAAGGAAGGATACCTGGATGGCATGTTGATTTGAAACGCGCTATGATTTCTGCCCTACATGTAATGACCACACCCCTGCACTTCAATGACGAAAGTGCCTTCGCCACACCAAATATCAATCCATATCATAATCACCTCCAAATACATCCTCGGTACCACACCACACATCTCCCTCAGTTTTAGGCACAAATATACACGCCTTGCTAAATACGCATGCGCACGCTTCTCACAACTTCTAGGACACGTGCACATGCATGCCCCCTGGCCCCCATCCCATGCGACCATAAACGCAACCCACAACCCGAGACTCACTATTTCGGTACCAATGAAACGTTAGAGCGTTTATGTGCTTCCGGTGCGGTGCTCGACCGGAGGACGTGGGCAAGGCGAGCACGTTACGTGTGGCGTGGGCGCTGATGTGAGATGGTAGGACGTGTGGCGGTGTAAGGCTGTGTGCCACGGGACTTGAATACCACCTCGCCCCATTTCCAGTGCCCTGAGGGGGAAAGCAATGCACAGAAAGGCACTCCGTTGCGCTGTGCCTTTAAATAGTATGGTATAACTAAAAAGAGGAATATGTTTACCTAGCGTTAAAACTACTTGCCGAAACCGGTCGACTAGTTAGTTTCCATACTGCTTTACACCTTCACAGCAAAGCCCTTCAAGTACTCATAATGGCCCACATTCGCCGCGACCGTATCGCGAATCACCTTCGCCCCCTCCTCGCCATACTTCTCTGTCCACTCGACAAATAGCTCTTCGTCACTCTTCGGCACCTTCTTCTGTTCCCAATTAGCCCCCCCCCGCCGGTATTCAAGCCCCAAATACGTTGAGTTGAACTTACATGAGTGCGCGCCCTCAATTCCGTGCTGTCCAGCGCATCTTCGTGGAACCCCTTCCACTTCTCAAATGCCTCCTTGGCAATCGCCTGGTCCTCTTCCGTGTCCCAGATCAGCATGTCGGGCTCCCATGGGATGCCTGTGGAGTTGCAGAATGCTTGGATGGTGCCGGACGGGTTGTCGAGTAAGTCGTCTGCATCGATGACGCAGATTTCTACGCTACCGTGACCATTGGTGCCATTGATGCCATTGGTGTCATTGGTACCGTTGGTGCCGTTGGTGCCGTTGACACCGTTGATGCCGTTACTGTGGCCGTTGACGCCGTTGGGCTCGGCGGGGCCGCCGGCGAACTTGGGCCCGATTTGGCCTTCGCTACGGAGGTAGTCGAAGAGCCGGCGCAGTTCTTCGTAGCCTGCTTCATCTGGGCGGAAGTTGTGAAAGCCGGTTAGTTTGTCGAGGGGTGGGATGGTGCAGCGATAATAGCTGGGGATGCTGTTCCTCGGGTGGCGGATGAGGAAGGTGAAGTGGTAGGTTGCGAGGAGATCCGCGGGGATGACTGTAGGGTTGTTCGGCTCGCCTTGCGTGTTGTAGGGATAGGGAGGCCCATCGGGTGTGTGTGGTGATACTGGGGAGAGCTGTGTGGTGTCTGTTCCGACGCCTCGGCGGTAGTTGGCTAGAGAGGGTGCTACGGTTGAGGGTTTTCCGTTGGGTGGTACCCAGTACTGTGCCATGTCCTTGATAAAGACGCGTTTGCCCTAGGTGATGTGAGTTTCTTCTCAACCTTTTTTGGCATTATTTAGGCGAAAAAGATAGAAAATGTGATTAAGATGGCTTTTTTTGCAGTGTGACTGAACAGCGATTCGCGTAGACATAGTTTCATGGCCTTGTTGTTATGTAGGCGTTGAACTACGAAGGTCATGAATTATCCATAAACAGGGGCATAGAATCATTGGGTGTACCTCTAATGAGTTTACCGAATAGGGGTCTATGCGAATTTGCGCAATTGAGACACAAATGGACATCAGTCGTGGGGTATGCATTATGTTCGTCATGGCGAATAAGAGATGGTCTTGACCATCCAATGATCGTGGGAGATTTTCAACCGCATCTTGAGGATTTGGAAAAATGATGATGGAAAATTAACAATCAAAGTCAGAAAAATGGCACACGAACCTCTGAGTTCTCTTTCACAATCCTGTCAAAGATTGTTCTGTATGTGCTCTCAGAGTAACCGCTCTCTTTGCGGCTTTGAGCATCGTTCTCGTAACGCTCGGCAAGACGTTCCGGTCCAAAGTAAAATGCGTCACCAAACGGCTCATGCACACATTGAAGAGTTTTGTGTCGGGTCATAAACACCTAAGGGTTGTAAGCAACGCTACTTCTGAATCACAAATTGACATCATACACGCTCGAAAGCTGTCGAGCAGGCTCTCGGGTGGGTAGCCACAAAGATGGGCTTTTGCGACATTTTGTAGCCTAAGATGTGTGAAATGATAGAAGTTCAAGGATCTGTGTTCCAAGTATCCTATGCGAAGCTCCTTGTAAAGGGAAACGGCTCAGGTATATCTCAAACTGAGCGCGCAGCTGCCCCACGAAAACAACGGACCCGCCCAAGACTTTATAGAAACCTCAAAGCAAGAGACTGGGAACTGATCCACAATTCCTGTTGGGATCTCCTGTGGCGGCGGGTTGGAATTTGTTACTAGCGTACTTGGAGCAACCAGAAGTACGGGCTGTTCAAGCGCGGCGGCTCCAGACATGACATGGCGCGGGATCCATGTGCCCGCCTACCACGGCAAAGGAAAACATCTGCATTCAAACGAGTGCAGAGTGGGATGCTTTGAAGTCACCGATGCCCATATCTATTTCAGAAGCGTAGTCGTATTGGCTGGGCCTGTTAGCCAAGTGATGTCATACTCGGACGGTCCCCCTCAGTCTGACGCTGGCTCCGTTCCGCTAATGCACGCTGCGATTGCCCGACGGAACATCGCACGCTAGCATACTATTTGCCTCTCGCCAGTTTGCGCACTTCTCACTGTTGATTTTCACTCAGCTTCGAGTCTTGGGTGCATAACCGGCCACGTTTCCCGACGTACGACATTGTGTGGCTGTCTTGCGTTTGCACGGGTGATTGCAATTGGAGGATCGGTCTTCAAACCTCCACGCCCTCTCTCAAATAGTATCTGGACACATGTTTATGGACTGTAGGAAGGGGATCGTCCAGAATGCCCTTGTTTGGGCTATTGCATCACGAGGAATTGACACTAGTATCAGCCTGGTTGCCATTTCGAGCCGCGAGCATCCAAGAGGTCTAGGAATATTCACATCAAGAACCGACATCTCCTAGTTGTGGTAACTACTTATTCAAATCTATGGTTCTGTAGATAGCATGCTTTTTATTACGATAACCAAGTATGCTTATTTTGGAAAAGTAGTATCCTCCTTTGATATTCGGTTAGGGCGTCTCAAAGACTTGTTTGTCCTTCATCAACAATCATGTACCCATTTTTATACTTGCTTTTTGAGCGATGTTACATTTCAGGAGCCTAGAGGCAGGAGAATACCTAATCACCACGTCTATGTTTGTAAAGGTACTAAGCGTCATGCGGATTGTGCACAATCGTTCCGCAGCCCATCATTGAACAACGGCATTTGCAAGAGACTATGAAGAGGCGAACCGCTTGTTCCGCCATCCTAAATTGATAATGAAGTTCGGAAGACCAACAGACGAATAGGGACAAAGTTACCGTCAAGGACAAAACCGACCTGGCCACAAACAACAACATTAACAAGGAGAAAAAAAGCACGCAAAGGGAAAATCTGTCAGACTAGAGACTCGGAGAGCGTCGTTTCTCCTCCGCAGAAGACGACTTCTTCCGTCCTTTCTTTTGATGATACAAACCCCGAGTCTTTAAATAAAACCCCGGAAAATGCGGTTACTACACTCAAGGGTCACAAGGATAACGAGGTTCGTTCACTACAGTCGATTCCAATTAGACTAAACTCAACTTTGGGCCAAGCTCTAGCAATGATTCTTCCTCCCTTCGTGTAAAGAAAATTTCAGAGCTAGCAAAGAGGGGAGTTTCCCGTCCTGTTGAGGGTGGAATAATCATTCACAAGAGCAAATCTATTAAGAAAAACCGGGTTCCGCTCGACAAGATCGCGCAGAAGAATCATGGCGTGAAGAATCCTTCGGCACACACGGCCCATGAACATGAAGATAACAACAAAGCTTGTGAAGAGAAATGGAAAATGTTCAAATCAGAGCGTAATATTCAGATTCCTCCCATTTCTAGTTTCACACAAGAGTCAGTCATGTTTGGAAGCACGAGGATAGTACATGGCAATCAGGCAGAAACTTAGATTTCGCCTGCGGCGTTTGGAGTGTTCAGCATAGAATCGGAGTGTCAATTTTACACTCGCTGTTTGACATCCGCAATAGCTAGTTATCAATTATTATTGGTCTGGAATTTATTTAGTTCCCATTGTACGTGACAGCATTTCTGTAATTCTAGTTCAACAGTTCTTGCTACTATTGTGACTCCAAAGCTGACCTCGGCACGTAATGCTTCGTAATGATAAAGCGTTGCTTCTCATTCTAAAGTCTAGCTAAATCACAGTAAATTCCGAATCCTCTAATGTTTTGAGCAACCGGCATCATTATCTAGGACATATTCTAAGCAGCCAACTATGATGGTAAACGTGATACGAACTAACACCTTCTCAAGGTTTGCGCAATATCTCCATTCGCAGTTCGCGGAAAGTTCGACTTCCCAAGCCACATCAATTACCATATTCAATCGTGAGGTGTAATTCCTCTTTTTCTAGGCCACTGTCTACCCAGATCTTGATCGTTACCGCAACGACCTATAGAACTTATCATGAGAACTTAATATGGTCACAAAATAGCACAGATAAACTTACAATGCCAAGTACCAACCAGCTTATGAGGATTAGCCATGCGTATTTGTGGAAACTCATGTAAGCACAGATTGCGAGGCTCAGATATCCCAGAAAAGCAAGTGCAATGATTGCGCGCCAGAGCATTCCATGTCGAGGGGCAAGATTCTGAGCGTGGTTCGACCTTCGCATAAGATTCTCCAACATCCCTATAGAATCAGGGCTGAGAGATGGGTCAATGTAGGTTGGTGTTCTGTTGCTCTGCATTTGCTACGTGGGACCGTACGAGCTGGCGGTTGGGGAAAATAATCTTGATGTGCAAGAGGCAGGTTATTGAGATCGCTTGTTAGAGGTTGATTGGAATTGATTATTCTTCAGGGTTACCACCAGGCGAAAGTAGGATATTTGTGCCGTTCGGACTCCGCTAATGCCTCCAGCTTTTGGTACGCCGTGATATAGTCAGGGGGCCAAACATGGTACCGCATCGTTAGTTAGCCAGGCTATCTATCACATAATCCTGCATAGGGCACTGACCTCAAAATATAAATATTGTGTTGGTGCAGTAGATAAGCAAAAGCGACGGGGAGGTCCACAATACTCATACAATGTCTCAACAAACGTAGATGGCAAGCGAGCGGCGCTCCTCACCAACTTTACGGGTTACTGCCTTGTATTTGACTTGATTCAATAGAAAAGATAGCAGGCTGGATATCTGCTTCGTTTTAAGCTAATTGAGTAACGTGGCGTTGAGCCACCGTACGTTGAGATAATATGGGCGCGCAAAGTTGGTGAGGGTGCCGCTCGCTTGCCATCTCGTTATGCTCCAAACATGTTCAACGTTTGTGAGTATAAACAGGCGCATTTATAGCGAAATCTGCATCGTTTTACCGATAAACACCTATATATGTCTCATGTTTTTTTTTCTAGCTTTTTTAGGTTCAAGATATCCACTGTGATAACCAAGAGATTCACGGATTATGGATTCGTTGCTCTATCAAACCAGCCACTATTTTACTATTTTATCTGCTATTATGGCGTTAATAGGTCGAATACATAGACCTACGTCTCCCATAACAGGTCCCTATCAAGGTTCATAACGTATATAATCGCATATCGTATCTTCTTTTACTGATATTATTCTAAGGGTTTAGCCTCTCGTACACCAAGAAAAGCAAACCCAAGCAATAGCTTTCGGTCAGTTGTCAAAATATCAAGCATCAAATCATTTCATAAATCCCCAATGCTATATGTAATTATAGTAGCACTGATGCGTCTGAGGCTTGATCAAGACCTCATCTTGTAGTATGATAACAACTTGTATCCAAAAGATTTCGGGAAAAGCTGCCACGAGTTTCGATTCATGGATGTTTGTATTCGAGTATCTTCAGGTAATCCGTGAATGGGCTAAGTAACTATGCATCCCTTAAAATACGCAATCGAATAGGTTTCTCACACGGCTAAGTACGCTGCGTCATAATTATGAAACTATATACTTGGTAGCCAGTATATCTTCCCATATTCTTCTTATACTATTTTTCAATCTGGCAAATAGCATATAGCGAAGGAACGCAGCTCTGTTCATGGCCGCGATTGAGAGACAAATGTCACTTTATAGCAAAACTTTTGGGAATAAAGCATAGTTCATGGAACTTGAGAACTTGGTTGACATTTCAGATATTGATACTGTTGCCGATTCTCACCTGAATACGGCTCCAGTATTTTCTCCCGTTTTATCCAGCGCCTGGACTTGGAAGACTACAAGTAGAATGCCAACTTTAAAAAAAATCGTATGGCTCGTTGCCTCTTAAACCTTCTGTTCAATCCTTTGATTATGGGTGTCAACACCCGCATGCTCCATCTCGACAGTTGCGGCCTTTTCACCAGCATTATCCAACACCTCTGAAATACCACCGGTTCCCTTCGTGAGGCCGGCGCCTTTACGGCCAATGAGGTACCATGGAAGATTGAAGATCTCGTCGATCGATTCCAAACTCTTTCCAGCGGTCTCAGGTAGGAAGAACCATACCCATGCAAAGCCGAGGGCAGTTACGCAGCTGAAAAGCATCATAGTTCCACCTGTTGTCATGGCAAGGAACATGAGTGGTACAGCCTAGAGAATGTAAGGATATTGTAGGAGTTTACAGTAGTGTGATGGCTTACTTTGGAGTTACCATACTGGTTGACGAAATGGAAAGTCATGGCAACAGAGCCACCCAGAGCACGGAGTCTCAGTGGATAGATCTCGGAGTTGATCAGATACTGGATGCTGTTCCAGCCAAGCGCCCAACCGAAGCCACTGAAGTAGATCATGACAATGGCGCCCATTGCAGCGTGTTTATGGCTCGCGCTTTGTACGCCTTCTGCGCTTCCAGCATTCTTATCGGTGAGTAAGAATATAGCTATGTAGAACATGGAAATAAATTGTACGATGATTCCAGAAAATAGGGATCGCTTGCGACCGAGGTAGTCAATCAAGAACAAGGCACAAGTCATGCTAGACACGAATCTATAATCTTGTCAGCTAAGTCGCAGGGAATTATGCACAAAAGCTTAGACTCACTTGACAGTACCCAAAATTGCAGTAGCAAGCAACTTCTCATTCTGGCCCTTCACGCCCATTGCCGCAAACCAAGTTGTGGCATAAATTGTGACTGAAGACGCCCCGCTCCATTGAGACAAAACTTGCGATAGAATACTGAGTTGGAGACGGTAAAGGTTGGCTTTGCTTGTCAAAAGCTCGCGAATTGGTCCTAGCCAAGTTGTACCCATAGTCGCTTCACGCTCCCGGTTGAGCTGGTCGTTGATGTCGACAATTTCGGCAGTGACATAGGAATGAGTAGGGGGCAATTGGCGTAAGCGAGACAGGTTTGCAAGCGCCTCTTCATGGCGCCCGACCTTTATAAGCCAGCGGGGGCTCTCCTTAGCGAACAAGGAAAGGGAAAAGATGACACCAGCGAACATTAAATGCATGCTGTTTGGCACGAGCCACTGTGCATCCGTTTTCGGAGAAATGTGTAAGCTGGATCCCCATGTTGCAAAGTATGCCAGCATGATTCCACTATAATAGACTAGTATCAGAAACTTTATCACGTCAGAATGAAGGGATGATACTCACAGGTAGACAGATCCAGAGAACGCACAAACACAGAGGCCACGAATGGCCCTAGGTGCAGTCTCCGCGAGGTATGTTGGGGCGACGACAGTAGTTTGTCCAATGCCAATACCTGCAATGAAACGGCCGGCATAGATCATACCGACGTTACCATTCGCCGAAGCTGCGAGAAAGATTCCGATACCAGCGGCCCACACAAGGCACAATTGGCGTGTAGCCCAAATACGGCCGATTTTATCGGTCAGATAGAAAGCAATCATGGACCCTAGGATTGAACCCATCTGAACCATCGATGTGATATTTGACAAAAGCTCAGCCTTGTCGTGTTTTGACTTGTTCGGATCCTCGAGACCGAACTTCTTCTTAAAAGGGTGCAATTCAGCTGTCGTACCGATCAGGCCCTCATCGATACCACGCGCAGCGCCCATGATGCCGAACACAAAGACTCCATACCACAGCCTCCAGTTCAGCGACTCCTTCGGAGTGTCCTTCAAGTTCTCGCGCCATGGATTCCACATGATGACAATGTGTTGACAGAACCGATCTCAGAAACAGAAAAAGAGGGATGCGGTATAGATGACAGCCGTAAAACGACATCCAAGGGGCGACGGGGGAACATACTTTATAACTTTGGGGACCCCATGTGTGGGGTAAGCTCGGGCACCCACTTTTCGGCCGACTGGGTTTTCGGCCACCCCAACCACCCAACCCACCCAACCTTTGAAACTCAATTTCTCCACAACGCTTGTACAAATATGGATCCCCGTGAATTTGCAATACAATCAGCTATCCGCGACCTCGAATCTGGTGTTTATACAAGCCAGCGCAAAGCAGCTAAGGTGTGGGGCGTCCCAAGGACAACGCTACAGAGCCGCCTCGCTGGCCGCGCGCCTCACGCGATTGCTCATCAGTACCAGCAGCGACTAACACCGGAGCAAGAGAGTTTTCTTACTGATTGGATTCTGGATGAAGATGCTCGCGCTCAGCCACCTAGCCACTCGCGCGCACGAGAGATGGCCTCTTTGATATTGCAGATGGGCGGTGACAACGCGCCACTCGGCGAGCACTGGATCTCTCACTTCATACGGCGCAATCCACGTATAAGCTCTGTTATAGGCAGGTCAATTGAAGCTGTACGAGCTGAGGCATCAAAGCCAGAGACTATACGAGCGTTTTTTGAGCTCTTTGAAGCTACAAGAACCCGGCTAGGTATACACACCAACGATATCTGGAATATGGACGAGACTGGAGTAGCACTAGGTGTATGCAATAACTCTAGAGTCCTTGCATCTGCTAGTAAGCATAAGGCTCATGTTGCGTCGCCTGAAAATCGCGAGTGGGTATCTGTTCTTGAGACTATCTCTGCAGCTGGCTATTGCCTTCAGCCAGTAGCCATATTTAAAGGACAGAGCCTTCAGACAACTTGGTTTACGCCAGAATCTATACCAGACTGGTTCTATACAACTTCAATGAATGGCTGGACCTCAAATGAGATTGGATTAGAGTGGTTACAGCGCATATTTATTCCTGGATCCCTACCTACTCAGAGCACCCACCAGATGCTTATACTTGACGGCCATGGCTCTCATGTGACTACCGAGTTTATGTATACTTGCTACCAGCATAAAATACATTGTCTCTACTTGCCAGCTCACGCGTCACATATATTGCAGCCATTAGACCTTACTCCATTTAGTATTGCCAAGTCAAAATATCGCGACCAAATACGAGCTCTATCAGCTCTTGACGACGCTGCGCCAGTCAAAAAAGAGCGCTTTATACAAGCTTATTATAGAGCTCGCCTCTCTGGATTGAGTGCGCTGAATATACGCGCTGGCTGGCGCGCTGCTGGTCTTGTTCCATACAATCCAGAGCGTGTACTCTCATCGTCGCAAGTCCAAGGCCGGGTAGTAACGCCGCCACCGCCGCCGCAGCCAGTATATATAGATGGAGCAGTCTTCGTAACACCTCAAAAGCCTTACGACGTATATAAAGCTCAGAAACTACTTGAGCGCTCTGAAAAGTTGTCGCGTAGTACTCGCCTTGTGCTTGGCAAAGTAAGCAAGTCGATTGCAGCAGCTAATACACGAGCAGCTGAGCTGCTAGCTAGTAACAAACGACTGCAGCAGCAGCTCAATGAGCTTGTAAAACCATCTAAGAGGAAGTGTATTAAGCCTCATCCAAATGAGCGATTTCTGAATGTTGAAGCAATCACTGCTGCAGTAGAAGCTGCTGCAGCTCAAGCTGCAAAACCAGCACGTAAAACTAGTACAAAGGCTGCTAAAAGCAAGGCAGTTACTTCAGCTGCTCCAGCATTTGATTCTATGTGTAGCCAGTGGCAAATATAATTGTTGTTGTTGAGTTATATTACTCCAAAGTTGAGAGCTCTTTTTTTGGTGGGTGGCCGAAAACCCAGTCGGCCGAAAAGTAGGTGCCCGAGCTTATGCCATGCGGAGTTGCTGAATGCGGAGTAATCACGCACCCTGCACACCCTCCGATCCAGTTTGAACTCGCTTCAGGCTACGGAGCTATAGCATGCGCACGTCCATTACGACTACGAGATACCCTAAGCTTAGTGACCGGAGACATGGTGGGTCATCACCGTTTTCACCCGGCTTGAGCACTAGAGAAAGGCCGTTCCGATACTGACAGCCCGGAAGATGACCGATTTTGCATGCGGAAGTTGACCGAGTTTGCACCAGGATAATTCTGTACGACATCGAATGGCGCCAGTAGCAGCAATGCTACATACCCAGAACGCCATGGCGGGTGCTCAACAGGCTTAGGCGGCCAAAGCTTCCTTGGCCATGCATATTGTGGAGCTTAGTATCGGACACACTTGGCGAATCAAAAGCCGCCGAAGACCCGCCCCGACCTGTCAAACACGATGGATCGCTCAAATTAGTGTTGCCGCCAACAGTAAGCCCGGTTTGAAGTGCTTTTGATTGGCGGACACATTTTCGAGAAGCTCAAGGCAAGTGTTCTTGCTGCCTCGTCCCGAGGTCTAGCCGTTCGTCTGCATGACAAGTGCTCAATACAATATGCTCCGATTATGAACTGATCTTAGCGTAGGCCTAGAGTCGACACCTTGCAGCCGCGGCCGGCACTGAAGTTTGAAGGAATGCGGCTCCAATACGCTTAGCCTCCTTGTTCAAGGCTTGCACTTCGGCGTCCACAAGTGGTATTCCAGACTTCAGACGTTCCTCTTTGTTTAGGTCTTCAATTTCGCCAGGGAAAAATATGCGGTCGACACCTACCATCTTGTTAGAACCAACAACGCGTTGGTACAGATAGTCCATCCGCTCTTTGAACTCTTTGACGCTCATGAATAGATCAGGCTTGATAGCGACAAGGAAATGACCGACATCCGCTGGCTTTGAGGGGTCGTAAGGATTGGTGACATGCCCTGCAAATGCGCTACCAGACAGCACTCCCGAGAAAACATCCATCATAATAGCGATAGCCGAGCCTTTAGGTCCACCCATGGGTAGCATGACACCTTCGAGCGCCTTTGCCGGGTCGTCGGTTTTTTGCCCATCCTTGTCAAGAGCCCAGTCCTCGGGAATCTTACCACCTCTTCGCAAAGCTTTGTATATCTTGCCACGTGCTGCGACAGACGGGGCCATGTCCATAATGAACGGTCGGCCCTTCTCCCCACCTGGGGCTCCACAAGCGATTGGCGAAACGCCCATGAGCTTTGACCTTCCTCCCCATACAGGAAGGGCTGGAGAAGAATTCGTGAAAACTAAGCTCATCATTCCGGCATCAAGAGCTTGCTGAACCACCCAAGCTGACATACCGAAGTGATTCGAGTGCTTGATAGAGACCATGCCAATGCCAATATTTTGTGCCATCTCGATAGCGGTAGACATGCCCATATTTGCCGCGAGGAAACCAAAACCATTGTGACCATCAATTTGGGCTATCGCAGGAGTTATTCGGTGTATAGTTGGTGATGCATCCGCTCGCAGTACGCCTTCACGTATGCGGGCCATATAGGAAGGAATGCGGTTCATTCCGTGCGTATCCACCCCTCTGAGATCGGCTTCGACAAGGCATCTCGCGACGATAATAGCGTTTTCTTTAGGGACTCCATTTCCAACTAGAATCTTCTCAACAAAAGTTCTCGCTTCGGGTGCGCTAACAAGCTGCATGCGTTGTTGTTCATTCGACATCTTGGTTGTAGTGTTGTTGAGTCTCCTTAGGAGGTGTCTGTTGTAGAGAGTGTCCTGAAAAGCCAACACGGCATACGCCCTAATTATATAATTGATACTAGACTTTGATGAGTCAATTCAGCCAGCCAGTTGATTTGTATAAGCAGTGTTGCTGTCAGCACGGCGAGAAGGCCGATGTTGTTGGCTTCGCTTCTCTAGCCAAAAGTGGCAAGAGCAGTGCATAGGCGTCGACTACGACGGATTGGGAACCGAGATGTCGCCTATGCGAATGCATACTCAACAACTCGAATTCCTACATAACTATTATGCAATATACCAACGCTTTATTATGCATCATATATTTTTTAATTATTGGTCACTCGGTGCCCTAGGACGGAACCTAAGGCCGTCTCTTGGCCTCGAACAACGTTTTTTCTTTCATCAGACCACGGAGCACAACTTAGTATCGAGACATAAATCTACAGCAGAAAATTGCTTTGGACCAAAACTAATACTCAAGTCTAAGATTACTGGTATTTGAAGAACTTGAATTTTCAAAATCTCTGCGTTTTCAGTATCTAAACAATCTCAATGCCTTCAACTAAGGATGTTTAATGCCTACCAGGCAGTGGTTCCCTTTGAAGGGTCTAAATAAGCCAATCCTAGGATCAAGTCCTTGAGCATCGAGTCAACATCCGTCCATTTTTTTTAACATCATATACGGGGTGTGATCTTCAGTACGGTTCTCCCAGAACATTCCCAGACCTAGCAGTTTATCCCTTCATCACCGACATACATCATAAGTCCATTCAGGCCGTGTTTATCTCCAAAGTATAGGGCCTGGCGCTGAAGATGCATAAATGCGGGTAGTGCATATTCACTTTGTGTAGTTCAAAATCTTTATCAGCAGTATGACACGCCCAAGAATGGCATAGACACACTTATTTTGTCAGTATTAGAAAGCTTCTACGTAATTTGAACACTTACTACTGGACCAAATGCGTATAAATCGGTAGTTTTATTGAGCTCTCCCTTAAAATGACCTTTAGGACTACATTGATAAGCATTGCCTGCTAGAATTCCCTTAATACACCTAGGCTAGGGAGATGAGCTACATTCTCGAGATCAGAGATCTACACTTGTTCGACTACAATATCTTGATCAACATGGCGGTAATCAACCACAATATTGTCAAGTTTGACATCTGGGCCAGATCAGACATTGGCGATGACATGGATGGACAGCCAGATATTACACAGCATATATATATATGAACGACATCACAGCTGTGAAGTTTAGCAATACCCAGTAAAATAGCCTTGAGAATTCGCTTTCGGGCTCGGATTGGGGTTAGTTTCTTAGCCAAACTCATGGAGTCATTTGTGAGGTACCTATACAAAAATATACCTTGTTCTGCGATGGTGTCTAATGGTAGGCGTATACAGGGTGACTGACGAAGCCTAGATCACGTATCTTGACTAAAGGCTAAGAATCTATTTAAGTAATGCTTTTTAGTACATATTCGGCGTTCCCAAATCTAAGGAAATGTTCGTCATATTATAAAGCATACGTCTAGGGGGGGTGTTCCAACGACGCTAACTAGACGTGACACAGGTCTGACCTCTCTTAAATTAACCTCTTGAAGGTATAAGGGCGCCAAACGGCACCGAATAGGTTAAGGCAACTTGGCGCGGCCATGTTGATGCTTGTTTTGGTCGTTGCGGGTGTCGCCTTCCGACTTGACTTGTGCGAACGATTTTCATTTCTTGCCCCACTACCCCACTATTAGGGACATAAAGACTTCGCACGTTTACACAAAGCATCTGTGAGGTCGTTTCAGATGGTTTATACATCCAATTCTCTAAGATATTTCCTATATTAACTAAGGTTTTTTCATTTTTATTATCAAAGCACATTCTGGAGTCTTGGCGCAATGGTAGCGCGTTGGTTTTCGGTCCTGTGCCTGTTCACCAAAGGTTGTGGGTTCGAGTAAGTTCAGTCCCATTCACATCTTAGATATCGTCATTAACGATATAACAGGCCCCATGGACTTCGAAGAATGCTTCAATATCTTTTTTTTTTGGCGGTTTTTGATGCTTTTCGAGACTGCACTATGTTGAGGTGAACTTATTTTTGCCCTTGCAGACTATTGAGAACGCTGATATCACGCTAGGAATTTACAGTTTATAGTTCACCAATTTGATGCATATTGCTGTGTGATGCAGCTATTTATGCTATATTCCCCCAAATGGCCATCTTGGTTGACGTATGAACATTTGCTCAGTCTAGGCTTTGCGCAAGGGCAATTGCAGAGAACCTCAAGTCACCACCCTTCTCTGACTCAATCCTCATCAATCTGCCCAAGCCCATTTCCAAAGCCGAAGGGCTCAATACGTCCTCATCATCATTCAGCACGCCCCGATCCAACGGACCTTTCCGGGACCCTTCCAATTCCCACAAGTGGCCATCCTTTGCCTTGACAAACGCCACAAAATGCTGACCAGAATGATCTTCAGTCACGGACGTGGGTGCAGGTGTATCTCCCAGCTTTACAGCATCTGCATGCGCCTTTTCAAACTCGATCGAGTCCTCCAGGACCTTGGCCCGTTCCCAAATGCCCTTTGGCAGCGCATCGGTCCGAATCCGGTCTAGAACCGAATCCTTTTGTATGTGTGCTGCGGCGCCGCTATTCAGTAGGCTATGTACGAGACCAATGCTGCCGCACGCATTGCCTATGGTTTGCGTGAACCATATGACTGGCTCGGCGTCGCCCTTGCCTGCGTATTCGGCCTTGTCTTTGTCTTCTGCTTCGCGTGCTGCGTGCCATGTTGGCGTGAGTGGGATGATGACGAGGAGTGCGTAGACGGGACGCGGGATGAAGGATAGTAAGTCGGTGTCAGTGAGCGAGTAGATGTCGTAGAATGAGAGTTTGTCGTCTAGCCCTAGCGCTCGAGCGAGGTGGTTCATTACCTCGGGGTTATTCTCGAGGATTGCGAATTGTTTCTTTGCCATTTTTTGTGATTACTAGAGAGCTGAGGGATTCTGGGTTGAGTGATGTAGTGTGATAGCGGCATACTTGCTTTCACCTGATATTACATTTTGGAATTTAGGCAACAATATATACACGCGGTGGGCATGTCTACTACGCCCTACGAAATAGTGTACCTAGGTACGTAGTTCAAAGCGGAAAGGTGCATTTTGAGACCCACAAGGGGAGCTTCCCCGCACTAGACTATCTTTGGACGTGGGGCATCCGTAGCATCAAGAGCAGCTTTGGTCTGTGAGGCAGCAGGATGAATGCAGATGCCTTGAGTGGGCTTCCGTCTCATTTATGTGCTCTCGTCTTAGACTGGTTAGAGTGCAGTCCTTGTTTCTGCTGTGGAACACTGTAGAAGCCGTGACTATGCATCGATCTCGGCTCTCCGCAATGCTCGGGTCCTAAGTGTGGTCCGGAACTCGTATATTAGCTTCTGTAAAACATAGCATTCAATCTCAGCTTGTTCGTTCTCGTCTGAATTCTAGTTTATTCACTATTGGTCAATTCTTACGGCCAAATCGACTGTTATCCCCAACCATGGACGACGAAGCTCGACAAGCGCTTGCGACGATGAAGATGCCGCGGCGTCCCATTAATTTTGTTCCGGCCAAATCTGGTGAGACGCTGAAGCTGGGCAACATTATTTGTAGGATCATGGAGGATGGGTCGAGGACAGGTGCGACCCTGCGGATAGGGTTGCTTGCGCAACTTCTGACATATGCAAGACAATCGTATCGGCTCTGCCGAATTTACGCTGCCACCAAATACGGCAGGGCCTCCAGCGCACTGGCATGAGATGCATGACGAGACTTTCCTCGTGACACAAGGGATGGTGCGGTTCCATGCACCAGATGGTGCTTACCACGATGCCCATGTGGGAGACTATGTCACGGTCCCTATTCGTGCGCCGCATACGTTCTCGAATCCAACTGACCAAGAGGCCAAATTCTTCAACACGTACACTCCCGCTTTCTACATAGACTACTTCAGGATTTTGGCGGAAATAAGCAAAAGCGACGAGAAGATGAGCAAGGAGAAGAATCTCGAGGTCATGAGCAGGTTCGCGACGATGCCAGCGAAAGAAATGCTGCAGGAACAGGAGGGGAAGTAGGAGTATTCTTGCCTTCATTCGTTGCCAAGTTGGTGTTTCCAATGATGTAGAATCCATCACGTGAGCTACGACGTGCCAACAGACCAATTCAATGTGAGGGTGAATGTGAGGGTGAATGCGAGAGGCGTGCTGAGCTAAGCACGCTCGACGCGTCCCGTGGCTGTAGATCGCGAAAGGAAGCCGGGAGTGGCGCGTGCGTCTTGGCGCTGGCCGTTTCCCAAAGCCGGCGCAACAACGAAGCATTGTGTTCGTCTGCATCCTTTCACAGCCAGACTGGCCTGCACAAAGATCGCCTCACTATGCCGGAGCGCTGATTACTTCACCTCCACTTTCTCCCGCCGTAGACGCTCAAACTGCGCCTGCCTCGACGGTGCCTCGCCGCAGTACCTCGGATCCGCGCAACAGCCCATCGCCATCGCTCCCCCGACCAGGCATCATGGACGACCAGAAGAAAAAGCCCACGTGGGGCATCACTGCCGCCATATCCAATGCGCCTCCCACTGCGGCTGACAACAAGCTCAACGATGACCTCATTGAAACATTGACGAGCGAAAACGTCTTCGAAACTCCCGAGGGCAACAAGCGGCGAGAAGAAGTGCTGGCGCACGTGCAGAAGGTGGTTGAGGAGTTTGTCCGCAGGACCGGCAAGCTGAAGGGGGTCAAGCAATCCGTGCTGGATGCTGCCGGCGGCAAGATCTTCTTCTTTGGCAGCTACGCCCTCGGGGTCCATGGCCCAACCTCGGACATCGACACGCTCGTTACAGTGCCCAAGCATGTTTTCATCGAAGACTTCTTTAGAGAATTCCCCTCCGTCTTCCGAGAGCTTTCCAACGCCGCCGACATTACCGAGCTCGTCCCCGTCGAGGATGCTTTTGTGCCCATCATCAAGATGGAATACCGAGGCGTCAGTCTGGACGTGCTCTTTGCTTCCTTGCCCACTGTGTCTTCGGTCCCCAAGGAAATGGAGACTGTCGACAAGTCCATATTGCGCCATCTGGACGAGACAACCATTCGAAGCGTCAATGGCACCCGTGTAGTCAAAGAGTTGCTCGCCTCGGTGCCCCAACGCCGCCACTTCCGATATGCGCTGCGCGCCGTCAAGCTCTGGGCGAATCGTCGCGGCATATACGGGGCAGTCTTTGGCTATCCTGGCGGAATTGCTTGGGCTATCATGGTCGCTCGCATTTGCCAGCTCTACCCCATGGCTTGTGGTGCTACTATCCTCGCCAAGTTCTTCAATCTCATGCACAAGTGGAACTGGCCGCGTCCTGTCATGCTGAAAGATCATGAGCTGCCCGAGTATAGTCTTCGTGTGTGGAATCCTGCCGTAAGTTGACCCCTCTCCCCTCCTGGATTTCCCCGGCTCATTCTGTTAGGTCTATAGCGGAGATGCCCGACACCTCATGCCCGTCATCACACCTGCGTTCCCCGCCATGTGTTCCACTCACACGATAACAACGTCAACCAAACAGATAATGATGGAGGAGTTTGTGCGAGCCGACGGTATCGTACGTGATGTCTTCGCAGGCCACAAATCCTGGAACACCTTGTTCGACCGCCACTCTTTCTTCACAAAGGACCACAAGTACTACCTCAGCGTGATTGCTGCAAGTCGCACCAAAGAAGCTGATCTCACCTTCCACGGACTGGTGCAGTCAAAAGTCCGTATCCTTGTCCAAGGCATTGATGAGGGACAGACCGGCATTGATGTTGCTCGTCCGTTTACCGAGGGCTTGGAGCGTGTCCATAGATGCAAAAACGAAGACCAGGTGGATGCAGTCTCTAAAGGCAGCCTCGACTACATCATCCCCGCCTCGGAGGTACCTGAGGTGGGCACTACCGAGGATCACATCATCTACACAACAACTTTCTACATTGGTCTCAGATTGCCACAGGGTATTTTTTTTTTCTAATCCCAGTGTACTCCTCCACCGCTAATTATTTCCTAGAACGTAGTACCCTCGATATTTCTTACCCAACGAATCAATTCCGCTCCAAGGTCACCGAGTCCAATCTGTACAACGACGCAACGATGTCCGTCAAAGTAGTTCACACTCGGAAGTAAGTATGTCCTTCATCTATTACTTTTTATACGCTAACAACCTCAGTACCCAACTCCCCGATGATGTCTTTGTCGCTGGCGAAGTCCGGCCAAAGAAGCCAGTCAAGGAGAAGAAAAAGAACGGAAAGGGCAGTGCTAAGCGCCAGTTGAATGAGACGGGATTCGACGTGCGTGCCGACAAACCCAAAACTCCGAGGCATTAACCTGCGCCCCAGGAGTGCTCACGCTTTCTTACTGACATTTTGCTAATACAGGACAGCGAGCATCGAGCAGCAAAGCGCAAACGCGATCCTGCCACCAATGGGGTGGCTCCAGTGGTTACCCCGACGGCGGTATAGGTTCTCTTTCAGCTAAGCTTGCACATGTTCGCTATTTCACCCTTCCTATCCTCCATGTAGGGCTTACTGGACACTTCTGACATGAGTTTATTCAGTCGCGATTCTACTGCTACGCGCAACCAAAGATGTGGTTACTTAGTAGACTGCCGCCTTGACCGAACCACAGGATTAATACCAAAGTGCGAAACTCCTGAATATGGACGCCTTCTCGGGTTGGTATCTCGTCGAGTCGGACCTCTAACAACAAAACCAGGGAAAAAAAGGAAGAAAAGGACCGCTTGAGCGCGCGCCCCAAAAAGAAAAACACAAAAAGGTTTGAACACCTCTCTTCACTGCATCACAACTTCTTCGCTTCTTTACATCATACTGCATCCCCTAGTCTAATCCGGTCGGTGTTCACAGGCGTTTGAAAGAGAAATGGGAGATACATGGCATATGTCAGGTCGCGTCGCGAGACATTCAAGTGAATTTGATTGATATGGGCAGGAGTCCCGTCGTTGGGTATGCGTGCATTGCGCGGGAGTGTTTCTTTGTCAGACTAGGCTGGATGCACTTTGTAATTAGTTTCGAGACAGACAACAAATTTAACAATTTTGGAGCTTTGGGGCTCCGAGTCATCCAAAATTTGTCAACATGACGCCGTTGGTGGAGTTGTGTCGGTTTTGAGTAGTGATGTAAGGTTAACTAGAAGTTGTCCATCGCATGTATGACAACTAGCAGGAACCGAATACAAAGAAGAGTTCGGTACCAAGCAAGATTTGGGTTGGAGTAAGTCAAAACATTACATTTGTGATTGACGATCCATGCATTAGCCATCCGGGAAAGAAGATAAATATAAGTTCTCAATCCTATTCAACGGCTCATAATCCCCAACCTCACATAAACAAGTGTGTAGGCTTAGCACACTTTATATAACATCAATTACTCGAGGAACGCACAGTACTTGCAATTTCCACAACACTCCCTCCAAACCGTAGTTTTTGGTAACGACAAGTACTCGGGGCTCGAGGTTGAACAGCTTACTTGTGACGCTTCTCTCGATCGATGGCATCCATTTCGCAGACACGATGCGGCTGGAAAGCGTTCACATATGGGTTATAATCAGAAACTTGAATAGCCTTCACCGCTCCGGGCACAGCAGACGCTAATCACAATATCAGCAATGCTCCAATACAACACGTGACAAGCCATACCAGCAGCATCCCAGTCGAAAAATTTGTGGCACCCCGTGCAAATCATGCTGTTGCAGCCGCCATCCTTCTCAATAACTATCTGGCAGTTTGGGCAGCGCTTGCCGTTCTTGGTCTGCATGAACTTGAGCGTTTCCTTCTCAGAGTCGCTCATCCGGTTGTTGATGCGCAGGGACGCATGTTCCGCGCATGTAATCTTCTTGTGCCAGGGGACGAGGCACGTAGCACACATGCGCACCGCACACGCGTGGCATGCCACATGTGGGAAGCCTGCGGCGGTGGGGTCTGGGAGGCCGATGGCGCCGCAGGTGGGGGAAATACAGGTGATGGGCTTGGGTGACGCATCTTGCTTCCACACCTCGAGCATTTCAAAGTTGTACTTTTCCAATGGCGCGCCGGCGGGCATATATTTCATGATGTGGTCCCAGGTCCAGTGGTTGCGACAGCCGGGCTCGAGGCAGCCAGTGCTGACTTGGCGGGCGCCGAGCTGGTCGATGCGGGCAGACATGGCGTTGCCGAGACAGGTTTTGCAAACTGGGTCGATGGCTCTGCGGCGGGGGTTGCGGGCAAGATGTATGATGCAATCAAAGGGCACATCGGTAGTTCGAGGCCGTCTCCTAGTAGTTGGAGAGACCCAACTGGGGAATTGGTCCTTGGGTTGTTCCTCGATGCAGATCCGGCATGTGTAGACCGTGGGCGCTCGTGCTGGAGCACGAGACTTGGGCTTGGAGCCAAGTTTGCGTCTGGGCGTCCATGGGTCTGCACCACGGCGGCGGCGGGGTCTGGGGACTGGCTTGGTAACTCTGTTTGGTAAGGTGGTTGGAGTAGCAGCGGCGGCGGTAGTCTGAGCTGCAGTGCGCGAGCGCAAGACTCGAGTGACACTGGAAGGCGCCACGGCTTGCGACATATGTTGTGGCTGGCTCCTAGTGCGCATGGTGGTGTATGAAATGAGGCGAAAGTGGGATGCAAGGAAAAGATGAGGGGAAAGGAGTGAAAGGTTAGCTGGGCTGGGTTAAAGTGTTGAAGTGAACAGGCTGCGAGCTAAACGCGAGCAGAATGTGGAAGCAGCAAACGGACGGCAGCCTTATCTAAGGCGTTCCTCAATAGACACAGCAGTGACTCACGGGCTGTCCAGAGTTGATGTACTGTGAAGGTAGCTCGGGAATCTGGAGGCTCCGCACCAGGCTGGCCATTCACAGGGTGTCCAGCAATGGCGTCGAGTCTGGCAATTAGCATGTGCCCAAGGCGGCAGTGTTTTAGTGCACATGGTGTATCGCCCGGTGGCGTATATGCGATTGTTCTATTGGGCCAAAACCAGCAAACGGCATCTCAGTGTCTCACTGCTGGTGATGCCTGGAGGCGTGTGGGATGCTGCCGGCGCTAGTCAGGATGGCACTGCCCGCGACTCCTAGCCAATCACAACGCAAGCAAGTCCGCTCCCTTTTTTTTCTGCCCTCGTTGCCAAATCTTGGCTCAACGACATCGCCTGTCCGCTTGTAGAGTTCATGCACACTCTGCATCATGGCGCCAAAACTCGACGATGATTTTATTTTCACCATTTCAGACCACGATGATATCTCTGATGACGGTGACGCCGATGATGCAGCCGCCGCCAAACTCTCCGGGCGAGGAAAGAAGAGAAAGCATGCTGAAGACCCTGATCTGAATGTGAAGCCAAAGGAGGTGCCGGCAAAAAAGGCGAAGAAAGAGAAGAAGAAGAGGAAGAAGGGAAAGCAGGCTGAGCCCGAACCGGCAGCCGAAAACGACGAGAGTGATCTGGGAATCGCCCAGCCAGGCGAGGACGTCGAAGACAACGACGACATTGCGAGCGACTTCGAGTTCGCTGTTGGAGATATCGATACTGGATTTGTGCAAGACTTTGACGGCTGGGGCAATGACCAAGGCACCGTGGGCCGCGAACAAACTGCCGAGAAGAAGAGTAACGCGGTGGATGTCGACGATATCATTGAGCGCCGGCGGCTGAAGAAAAATGCCCAAAAAGATGCCGTAACAGATTCCGCTGAGGAATCAGATGAGGGCGATTTTGAAGGCTTTGGTGAGGATGATGAGCTGCTTGCTGAGGACGGTTTCGGCATGGGCGCAGAGAGTGACTCGGACGAGGAAGCGGATGAAGACGAAGAGGGTGAACCTGCCAAGGACCTAGCGGAGGAGGACGAGGCTTCTGATGACGATGATGCAGTTGCCCCATCTGTACCCCACCCAATGGACACAGAGGACGCAGACTCAGAAGACGATCCAAGCGACGAAGAAGATGCTGCTGAAGCAAAGAAAGCTGCCGATTTCTTTGCATCGGAGGGTAGTGTGTCCGTGAAGAAGAAGAGGGGTTCCAAGGGAACAGGTTCGTTCCAGTCTATGTCGCTTTCGCGCCCGATTCAAAAAGGTCTTGCAGCAGTCGGCTTCACCGAACCAACACCAATCCAAGCGAAAACTATCCCCATTGCCATGCAGGGTAAAGATGTTGTGGGAGGTGCTGAAACTGGTTCCGGTAAAACGGCAGCCTTCCTCATCCCCATCCTCGAACGTCTCTTATACCGGCCGAAGAAGATTCCCACTACGCGTGTAGCCATCTTCATGCCTACTCGCGAGTTGGCTGTGCAGTGTTTCAATGTCGCCACGAAGCTTGCATCTTTTACAGACATCACATTTGCCCTCCTGGCCGGTGGTTTTTCATCACGCGATCAGGAAGCGATGCTCAGAACTAGACCCGATGTAGTCATCGCCACGCCGGGTCGTTTCATCGATCATATGCACAATACGGCTGCATTCCAGGTCGAACATCTTGAGATTCTGGTTCTTGATGAGGCTGATCGGATGCTCGAAGAAGGATTCGAAAGTCAGTTGAACGAAATCCTGACTACTATTCCCAAGTCACGCCAGACTATGCTCTTTTCTGCAACAATGACCAGTACGGTTGATAGACTGATTCGCATTGGCATGGACAAGCCGGTGCGACTTATGGTTGACGCAAAAAAGCAGACTGTTGCTGGTCTGACGCAGGAATTCATAAGATTGAGAATGGGCAAGGAAGACAAACGGCTCGCATATCTTATGTACATGTGCGAGAAGATTTACACGGAACGAGTTATTATCTTTTTCAGACAGAAGAAGGAGGCTCATAGAGTGCGTGTGGTCTTTGCTCTATGCGGACTGAAAGCGAGCGAGCTCCATGGCAACATGAGCCAGGAACAGGTAAGATATGTCTTGCGATATCATCAATCAATCACACTAACGCTTCATAGCGTATTCAATCCGTGGAGTCGTTCCGATCAGGAAAGTCATCATACTTACTTGCTACCGACGTCGCGTCGCGTGGTCTTGATATCAAGAACGTTTCAACAGTCATCAACTATGAAGCACCCCAAACTCACGAGATCTATCTCCATCGTGTGGGTCGTACTGCCCGTGCAGGACGAAGTGGTCGTGCATGTACTCTTGCTGCTGAGCCTGACCGCAAAATTGTCAAACAAGCTGTAAAGGCGTCCCGAGAGCAAGGCGCCAAGGTCGTCAGCCGACAAGTTCCCGCCGAGGAAACGGAGCGATGGATGGAAAAGATTCGCGGTCTGGCAGATGAGATTGAAGAGGTACTCAAGGAAGAAAAGGAAGAGCGAACCCTTAGCATCACGGAACGCGACCTCAAGCGTGGAATCAATATGATTGAGCATGAGGATGAAATTAACTCTCGACCAAGGCGTGTGTGGTTTGAGTCGGAAAAGGACAAGATGGCTGAGCGAGAGAAAGGGGCAGCGGCACTGAATGGTCCCGCTGGTGGGTCTGTCAAACAAAAGAAGAGGAAGTTAAGCGGCAAGGACAAGAAGAAACTGGAGGCGAAGGACGAAAGAAGTGAAGGGAAGATATGGAAGAAGGCTAAGGAGGATAGAGGGATGGACACTAAAAAAGCGAAGGAGAAGAATGCGCTGGCGAAGAAGAAGTCAAAGAAGATCTACAAGATCAACAGGAGGTAGTTGCCCGGTGTCAATGTTGATTACTTTGTATCCGTGTTCACTTGCTAGAGCTCCGGCCAGGCGGACGATGAAGCTAGTATGACTAGGGCCACCGACATGAGACCTCTTTTTTGTCTAGGCCGCATAGCCTGAAGCTGACGGCGGCCGGACTGGCGAGGTGACACTTGCTGGTTCTTGGGGGCGTTTCCAGACAGCGCCTTGTTAACTTTCTGCTACCATATTCTATTGCTATCCCATGAGGCTTCGGTCGAATGAATGGGTTTAATTCTCATCCAATTCATATCTGAGTTCACCCGCTCCATACCCGGTTACGTGACAGTTATTATGTCCGTAGCAGAAACCACTAGATTAAATGCCTAGATCCATGATCTTATATTTTGCTGTTGTGGAGGAAAGCGCAAAGAGAGTAGAGAGAGGCTATCAGCCATGATTCCCTTGATACTTTGGATTTCTACCAGGGATTGCTTCAGTAGCCTAGTCGTGAAAGCGCCAATCTCCTAGCCATTGTGCATATGACTAACTATCTTCTCGAAATCAATGGAGCGGCAAACTCTGTTCGTTAGTCAATTCATCAAACATCAGACAATGACATTTTACCATTGACTTGGTAGCGGGCTCACACGCCGAGCGCGCACTACCTTGGGAGCAGCAGCTCGGGTGTCAATGGCCCCGTAGTCGCCCCAGGTTCGGATGTAGCACGAAAATATTTGTCAAGGAATAGGAATTACTCTTCCCAATACACCCAGAGAACTGACACTGCAATTGCCAGAAGCCCGAGGACAAGCACGGCGGTCAATGTCTGGCTGGAAGGCGGCTGCCACATACTAGTTTACAACCGCGGAACAATATAGAATACTTTTCGAAAAGATTGGAAAGCTTATGTCCCCAGCTGACGACGAGGTACACAATTGGCAGTTGCAGCGACATCCTACTCCGCTATAGCCGGTGCGATATAACTAAGTGCATTCAGTAGCCCAAACTCCCTGAGAGGAATTCAGTAGGACAATGCATCCACACGCGTCATACTGGCTTCCTGTGCGAAGGCAAAGGGAAAGTGCATACTAGAAGTTAACGCGTACCATGTCCTCAAATTTAAATGCATCAGACCTGTTCGCCGCTGCGCACCCGCCGCCGATCCAAGCTTTCGCAAGCTTTCGCAAGCATCTGCCCTAAACGGGGCGGGCCGATTTGTTTCGCCTCAAGGCCGCGACACGAAATTCCCCCATCAAGTCTCACCTCCGTCTCCGATATTATTAGAGATCCGTTTGATAACCACGTAAGCGAACAAGAATAGAGGGGCTGATCTCCGCATAGAAACGAAACCCTAGGGAGTACAGGGTGTTGGCACCTCGGGTTGGTTACCCGGGGCGTAGACAAAGTGTAAATCTTTACCAATCGGAACATCAGGTTCAGAAGACCTCACTGTCATTATTGGATGCAAATGATATGCACTATACAGGGATCAAGTTTGATGAAGCCGCGCGCAGTTCCGTTCATTTGATAATTCGAGCATCTTGAAAATAGCTCCGTTGGTTCGTTCCGATTAATTGTGCCGTTGTGAACAGGGTGGTGACATAGAGATATAAGATGAGGTGGAATATCCAACAAAGACTTTCAGCAACACACATTTCAATATTAACTTTACTCTTTTCTTTAATACTTCAACTCACCTGGTGTGGGCTGCGGTTTTCCCCGGTTTTACTCTACTCACTACATTCTCTTGTTCACTTGCCTCCATCTTGTTTTAACATTTGCTTACTCGTCAACCATCACCCACCAAAATGAAGACTTTTGTATTCATGTGTCTTATCGCTGCGGCTTTGGCTGCTCCAGCCCAACAAGCTGCTGGTGCCAAGTGCACTGAGGCTCAGACCCAACTCGAAAAGGGCATTCAGCAAAATCTTGACATACAAGCTCAAGAGCTCAAGGGGTATGTGTATTCCCATGTACCGATCCATAAATAAGGCCATGCAAGGCGAAAGAACTCCGTTAACATATTCTTGTCACAGTGTTCAAACTCTGCAGACCATGGTTCAGGAAGGAAAGGCGAAAGCGGCGGACTTCCAAAAGGAACAGAAGTCTGTATTGGACATTCAACAGCAGGGTATCAATGCCCGCATCGAGAACCAGAAACTCGCCGAAGAAATCAAGAGCCCTGCTGCTGATGGACTGGCTGTTGTTGCCAGAGCTCAAGTCAAGGAGATGACTCAGGTAAAGGGTCTGAAAGATACTGCAGCGGATGCAGATACCCTCAAACAACTGGTACAGGAGGTTCAGGACGGCACGAAACAGAATGAGAAGAATTTGGCCGCTGCAAAATCGCAAAAGTGTACAAAATAAGCCAAGGAGTCATGTGGCTAAGAGGGCGTTTGCGTGCTCATTTAGGTTGAGGACTTGTGCTTGATACAGCTTGTTTTGCGCCCTACAAGCACATCTATGGTAATGAACTCAAATAGGCGGGCTCATGACTTTTCTCAATAGTCAGAGATAACCTTTTCACTTTCAGCCTCGATAACAGACCTGTACTATAACTATTGCAAAGGAAGCTTTACATAACCAAACTTTCAAGAGACTGGACACTCCACACTTTACAAGGTCTGGAGATTGTACTTTTAAAGCTCCATTTACTACTTCGTAAAAAGGAAACCTTGCGAGATAGAGCTCAATAGCTGCCCCTGTTGTAAACAGAGAAGCATGTGTCGGAAGCTCCTTATTCATTTTCTTCCATGGACCATGGCGCGGCTTGATAGTATCGTCATTTCACCTGGTCTTGGATTACAATTAAAACGCTAGAAAGCAGCAGAATTTCAGAACTAGGTAGAAGAGGCAACATAACACCGATGATAGAAGAAGTATATCTGAACAAACGAGAGGGTAGAAGTGGTTACTGTTTTACCTCATTTTGCCAAGCCCCTATACAGTTCACATGCTGCAATATAGCTAATTGCATTCGCTACGGTTCTAGTATTCCATCAATACTGATTAGTCTTTTGCAGGCCCGAATTATAAGCAAATATCCTTTATTCTATATTAGTCTACCAATAACATGATACCAAGTACATTGCTCGGAACCTTTAGGCATGACAAGAGGCATCCAATGCAAAGGGTCGGTGCCACAGCGCAGGCCGAATGCCACATGGGTGTCAAGAGTTTGTGCGGACGTTTGGAAGACAAATTGGGAGTTTAAGAAAGTGGACGAGGCAAGGCGAGATCGGGCGATGTGGTGTGCGAGAAGTAAGTTCAAGTGTCGAGCGAAAAGCAGCTAGAGGATAGGGAGCTATATCAATGATAACTACTAGCATAAAGCAGTATTGTAGAAGCCTTCTGGAAGAAATTCACACACCTTTCACGTTTACCAAACCACCATCCTATTGAAACTGAGTAGTTCTTGTGCGCATGATAGGCCCATTCAATCCCGTAAAAATAAAGGACATTTTGGCATCTAGGAATATGGAAAGCCATCCGCCTCCTAAAGCCTGAATTAGAAGTGATTAGAGAGGAGCGAGACACGAGAACTACCTGGGTACTTTTTTCAATTAAATATAACGATCAAACAGATTCATGATTCTGATGAATCTATTTAATCCTACCCACCTACTGTAATGAAGTTACCACAGGGTGACGTTGTTTTATAATAGACCCATATAATCGCCCTAAAAGCTGTAAAGGCCAAAAGCCAGGAATGGTCCCTTCACTCACTACCGTACATACTACACTGGTTCAGCCCTCCCACTATCCTCCCACCCCTCCAGTGTCTTCAAGAATTCGACTATATCCCGGAGCATATTCTCAGAATACCAGTGACCCAAACCATCATACTCTGTCCAATCAACCTTTACATCTACTTCACTCAAGAATTCGGCAGCTAGTCTCCTGATCTCACATGGAACTTTCTCATCGTCTATGCCATGGCCCATATAAATTGGGGTATATTGAATGGAAGCTTTTGTGATATCTGTACTCTGCTTCGTTTGTATTTGCAGCTCTTCACGTAACCAATTAATAGCCTTCTCAAACTTGGTCTCATCTCCTAAGTCTTCTTCCTCTCGCTTAAATAGGTCATCTTGGTCACCCGAAAGTCCAGAAGGCGGATTGTTATCAGCCGTTTGCGTGTCTTGCGCGAAATCATGCATCCCCTTCCGGAATGGAAGATAGCCACGCATACCTACCAACCCTCCAAATGGCTTGCCTTCCCATAGAAGTGTCGCAACAATACTAGCTGCAAAACCTTGGCTAAGTCCCATGAGGACAACATTTCCTGCTCCGATAATGTCAATCTACTTGCTCAATAAGTCATGCAAGAAAGCACTTGTTTCACGAAGGCCCGAACTTGTAAATGCTGCTTAAGTTCTGGTTGCGTCAAAGACCAGCTGTCGAACCATTGGTGCGTAAGGCTGCGCTTGAATACGATAGCCCGGCGCAAGGGTGCGGTAGGAAAGACAAATTTGGTATTTGGAAAGTGATCACGAAACGGTCTTGAGGAATTTCCAGATGATCCTAGAACTGGGCTGGCCGCTGTCGAGAGAGGCGAGACAGGATGCGTGCGGAAGGGTTCTGCGAACTTTGCAGCAGTAGAGCCGCGGCCGTGAAGGATCATAAGGGTCGATTTGTGGGTTCGCAGAGGTGATAATGTAAAGGGTTCGGAATGAGCTGGCGGTTGGGATTTGGAAGACATACTTCTCAGACTTCTGAGTGGGTTTTAGAAGACGAGAGAGACCCGGTGAACAGAATGAAATACCTATAACAAGAGTGCCGGGATCGTCCGCGCACTTTGCGATACGCGTCTAAATGTTTGCTTCGCACGGCACGGTGTCTTGTTCCTACCCAGGCCGTGCGTGCCCCATCAAAACGCGGGGGCGCAGCAAGTTGCTTGACAACAACCAACTTTGCAAGATATAGGTGTCCGTTGTACATACCTGAATATCACAAGTATCCTAGGACATATGAAACTAAAGAATGCGTTTGGTGAATCGATAGCTACGCGCAACGCAGTTGCTGAGATATACTACTATGCTCATTAACGCCACACCGTAGTACCCTCCCGAGTTTACATAGATTCGGACCAGTCGCCCAGAGTTTTTGCAGTGATATTGCTTCCTCCGCAAACAATAACAACAACTTTGCTATGTGGCTGCAAATTTGGAAGAATCTCCTTGAGTCTGCCTTTATAACACAATGCCAGACTCACGCCGCACGCTGGCTCTACCATGATCCGTTCATCATCGGCAAAACGCACACAACCTTCCTTAGCAATGGAATCCGACAAAATGACGTTGCGAACAGAGCTGCGTTGGGCGTACGCGAAAGCTTGAGGTGCAACGGTGCGAGCGCCTAAGCTTGTTGCAATACTTGTTATCGCGGCCAAAGTTGATAATTTCCCGTTTTCGAGAGATAATGCTAGTGAATGAGCTCCCTCAGTTTCGACTGCAAGAACTTGAAGATTGGGGTGGTCGGCATTCTCGAGTCCTCGCATGATCCCGCAAAACAAACCGCCGCCGCCGACGCTGCAAATTACAGCATCTGGAGGTTGGCTACCAGATCCAAATTGCTCAAAAATCTCTTCGACCAAGGTAGCGTTGCCATCCCAAACCTCGCTGGCATCGAAAGGTGGTACATAAATAGCATCTTCGCCCCTCGCGTTTGCTGTTGGAATAATAGTCTCTTTTAAGAAGCCGTCAGCTTCTGCCCAAGAGTCACCGTGCTGAATGACTTCAGATGCACCCGCGGCACGGATCCTAGCAATCATGTACTCGGATGTACTCTTCGGTACAACGATAGTTGCACGCGCTTGAAGTATGACAGCGGCATGTACACAAGCTAGCCCTGCATTCCCACCGCTGGAAATGTAGAAGTGAACTACTTTATGTTCATCTTTACTGGCAGATTTAGCTAGATAAGCAAGGAGGAAATTGCCAATACCGCGAGATTTAAACGACCCTGAGGGTTGCAAATTCTCGAGTTTTAGATAGACCTGACTACAACGAATGTCAGAAAGCAACAATTTGACCGGTCGACTCAACTAACCAGCCTGCATGCTTTGAAAGCAATGTAGAATGAATCAGTGGGGTTTTTCTCCAGGGCTGAGGTAAATTTTGCTGAGTATGCGCCATTCTGTCCAAAGTCACAATGTTGATGGTACAAAAAGTCGCGTTTTAAACGTGAGCGAATGCGTATTTACGGCCGATATCCTTATTCGGACCGGAAAAGAGTGGTGGAAGGTATACTGGTCTCGATCAAACTGGCTTCTCAGGTTCCACGGACAACGCGGACGCGGAATAGCTCTTCTTAAAGAGACACACGTTTGGAGGCTAACACGATCAGTGTTAGTATTTACAGTTTTGTCAATATTGACAAAGATTTGTAAATGACAATAGGGCGTACGTGTTCGTGGTCCTCAGTGGCCGCTAAGCGAATCGTCTCCATAGGAATGCATAAGCGACCCTTGTTCACAGAGCCGTAAGATATCCAGAAGCACTCTACGCAATCACACCATGCATATCTGCCTAACTCCTATTGAGCGCTCCGTTAGCCTTCTATAGCACGTATCGCAGTAGTAGACTTCATTCGTTGATCAAAATTTTTAGACAGTGGGTGCACAGGCGAGAATTCTGAGCTTCAATAGCCAGATCATGCCTTGTGGAGGCGCATTGCACTCCTCTAAGATATATGACTAATGATATTCCGGGAAACAGCTGAGTGTATGAGGCCTATCTCATAGCATGCGAAAAACAAGGTCTCCGATTTATCTTGATTCCTAATCTAAGTCTATCTATTGTATTTGAGCTCAGTCCTCAAGCAAGAATCTCAGATACGCTTTCGCAATATTGACACCATCATGTGGCTTCCCAGATCTTTCTATAGCATCCCTCGCTTGCTCGTCCTCGAAAATGCCTTGCTTATTTCTAGCCTTGACTATTTCAATCATAATTCCCTCATTGAATTCAGGATGGCCTTGAACGGAGATAAACCTATTCTTCTTGTACATCCCTTGCACCAAGCATCGTGGCGAGGCGCCAAGTTTCTCAACCCCTTCCGGGTACTCGAACACGATATCCCTGTGCATCTGATGGATTGCCTAGCAAATTTCAGCCTAGATTCTATGTTTAGACAAGGTATACTAGTGGAGCGTACCAATGTGTCTTGCTGAAAGATCTCCTTGCCCTTGACGGTGAGCTCAACAGGGAGGACAGAAATCTCCCATCCATCATCACTCCGGCCCACTTTGACGTCTAATGCTCTTCCAAGGATCTGGTGACCAAAGCATACGCCAATAATCCGAATGCGATCTTGCTTCAGTAGCGTCTTAGTAAACTCGACCAACTTGAGGATCCATGGATCGTTGTCGAACGAGTTGTGCTCTGTATCTTGTAAGCAGTATGCAGGATATGGTAGCGTGCAAACTGACTTGAGCCGGAAATTAGGACAGCATCTATATCTTCTAGGGTTGGGTATTCTTGCTTATCTACCACATCGAAACCGCTGAGTTGGAGATCTTGTTTCGGAGATAAGCCTAATCCCCCGGCCGCCTCTTCCAGCAATGTGCTGAAAATGCGGTCATAGCGACCATACTTTGCAACAACATCAGGCAGCGGAGTATCGCACTCAAGGATAGCTATGCGTAGCGGTGTCTTCATATTGTACATGTGGTTCAGATGGAAAGCGAAGGTTGTCGGAATAAAAAGCCAGAGGCGATTTCGGCAGGTTTAACCGTATCTAGTTTAAGCCATTTCTCATCTACTAAATTACTTTGCACCTGCTGAGACTCAAAGCTGACGTCAAACAAGGTATGACTTCGCCATCCTACACCTCGTCGACTCCTCCAGTTTCCTGGTGGAGTATATTCATTGGAAATGGCGAGAGGAACCGTATGCCTTCTCCGGAGCGAACTCGGGCGCGTTCTCGGTCACGCAGTCGAGGGAGGTCGAGACGCGCTTCCGAGCGAACTCCACTTCTTCGCCGCATCACCGAGCGCAATGAAGAAGGCTCACCAATTGAGGATGCGGACGCATTGGCTGCAGAGGTTGCCCAACAAGGCGAGGGTGGTGCGACGGTGTTCCCAGACTTGAGAAATAGTAAAAATCGGAGCCGTTCAGACCGGCTGATTGCATCCGAAGACGAAAGAGCTAATTGTGAAAATGAGCGCCTGGTCAAATTCCAGGAGAACGGATTGATCGATGGTGTTTCTAGGCAAAAATTCTGGTGTATATTTGGAGGTATACTAATGGGATATTTTGTGAGTACTGTATATGTCTAATACTGATACAAGCCTTTGGCTTTCGCAGTACCTCACATGCTACACCTTACTTATATTTGGCTTGTAGCTTGCAATGTTTGATTCTACTCTCATGGCATCAAGCCACCCAGTTATTACATCTTACTTCAACGCCTCAAACTCGGCATCATGGCTATCGACAGCCTTCCTGTTGACTTCGACGTCGCTTCAACCTCTGTTGGGCCGCCTCTCAGACACCTTCGGAAGGCGACCATTGTACCTTGCTGGTTTATTCTCCCTCACTATTACCACCGCCTGGTGTGCCGCTGCCCAGAGCATGGAGAGTTTTATAGCGGCCAGAGCCTTCTGTGGCATCGGAGCTGCGGGCGTCTTATCGATGGGCAACATCATGACTAATGATCTTGTGAGCATAGAAGTCAGAGGAACTTACCAGGCATACATTAATCTATTTTATGGCGGCGGGTCGGCTTGCGGTGCAGCCTTTGGTGGTTTCCTCTGCGATGTACTGGGCTGGCGAATGACTTTTGCCATCCAAGTTCCTTTGCTGATGGCTCTCTTGATCAATGGGTTTTTTTCTACGCCTTCGACACTCGGCCCAAACTTAGCCAAACGCTCAGGACTAGGTATCAGGGATGCCATGAAGGGCTTTGACATTGCTGGCTCCATCCTCCTAACTGTGTGCGTTGCATTCCTCATTCTTGGACTCAACCTTGGAGGCAACGTTTACCCGTGGGAGCACCCTCTTGTCATCGTATCCCTTATTGTTGCAGTGTTCACAGGCGCAATACTCATTCGTGTCGAATCTCGTGCTCCACGGGCCGTCATGCCGCTGCACATGCTCTTCAGTCAGCCTCGCGGTAACCTCGTTTTCAACAATTTCTTTGCACAAATCGGTATGAATACGATTTTGTTTAACGCGCCGCTCTATTTTCAAGCCGTAAAACTCGAGACTGCCTCAATGTCCGGCTTTCGACTTGCTGGACCTTCGGTCGCGCTAACGATCTGCGGTGTCTCGGCCGGCTTCATCATGACAGCTACTGGAAGAATGAAATGGCTCATTGTAGTTGGATCGCTGAGTATGCTCGCTGGAGCAACCTCCTTATCGAGTATATGGGACGGTATTCCCACCTGGCTTGCAACAATCTTCTTAGTGCCATCTAGCATTGGGCAGGGTTTGAGCTTCCCAGCATCGAGCCTCGCCGTGCTTGCAACGAGCAGCCAGGAAGAACAAGCCGTTATGACAAGTACGCTCATATTGTGGCGCAGTCTGGGTATAGTAATGGGCGTCAGCCTCAGCAGCTTGATCTTGCAAAATGCCCTAACCGCATATCTCGAGCAACTCGTGACCGGTCACAAGAAGCATGAGGTACGTTGTCTACACAGCCTTGCACTTACCAATCCTCAATCACTCTACAATTCCTTTGCGACGTGTCATAACATTACAGGATCAATCATTCCAGCACTTCCGCGTGTTGTCACTGCTTCTCCCCTATGACTCACTTCGCCTCATCTGACGCACTTCAATGTCGCCAATCATCTTTTCAACCCCCTGATATCAATACCCAAAGCACATTCTACCCAAAGTGCGCCTTGCAATGCGCCCTCGAATGCTGATGTACCGCGCAGATTATCGACCGCGTCCGGAAATCGGTCCGGAGTATCATTGACCTCGACACCAAGCATCAAAGCCAAGGTACACAAACTCCACGCCCACTCATGCCAACACCGTCCTGAACGATCATCACCACACAGCCTGAAACTGACAAAACACAGTCATCGACGCGTACAGTCGCAGCTTACGAATCGTGTTTATCTCGGCAATCGCCGCCTTTCTCATTGTCAATATTCTAGTCTTTGCTATCAAATTGCCGCATTTGAAGAAAAAGGAAAGAGATGCCGGGGTCGAGGATGAGGGGGCGTAAATGGCAATTGATCGAGTCGGGTATGGGCGGCAAGGCTGTGCAAATTGGCACATGCACATACCCGGGCCGATCAGATAAATGTTAACATGGGGACTAACTATTGGTATGATGTTGACTAAGTGTAAGGCCAAGGAGACGAGATGCGGGAAAAAAAGATGAGCATAATGTTTCTTGTCGCAAGGCGGATTTTGCTGGTGGATAGAGGATATGTTTCATACGGACTTTTGAACAAGAACGAATACAAGCATATACTAAAACACAAAACGCATGTGTAACTACCCCATTGCATTTGTGTGCGCAAATTACACCTGCGACTCCGGGTCGGTGCTCGCCTTGCTACGATTCATCTATCTATCAGCCCAAGGCGTTTTCGCAGCTGGCGATCTTTCCCTTGGGGTCGCGCGCCGTCTCGCGCTTGGTTAGTGGTCGTAGGGCTCCATGAGCGCATTACCTAGGACCTGTTCGACGAAACCTTCGTTCGCGGTGGTATGGCACCAGGGCTTGAGGTCCATTTCCTTGATCATGGCCTGCGCAAAGCACGATGACCATTCGCTGCGCGGGAATGCCGCGACGACGTTGGCGATGGTGACCTGCGAGATGAGATGCGAATTGAGGCCAATGTTATCTGTTCATGCAGTGTCAGCCAAGGTGTGTGTCTCTCTCGCAACAGAAATTGGCCACGCCGAACAATCCCGTTAGAACGATACGCGTATGGCGATGGCAAGGTGGTATCGTTTTCTGATTGTCGTCGTCAAGGCCTTGGTTGTCACACTTGTGCTCTTCTTTCTAGTGGTCGAGATACCCCTACTGTCCGATGCGGAAAGCTACTGTTACTCCGTTCACGTGTTCTATTGGCCTGTTGTCTATGTGACATTTCTTTTTACGGTGGAGAACCTCCTTACACAGCCTCCTGCCGAGGCCAATCCTATACCCGGTCTCAGGACCCGACGAAAATCGCAGTGGCGGCCGGGCCCGGCAGGTTATCTTGTTGAAGCAATAGAGTATTATCAAGATTGTAAGAATATTGGGAGGCGATGGATCATGGGGGGCTGTGTGCAGCAGCGAACGTCCTTTACTTCGGAGGTTGAAAGTGGAGTGTGTGGTTGGGAGGCACGTTTACTTTTCCCTGTTTTGGGATGGGCGCCGCGGCATATAGGGCAGGTGGCGAACAGTGTGTTCGTAAGGGGAATTGCGAATCTTGCGCACTATGGACTTTCCAGCCTCGTTGTTCTGCAGGTTTGCGAGTATCATGGTCTCCCCTAGCGTTTGGTATGTTGTCTTGGAAGACGCGTGGTGACGTCGCAGGTTGTTTGGGTAAAGTATTTACGCCGCAGTTGTGCCGTGTCCTGCTTGATGCATTTTGCCACCAAGACTACTGCACCTTGGTGTTACACTTTTCGTTGTGGTCCAAACAAGTAGAAACTGGTACTGGCAGAAATCTGGGAAATATGCTAGTGGGCCAAGAAGACTGCGTCATGGAATGTTCACGCCACTCCAGGCAGTGCACATGTGAAATACCTCGGGGTCATGCTTGCGAAGAAAGTAAATGCAGTCGACTTACCGAATACGGTGCTCAACTGAATTAGCATTCCAAGGCTCGTAAGCGTGCCCGTCTCACCCAAGTCAGCATGACGGATGATGGCTTCGCTGACAGCTTCCGCTTGGTCGTCTGATGCCCCAATATCGCGTAAGAAATCCAAAGCTTTGATTGCGCCATAGTATTCAAAGGACATGCGGGTACCGTACATGTTTTGATCTGCCGTGCCGAGATCGTGGAGTAGACATGTCAAATAGTATGTCTCAAGCAATGGTGACAGATGCGGGAAGTGGGTCTGAACGATCGCATACCCTAATCGATGTTAGCCATTCCAGTAACGATTCGATCACGCTAGCCTGATTGAACAACCCAAATACACTTTGAGTGACTTCAGGCATCACACACAAGGGCTGTGTAAATGAAAATCACATAATTACCATAGTACCATATGCGCATTGAATGGTTCAACGTTTTCTCAGGCAGCTGCTTCTTCGCGAATGCAAACGTCTTGTTTGCAACATCAGTGTCTGGTGGCTTCGCATCACGGACCGACAGCTCGGCCTGCTTGTTCTTATCCACATCCTTGAGGCTCTTCTTGGAATCTCGTGGAACTGATACCCACCCGTTCATAGAAAGTTCAGCATTTCTGAGTCCATCGGGCATTTTGTTCGCTGCGTTTAGATTGAATGGCACCAAGCCCAATTGGAGAACGGAAAATGGGTTTCCGGGGGCCAGGAGGGCTGGTGGCGCTCGGGGTGGGACTGGTTTGTTCGTATGTTGGAACGAATATAGAACGCGTCGCTTAACTTAGATGCGGCACAGTTGAGACCTGTTCCTAGACTTAGCGAGTCGATCTTTCAATGTTGGGGTAGATATGCAGGTACGATCGTTTCGGAACAGCACAAAGATAAAGAAATTGGGGGCGGAAAGACGTCTGTAGAAGATATTCTTGCTCTGCCGTCTCTACGATTGTCGACTTCGAAGAATTAAACAAAGCGATTGAATTGAGACCGCTTGACAGAGGAGAACATGTTTTATAGTTGTTCATGTCAATTGCCCATTTGGGCACAAAGGCGTATGTCAAAACCGTCTAGGTCTACTTGGATGTGAGATTTGTAAGCTGGCATGATTAGACGATTTGAGTTCTAGACTACTCTACTATATCATTGTAAAAGGTGAGCAGGCCAGAAATGTTTCTATATTGGAACAAAGGGCGCGTTGACTAGAATTAGCTTCTGCTGCGTGTTGGAGCATATGTTAGAATGTCGCAGGGATGCTCGCGTGGAGAACGTTTATGGCAAATCATTGATGCCATATACTTGGATGCAAGAAGGTTTCTGATTCTCGATTTGCGGGTTTTCCATTGGATTACATTTTTCCGTAGCACCAGACTGAGAAATCCGAGTGCTCATTAAGATAGGGCGGATAATGTGCAACTGCTATAAACAAGACCTTTTCTTACCCACCCTAATTAGGGTTTCGGGCATCAAAGGTACGCTAGAAGCATGGCTCAGAACAACGGCTCGCCATTGCTGGGTTCCGTTGTATGTTCCAACACACGACTGCATGATGCATTCTAGACGTGGGCGTTGATTGGGCGAAGAGGGCGGGGCGCTTAGTAAACGCCGGTCCATAATTTGCAGCAGGCTGCATGTCAGCGAGTGAGGGGAGGCCTTCTCGGAATAGACCACGGATGGGTAGCGGGGTAGAAGAGCGACATGCCTAATTTCTTGTACGATGCACACATGTCTTCACGAGCTTAAGCGCCCCTTTCCGAAAACGGGCTAGGGGCCGTGCCTACTACCCAGAAATGAAAGTAGGTTGGTGCGGAATGCAGATAGATGATGCACTGGTTGTGGTGTGCGTAGTGCAGTGGTACCAAAACTGTGGATGGCAATTCGCACCATGGTTTCCACAATTTCAGGCTCAGTAATAGGCCGATGGTGCTCGCATATTGAGGCTATGTGGGACTGGAATTGAGGCATGGAGACCCAAGAGTGCGGAAGAATATGGGCAAGATTTCTGTGCTCGGTGGCTCTCTGACGCACACAACGACGGAGAGGCATGTTGGCCGATGGGCGGTGGATGAAGGCGCGCTGTCGCAGAGGGGCCAAGCTGCTGGTGTGCTTGGCTCAAGTACGTTGACGTCTTGCGGTGGTCTCTCCACGGTCGGGTGATCGCCAGGTACATGAAAAGATGAAGCTGCGAAAATCACCCGAGCGGCTCGAATGGTCACCGAGGTGGCCCAAGGCTGTGCTGGCGGCAAGGGCAGTGCGACCTGGCAGGCAGTATGGGGACCATGGGAGGTGTGCAGGACGAGTCGACATACAATGCTACCGGTATCGTGTTGGGAGCAATAGGGCTTGGCAGGCGAAAAGAAAAGCGACGGGCAGCATTCGCCTTGCGCTGGCGGATGCGATGACATGACGCCCTGAGACGCCATGGAGGGCGTTAGATAGGGCTTGGCTCATCTAATTGAGCACGCCCGTCGGAGCAGGCCAGGGCCTCATTGGGAATGCTTGCAGCGTACCTGGGGCCGTGTCTGTTCCAGGCGCGACAGCTGGCGACCCGCTGCTGGCTGCTGGCTCTGCGACTTGCATCCAGGCTGCGTCTGAAAACCGAGGCCAGATGAAACGGGATGGTCGACGGGTCGACGACCAGTGCGAGGCCGGGAAGTGGGCCATGCGGTCTAAGAGAGGGACCAGCCGCAAGGGGCTTAGCGCCAGTTTGCACTGCCTGCCTTGGCGGTACCTTTTGCTTCATAGAAGTCAATCAAGAAAACAGGGTGAGCTTTGGTGCCCCGAGCGAAAGCAAGCCATAATCTACCCAATCCCTGGATTTCTGAGCCGTTGATTTCCATTCATTCCTTCCCAGAGCCCGCCCACACAACACTAGCACTACCACGGCACCAGCACACGAGCATACCAGCACCACCAGCACCACCAGCACCAGCTCCTCCCAGGCCTTGTCTACGCGTGAGCTGTGCTGCGCCCGACAGTTCCTGCATAGCCCCGTCGTCGCGCCCGGTCTCGATGCCCTAGATTGCCACACGCCCATTGTTCAGCTTCGGGCACGACGTCGGCTAGCATTTGCCTCTGCCCAAGCAATCAATGCCCCGGGTGAGTCTCTTTCCAGCTTGAATGGAGCGTGGCGGTGCGCAACATGTAGCCCTGCAAACATTGGCAAACACCGGCAAACACCCGCGGCCAGCAAACGACGGCGCGCAGAAAGCAAACAGTGATAGCATTGAATAAAGACTGACGTGCCTTGTCCAGTCCTTGCACCAGCGCACATAGCAATCAGTCACAGCAGTCACCGCAGCCTGTCTGGCTCGTGCTCGTGCTCCTGCATCATCTACTGCTCTGGCTCCCCAGTCAACACAGCCTCCACCTCAAGACTCTTAATCCCCGCCCGCTCTGCGAATCCGTATGCAGCACTTGTAGCTTACCTGCTCACCGGAAGGCGCAATCTTACTCCATATTCCTCCGTATTGCCTACTTCGCTTCCCTACCGCATTAGCCTCAGGCTGCCCCCACCCGCCCCCACAAGGCTACCACCACCATGGCTGAAGGTAACACACCTGGTGGCCCCTCCGAAGGGCGAAAGCGCGCCCCTACCATTACAATCGACACTTCCGCCGTCAACCCCAACAGCACAGACATGACTGATTCTGTTCCTCTGGGAAGTCTACAAGACGCCCGACCCGCCCCACAATCTAATACCGACAACAATATTTCCCCTACCCAAGCCCGGCAGTCGCCACAGGAGTTGCGTAACGCCAATTCCTTCGAGAGCAATAACAGTAGACCCATTTCGCCTCATAATGTCTCACCACCTGCGCAAGGCTGGAACGGCGCAAACTTCCTCTCCGTCCCTGGCGCACGATCGCGCGGCAACTCAATGGACTCGGGAACCGAGCATGGCGACTCTAACACTAGCGGAACCTATGTCACGTCTGGTCGCAACGATATACCAAAGGGCGAGCTAGGTCCTACCGAAGTATTAGACGCTGAGACTGCCCTCAAGCCTGACCCTGGCACCGAGCATGAATTCCAGGTAGAGAACAACAAGTTCGCCTTCTCCCCTGGCCAGCTTGGTAAGCTTTACAATCCTAAGAATCTAGGTGCCTTTTATGCGCTTGGTGGCCTTGAAGGTTTAGAAAAGGGTCTACGAACAGATAGAAGAGCTGGCTTGAGCATCGACGAGCAAAATCTCGATGGTGTTGTCACATTTGAAGAGGCGACAACACAGGGTCACCCAAAGTCAGCGCCGGATCAGGGCGTGTCCCGCACTGACACACTCCCTGAAGCTGGCCAAAATGCTTTTGCCGACCGCAAGCGCGTGTTCAGCGACAACAGGCTACCCGTGCGGAAGCCCAAGAACATTTTCCAATTAGCCTGGATTGCCTACAACGATAAAGTCCTTTTGCTTCTTACAGCCGCTGCCATTATTTCGCTTGCTCTAGGATTGTATCAGACTTTTGGTGTCAGTCACAAGCCAGGTGAGCCAAAGGTTGAATGGATCGAAGGTGTTGCAATCATTGCTGCTATCGCTATCGTCGTTATCGTCGGAGCCGCAAACGATTGGCAAAAGGAACGTCAGTTTGTCAAGCTGAACCGTAAGAAGGACGATCGAACTATCAAAGTCATCCGCTCCGGCAGGACTCGCGAGATTTCCGTCTACGACATTTTTGTCGGTGATGTAGTCAACCTGGAAGCTGGTGACATGATTCCTGTCGACGGCATCTTGATCTCTGGATACGGTATTAAATGTGATGAATCATCTGCCACGGGTGAGTCTGACTTGCTGAAGAAGATGGGTGGAGATGAAGCTTTCCGCGCGATCGAAAATCACGAGAATCTCAAGAAGGTTGATCCCTTCATCCTCTCTGGTGCGAAGGTTTCCGAGGGTGTGGGAACTTTCCTCGTCACCGCTACCGGTGTTAACTCCAGCTACGGAAAGACGATGATGTCTCTGAGGGAAGACAGCGAAGTTACCCCACTTCAGTCCAAGCTTAATGTGTTGGCTACCTATATCGCCAAACTTGGTGGAGCTGCCGCTCTTCTGCTCTTTGTTGTTCTCTTCATCGAGTTCCTAGTAGGCCTTAAAAAGAGCAACCGAAGCCCAGCTGAGAAAGGACAAAACTTCCTCGACATTCTCATCGTCGCTATTACTGTTGTTGTAGTAGCTGTACCCGAAGGTCTCCCTCTTGCTGTTACTTTGGCCCTGGCTTTTGCTACTACTCGTATGCTTAAGGACAACAACTTAGTTCGTCTGCTTCGATCTTGCGAAACCATGGGGAATGCAACCACCATCTGTTCTGACAAAACCGGTACTTTAACCCAAAACAAGATGACCGTTGTGGCTGGTTCCCTGGGCACAGTTTTACGCTTTGGTGATAACAAGCTCAAGTCTTCTGACGCATCGATACCCATTGACGATGGAACCAAAGGCAAATCGATTGAGTCGCCCGTCGAAGGCCCAAATGACGTGTCTACTGCTGAATTTGTTAATACCATCAACAAAGAAGTGAAAGATCTCTTCGAACAATCTATTGTGCAGAATACTACCGCATTCGAAGGTGATGCCGAAGGTCCAGATCCATTCGTTGGTTCGAAAACCGAGACTGCACTTCTTAGCTTCGCACGAGATCATTTGGGAATGGGCAACTTGGCACAGGAACGCTCGAATGCCAACATCATTCAGGTCATTCCCTTCGACTCTGCTATCAAATGCTCTGGAGTAGTTGCGAAGCTCAATGACGGCCGCTATCGCTTGTATGTCAAGGGTGCCTCCGAGATTCTTCTTGGTAAATGCGAAAGGATTGTCACAGACGCAGCAAAAGAGCTCCTCGCCGCTCCACTGACTGAGGACAACCGCGAGACTCTTGACAATGTCATCACCACCTACGCATCTCGATCACTACGAACCATTGGTCTTGTATACCGCGACTTCGAAAGCTGGCCCCCGGCAGACTCCCGCAAGAACGAGGACGATTCCAATATGGCTGTCTTCGAGGATATTTTCAAGAAGATGACCTTCCTTGCTATTGTCGGTATCCAAGATCCTCTACGACCCAGCGTTCGTGAAGCCGTTAAGGACTGTCAGCACGCTGGTGTCTATGTTCGCATGGTTACTGGCGACAACGTTCTCACTGCAAAGGCTATTGCTGAAGACTGCGGCATTCTTGTTCCTGGAGGTCTAGTCATGGAGGGTCCTGCTTTCCGCCGGCTCTCCAAGCGAGAAATGGATGCCGTCATTCCCAAACTTTGTGTTCTCGCCCGTTCCAGCCCTGACGATAAGCGGAAACTTGTTAAGCGTCTCAAGGAACTTGGCGAGACGGTTGCAGTCACTGGTGATGGTACCAACGATGCTCCGGCACTCAAAACAGCTGATGTTGGTTTCTCTATGGGTATTGCTGGTACTGAGGTCGCGAAAGAGGCTTCTGCAATTATTTTGATGGATGACAATTTCGCCTCAATCGTCAAGGCCTTACTCTGGGGACGCGCTGTCAACGACGCCGTCAAGAAGTTCCTCCAGTTCCAGATCACTGTCAACATCACGGCCGTCATCCTTACTTTCGTCTCTGCTGTTTCCAGTCACGACCAGGCCTCTGTTCTTACTGCTGTCCAGCTTCTCTGGGTTAATCTCATCATGGACACCTTCGCCGCGCTGGCCCTTGCTACGGACCCACCTACCCGAAGTCTTCTCGATCGTAAGCCAGATCCCAAATCTGCTCCTCTCATCACGTTGAGAATGTGGAAGATGATCATCGGCCAGGCTATCTACCAATTGACCGTCACGTTCATTCTCTACTTCGCCGGCGAGTCTATCCTCTCCTACGAAAGCGCCCGCGAAAAGGCCCAGCTGCCAGCTCTTGTGTTCAACGTTTTCGTTTGGATGCAGATTTTCAATGCTCTCAACAACCGTCGTCTCGACAATCACTTCAATGTTTTCGAGGGCATTACTCACAATTGGTTCTTCATCATTATTCTGCTGATTATGATTGGCGGTCAAACGATGATTATCTTCGTTGGTGGTGTCGCATTCAGCGTTACTAGGCTTAACGGTGCTCAATGGGGATACTCCATAGTACTGGGTTTCCTCTCGCTACCTGTCGGTATGATTGTACGCTTGATACCAGATGAGCTTATCCTCAAGTGCATTCCCGACTTTTTCAGGCGCAAGAGCACTCCTGAAGTTGTTGTATCTGACGATTACCAATGGAACCAGGGCCTACTCGAGATTCGTGACGAGCTCGCTTTCATCAAGAAGGTTCGTGGCGGTCGTCTCAGCAACCTTAAGTTCAAAATGCAACACCCCAAGGAAGCCTTCGCCAAGTCACGATCTAGCCAGTCCCTTCCCGGTACGCCCAATAACGGCCCACAAAACGACCACGACGGATCTCCAGCACCCCCAACGCCTAACAGTCGCCGTCGTGGACGCTCACGCTCCAACTCTGCTTTCGGTCCCGCCACCGTCATGGCTGGTATCGTCGCCGGCAGCATCGCAGGCTGGTCCCCCATCGATCGCGTCGGCGGCGACAACGATTCTATCCGTTTCGGTCGTAACTCTAGAAAGGAGGACCTCGAGGCCCAAGACGGCATTGAGGTCCACCCGGATACTAAATCCACCGATCCCATCCTCGCCCCGCAACCCAGCGAATACCGCGGCCCACCTAGCCAAAATCCAGACACAACGCCTGAGTTCATTGTTGGCCCCTTCGCGAAAAATGACGACACAAAACCTTCCAGTGCTTAAAATGCCCTCTCTTCCCTTTTGCATCACGCATGTATTTCCCTTGTAATGGTGTCTTCTATCCCTGTGTAGTATTAGCATTCGCACCGGCGTATCACGGCGTCTCTATCTTCTTTCTTTTTACAATTAGTATCACAGCCTTGTACATACATAATGGCCTGACCTCCAAATTACGACGGCTAAAACCTTTTCACTTTGGCGTTGGTGGCTTCACTCTAGCGATTTGGCGCCGCTATCTTCTTGTATAGCTATACTATATCCTTTAGCGTGGGTCGGTAGCTCGCTTACTCAAGAGCATCTGTGTGAGGGTTTGGAGGTGGGCAACCATGCATAGTATTGGCCCGACCGAAAAAAAAAAAATTAAAATTTTCAAAATTATGATATTTTTTCCTTCGCAGTTTAGTGACCTTTTTTTTTTTCCAATACCCGCCTTCCTTTGTGGACGGCGCTTGAGGGAGGCCTTTTTGGTAGATGTGGTTCCGCGACTTGTGGTCGAGGGTAAGTGCACAGGTTGACCAAGTGACAATCTGACACAGTGCGCTGGGATATGTTTTTTTTTGTGCTTTGTGTATTATCACCTCTGTGATCTACCGTCGGGCTACCCGAGTTAACATTGACTTGGCATGCTCTCTCAACGTATCTACTCATCAAATCGGCCAGGTATTTCCGACCCCGCAAGAAAGCGTACCGTGTCAAAGACCAGATGCGAACGAAGAACATAAGATAAGTGCTTGATAGGGTTTTGGTTTATTCAATAATTCAACGCCGGTTATGCACTATGATACACATAAAGATCCACGATGGCCATACCTAGGTTCATTGTTATCTATTTCTTGGAATCGTCTTTGGCCTTCTTGGCTAGCGCTGCCGCCTCGTCGCTCTTCTTCTTCAAGATCTCGCTGATTTCGCTAATCGCATCCTTCATGATCTTTTGTGCCTCGTCGCCATGCTTCTGCGCAACCTCCTGTAGCTGTCCTAATTTGGGAATGATCTGATCGCCACCAGGGATCTGATTGAGGTATTGGTCGAGGCCGCCGAAGCCAGAGTCCTTTGCCTTGTTCGTGGCGCTCTTGATGTAGTCTTCGAGGTCGCCGGTATCGCCGTTCTCAATAGCCTTCTTGATGCGGTTGTAGAGTTGTTGTATGTCGCCGCCCTTGAGTGCGTCGGCGTTTTCTTCGACGAGTTCTTTGACCTTGGGGTTCTTGTCGAGGTAGGGCTTTGCTTGCTCCATTCCCCTTTTCCAGGCCTCGTCGCCGAGCTTCTTGAGCTTTTCGACCTTCTCCTGCACGATGCTCTTGACCTTCTCAATGTTCGATGGGCTCAAGCCAGTCTTGATGACGTCGCCCACCTGCTTCCACGTCCTGTCTACTTCCTTCTTTGCTTCGGGCCCATACTTGTCGCCATACTCCTTCAACTTGTCCCAATTGCTACCAACCTTTTCTTTGAGCTGGGGATGGTTGTCCATGATCTGCTGTGCAGAGTCTCCAGCGAGGTCGGCAATGCGGCTCATGTGCTTTGATAAAACTTCCCAGGTTCGGTGCGCGGTGACAAGACTAACGTCGCCCTTGCCAAGGACAGTACGCATCTCGTCGTAGGCTTCACGGACAATCTGGTCGACCTCGTCACCGTGTTTCGCGCGAATAGCATCGAGGTCATCAAAGGCTGAGTCGACATACCCCTTTGCGCCAGGAATGAAGGCAGCATAGCTCTGGGCGGCGTTTCGAAGCCATGCGAGCGCCTCGTTGGGCTCAGGGGTCGTCTCTTTGATCTTCTTGGTGGCTGCGTTGACATAGCTTTTCGTCGTCTTGCTTGCAATAACGACATCTCGAGCTCCTGATGTTCGGTAGAATATGTAGCCAACAGTGATAGCTGCTGCTGCGCCGGAGACAGCGCCAATTGCTGCATGTGACCCAGCACCTGAATTGCCTGAAGTGACATTGCCCGAGGATATTGTGGACTGAAATCGGGTCTGTTGGACGCGCAGTTGGGGTTTTGCAGCCCTTGCCGCTGGGCGACTTGCGCATTGAGCTACGAACCGTGCATTTTGAGTTGCCCGTCTTGAAATCATGGTTGAAAGGAGAGCTGCTCAAAGTCAATGGATGATGGAGACGAGAGTACAAGCCTGGGAATAACAAGATTATATTCAAGAGCTGCGAGCTTTGCCATTGCTCTTGTGCAAGTATGACGTCTCCATGATGATCGTCGCTAGACCCTGTCAGGAACCATTTTCCGCTCACGTCATTGGTCATTACGGATCCTAGCATTTGAGCTTAACCGTCCCCCGCAACTCTCACGTATGTGAAAGATCTTCTGAAATCTTGCTGTGAATAGCTCTAAGTAGAGGGTTTTCACGTGATATACCTCTTGTGAGCTTGTGCATTTAGATCCAATGGATCCGAGTGGCAATTGGGCATTCCGAGGCTCGACGATCCGCGTTCCGAGATTCCATACCTTAGAAGAAACACAACAGTGTCAATTGTGTTTTACTACGGGGCCGGAGTCGCAATCGAGTTTCAAAACCCCCAGAATCCGAGTGTGTAGAATCCAGGATAACAGCTATTATTTATAGATTATCTGAGGACTGCCGCCTACGGAACGAGATGCTATATTTTCCGCTCGACCAACGGCAGTTCCGCGACGAAAAATTCCGAAGTAAAAGTCTTTGCCAATCATAACGTTGCCAAGCATCATAAATTTTACTGGGGTTAGCCTTAGTGGGACCGAGTACTCAAGTATTAAACGGAGGGCAGCTGCTTGGGTAATGGTCTATTCTGGTCAAACACTGCCTAGGTATTCATGTCCTCCGCAAGCGTTATCCCCACTTCTTCCGAGGGTTATCGGTACGACGTCGACAAAGATGCCATTGCCGTTGGCCTCCCGACACCCGCGGTCAAATCATCATCTCAGGAAACCACATCGTCTTACGATGTGATCGTGATCGGTGCCGGCTTCACTGGTCTTGCAGCTGCCCGCGACCTCTCCACGGCTGGGAAACGTGTTTTGCTGCTCGAGGCGCGTGATCGAATTGGTGGTCGTACATGGACCGCGAATGTCGATGGTCACAACTATGAGATGGGTGGCACCTGGGTCCATTGGCTCCAACCACATATCTGGGCTGAAATCACCCGCTATGGACTTGTCGACGCGCTCAAGGTGAGCTCAGGTACAACACCTGAAGCGAATATCTCGTATTATGATGATTACGGGACTAGCATCATCAAAGAGAAACCCGAAAAAACGGACGAGCGCTTATTGCCGCTCATCGAAAAGTTCATGGACGTGGACGGAGAGGGTGGTAAGCTGCTGTTCCCACAACCGTGGCGCCCTCTCCAAAATTCCCGGGTGTGGTCAAAGTGGGACATCAGTCTTCAAGAACGCGCCGAACAGCTCGATATTAGTGAAGAGGACCGTAAATTCCTATTATCATGGCTCACCATCAACACCTGTTCCTCTGCCGACAAGGCCTCATTCCTGAATATGGTCAGGCTTTTGGCGCTCTCCGCTTTTGATTTTAACATGTTTATGGAAATATGTGGCAAATATAAGTTCAAGAACGGAACAACAGCATTGGCGACGGCTATGTTTGATGAGTACAGTGGCGATGCTCTGTTTGGCCGTGTTGTCAAATCGGTACTTAGGAACACCAATGATGTCCAGGTTACCACCAAAGCGGGCGAGGTTTACCATGCCAACAAACTCATCTGTACTCTGCCGCTTCATTGTCTTCCAGACGTGGAATTCTCCCCCCCTCTACCAGCAGTCTTCACAACAACAAAACATGCCAACTTTGCCGGGAAAGTCCACATCCATTCAGCCAAGCCTGTTGAGCCATGGTTCGGTATTAGCGACAGCGATCACTCCGTGTGTGCCGCCTTCACTGATGTTAACTCGGCAGGAGGCGGTACACACTTGGTGTCCTTTGCTGTAGGAGAGAAACTTGTCGCAAAGCATCATATCAAGGATGACCCCAAGGCGTATATACGTGCAGTACAGGATGATGTTCTCCCTGCATCCACCCAAATCGACCCGACTCATCTGACATGGCACGACTGGACACGAGATGAGTTTTCGAAAGGCGGATGGGCATCTTACGGCCCAAGGCAACTCAAAGGATCTTTAGGAGAGATTATGAGAAGCACGCGACCGGATGATAAAGTCATTCTAGCAAGTGCGGACTGGGCCAGTGGCTGGGTTGGTTATATTGACGGTGCTTTAGAAATGGGGCGAAGAGCGGCTAGAGAACTCCGATGTCCAATTAGTAGGTTATAACAACCTGTTTGGAGCCTTACCTGTGGTGCATACGATCGTTAACCTCGCGACTTCCATTCCGATTAGCTGCGAATTAGGTGACGCAAACGATAAAATGTTACCACCAGGCGATCATCGGAGCCATGATGCTCCTATAACTGAGATTGTTTCTACTTGGTCGGAATTACTAAACTCTGTAAAGCCACAACCCGATGAGATAAGCATAACTTTCGTCATAGAATTATAAGTCTACAAGCATTTATTTACAATGAAAACAGTTTTATACCTGGTAACCAAATTTGGCTGTCTTCTCCACTCCTTTGGAGATGATTTGGTTTGGTGGCGCAGAGCTGTGACCTAACTAGAGTATGGTTGGTATCAGGGTGCTGAACTGCAAAACTCCTATCGACAAGAATCACCACTATGCAACAATATGACAACTACCGCAGGCCCTCGTGTCCGCAATGACGCTCTAGTAATCGGATAATGATGTTACCCATTTCCTTGTGGCCATTTGCGAGAAATCTCCGTAGAAGAGAGGTGGACGTTAGAATTCCGATATGAGCAAGTGCATAATGATTTCGTATGTCTTAGCTACGATTAGTACCGATTCTTTAGGTCAGGTTTGTAAATTTCCTGAGAATAAAAACTAGGGGGTTTTTTTTTCCGCAAATTTACTTTTATAATCTCTCATACTAGCGCACTACAACAGTACCGCAAACCATACAATCTACAACAAATGACTATAACGTGGCTCCATGGTACTTGCGGCGGAATTTGATGGTAAGACATGCTTATTGCATTTGAACTGTAGCTATCCATACCAATTCGCTGTCATTGTTTTTCGAGTTTGCTGTGTATGGTGTACTCTCCAACCCAGCTAAAACACCACAGGTGTAAGAAAATTCTCTAAATACTTACTAGGATCGTTTCGCCCAAGAGAGATAGCGGTAAAAAGCGACTTGTAAAATGTTAATACATTCTGAGGGTCAATACATATCGGGTACACTCAAAGTACATGAAAAGTGAAGGCTCTCAAGTCAGCTCATTTTGGGAATACATTACGCAGTCTAAATTCGCACATCTGGTCACTTGGAAATCCAATGACACTTTGAGGCGAAAAAAAAAACTCGCAATTGCAGTCGTGCTACACCGGTGTGTGGCAAGGCGTGGCGGCGTGGAGTTGGGTTTCTACTGCAAGTAGGTGTATTTGTAATTTCTCAAACATCTATCCTTTCTATGCCTTTTACTTTATTCAATTCCTGCCTGTACTGAACCCGAGCGAACCCGAGCGAACCCAGCTCAATGATAGGCATCTTCTCCCTCAATAGTCAAAGAACGCCCTCGGCCAATGCGAAGGTAAAAAGCTATACAGCTCTTCTTTTGAGCGTATCACTAACTTGTTGGATTAAGGCCGATAGAGTCGTAGAAGTCGTGTTGGGTATTACTCAACATTAAAGGTGCGACATTTTCAGCGCGGGGATTGAATATAAGCGTGCTAACATAGATGGAGATATCTACTCTACTTTGTCCGTTACGCCACTAGCGATTTCCACATCCAACTGCTCATACCCAACTGGCTAGCCGGTATTGAGAATATCGTTGAACCTCTCCTACGACGACGGCGGTGTATCACATTTTGCATCGCCGTAGTGTCCATGGACATCTCTTTCTCTGTATGTCCTCACACAGGTAGAGGGATTGGTGCAGCGCCCTGTCGTTCGGCTTTTTATGTGACCGCAAGTCCAAATCTCCGTAGTGATAGTGCACATGCTTCTAAGTCTGATAAAATTAGCTACAGCCTTAAATTAGCTCCTAGATATAGCATTGCTCGATTGCTGAGAGATAATATACTGTTGCGGTCAGTCGGTAGAGAGAATGCGTTGCTATAATGCTGGTTATCATATGGAGTGCGCACGGGCAATTGTGACAACGTCTAATCTCGGTCTCGCTGCTTGAACCCTCAACAATCCCTTATGGCTCTCGAATTATATATCTACCCTTGTACTCGAAAACCGCCTTACTACCTCCATCCTCGTCCAGCAGACAAGCCTCTAAGAATTCGCATTCAAGGACCTCTCGAAACAATACAAAATCTCCTCCCTGATATTTCGTGGAACGAGATTGGGGCTTTCCCACAGCTAGGAGGCCTGGAGCTTGCGAAACTGACACACCAGGCCTTGTATGGGCAAGATATATATGGAAAATCCAATCTAATAGTACGCGACGAGTACTTGGCCTGGGCCATGGAAGGGCGAAGGCCATTAGAGTAGGGAAATCCCTTGAAAATCTTTGTGAAGGTTGCCGTAAGCTAACCTTAACTCATGCGGTTATATCGACTACTACGGGGTTACGTTCGACCACTTTATTTCTACTGACACCCTAGATCCTGAAGTACTCGTGATCGACATTATCGAAGTTGGCGAGGACGGAGGAATATACGCAAGTGATGTTCTTCCCTTCCCTATAGAACCGTCCGATTATACTGGGAAAAAAGTCCTTGCCGTGCCTAGATGTGCCAACGTAAGGAAGGGATACAGGATCGGAGGTTGATAAACAATCAGGTCGCTGAAAGGCAAAATGACGAGCTCCGTAGTCGATGCAGAGGGTTGCCATGATCCCCTCCACAGTTACTGGCCCATAAATAATGCCCGGGTTCGTAGCATGATGATCACAATGTACCATCCAGTCCAGCGTGCTTTCAATCCATACAGCGCATTCGTAGCAAAACGTGAACTGCGTAGGTATAGTCTTCTGAGTGTAAGCATTGTGACTCTCAAGAAGATGCATATGCATAGCATCGATGCTATGGGCAATGAGACCGCATAATTGCCACTTGCACTGAAGAGAATTGCCGTAAAGGTGCCTGCTCATGTATATAGCAGCCATCTCTAGGCATTTTATGTCGTGGAATTTGCATGGTCCTCGCCTGCAGGACCAGTAAGTCCCTTGGAGCCGTTTTAATGCTTCCCTTCCTTTGATTTCTTGAGCACACTTCAAGAGGTGATTTTTAGCGTATAGGCTATTTAGTTAGTTGAGATTTTTATAGTAGATTTTGAACTTACCTACGGGTACTGCGAAATTTAGAAGCGCAGGTTTTCCCGCTGCATTGACATTGATTATGGATCTGCGGAATTAAATGGCCGGATGTGGTATCTCATATTTTCTACTGATACTGCAACTTGCTCATTTACCAAATACTTTTCCCCCGAAAGAAAGCTCTGGTAACCCCACTCCGTGATCTTGTTAATATAATGAATGTTTCCTCATATATCTCTTAAACTGATCACGAAGCCAGACACGATCTAGTGATTTACCATACCATTCTTGGGCGAAACGCAGCAGCGGCTGCGCGCTACTAGCCTCACTTTGATCAAGTAAGACACTCATAGCATGGAAAGTGAAGGGAGTATAATCTGGGGGCGGAGCCTTAAGTGGTATATATAAGGCTGTCAGTATGCTACGAATACACTAAGGAACAACTCACTAATATATGAAGGAACTGCTCACAAAGAGCTTCGACAATATATTCTGCTTCGTGTCGAGCGATATTATACGGTAGTAAGTATAATTTACTAGTATGATGCATTTCTAAGTCTTGTAAGCGAGTCGCAAGTACAGCATGGCTCTATTTCAGGCAGCTGGCCTAGGCGGAAGAAGGCGTCAAGTGCAGCAGGCTTCTAGTACTCTTAGTAATTCTTCGGAATTTCAATTAAGTTCATAACCTACTATCCGAAGGAGCCTTTGATATATGTTGGAATCTTTGAGCCATTTGGAATATTCGGCGTTATTTCTTGTGTAGTAGGCGTTCCGTAATTTCTAGCTGCCTCGTAGAGATCTCCCCAGAAGAGATCATTAAGTTGATCAATTCTGATCTCTCCCTATAGTTTCTCCTTTTCGCCATTACTCTGAAGAGTAAGTATTCCCTAATGTATATTCAGTTGTATATACAAAACAACTTACGATAACCTGCACAAAGCTGTCACGGATCTTAACTTGGGTTTGGTACGGTGCAGTCACCCGTGTCTCCTCCTCTATTTCACCACTACGGAAGGCAGTTTTTCAGGGTCGAACTTCATTTTCCTAAAATAGAACATCGAACGGATTATCTCCACTATCTGCCGCTAGGACGCCGGGTTGGTCGAAATAGCACATGAACCCCTTAAAGGCAGCTTGCTGTACGCCATCTAGCAAAGACCTTAGACGCACTTTACTGCATAGGTACTTTACTTACGCAAACGTTTAGCCTGCAAGAAGACATAGTGAAAATTGAGGATGGAAGCGCTCGAGCACTCTGTTAGGGGATACATCACTAATATATAGGCCCTTGAGGGCGGGGCAATGACGGCTAGGGTGGTTGCACAACACGGGTAGCGCATATTGCCTTATTTTAGTTCGCATGCATACTGCATAGGTGTGGATTGTGTGGGGAGTCAAATTGCGGTAGTTATACAAATGTTTGAACGTAAATACAAGAAATAACCCTAGAGCAGACCCTAACCAGATGGCCAATTTCAAGGAGTGGATTTATAGCAATTTATACCATGGGTAGTGTGGTGTAGTAGATGGGCAAGTGACGAGCTCGATTCGGGGATGCTGACCATGCGGGTCGTCACCTCCGCAAACTTGCGAGCATACCCTCTATACCGCAATGTCGGATCTGCCTGTTTCTTCGCATTCGAGTTTATTCTAAACAATGATTAACATGACATAATAGACCGGGCTACAGTTACTCACTAATATTTTTGAATTAAGCTTAGGCCAATCTACTTCGTAAAGCGCAAAATCTTGGAGTAATTGCTCTCTGAGCGGTGTGTGACTGGAATGGATAAGTTTATGCACTTCTGCGGTTCCTCTTTCCGTGTGTGTGCCGATAATGTTGAGTGCGGGCAGCTCCGTCTCATCAAAGTGATCCATCTTTTTCACGATAAGTTCTAATAATGACTTTCCGAAGTTATACTTAAAATAATCTCAAACGACTTCGCGGATTCCCCTCAGGGGCGATTGGCGTATAAGTGGGCGTGGGCGTATAGGTGAGTGTATAGTCTCAGGATTTCTTGGCCGGAATATTCCAAGCGCCAGAAAGTTGACGGAGCAAAGGGACTTGGGACTGTTACTTATGCCATGGTAGCAACAAATTTGTCTAGCACTTACGGCGAGAACATAAAAGTCGATCCGCGATAGCTTATTTGAATAACTAATGCTAGTAATAGCAGCTCCTATAATGAGGTTTGCACTTCACCTAAGAGCAAGCGAATGATTGTGGTAACGTTTCTTCACCGTGCACGCAGTATATAAATATAAAACGGAGCAGCGGATAAAAACTATCATTTGCGACGACTTATAATAAGTCTCATGTGGTAGCCTACTAGTTAGTTAGCAGTCAAGATATAACAGACTAAAACGTACGAGGAGAAAAGACACAAGAAGACTGCTTCTACTCCCCAAGTAAAGATAGATAACATATCTATTTTACTATTCATTTTAATAGAAAGCTGCGATCTATCGGCCTATAAGACAATAAAAGTCTCAAAGGTCACATACTAGACGCACAAGGGCTAGCCATCCAATGAATATAGAATAGATAGGTTGTAGGTAGCTGGAGGCTAAGAAACTGATCACTATGAGTGGGGTGCGTGTAGCAAAAGATGGTAGGATGGTTCCAAGTGTAATGTGAAGGCGATTAAAACGGGGTCTGTTAGGAGCATGCAGCAGCAGTAAAAGCGCGTTGATAACAGTTATTATTAAAAGGGTGGCGGAGCTAACGATAGACAAAGTGGCAGGATTCTCTTGCTAGCCCAATGACTACGCCAAACTCTGGTTCTGCCCTGAGAACCACCCTTTATATTGAGCACTCGCTCTATAGGTATGAAAACGTTTCTGGTTTTTCTTCAGTTTGCTTCCGTTATGGCAGGCACGGCTAAAGGTAGTTAGTGCCTTGGTAAGCCACAACTTTGTATGCAAGTCTCTCGACGCACGACGCGCCTAGGGCTAAGAACCGGCAGAGAGCTCCACAATGAGAGTCAAACCGTGGACGAGCATACAAATCTTAATGTTATCTTGTCATGCAAGGTGTGGATTTTTTCCCCGCTTTTTTATTGTACTATCGGAACCTTTGGAGAGGGATATCGTAACACGGTGACAAAAGCGATTGTCCGTTTTGATTGATAGCCAGACTAATAATTTAGCGTGACCGCTCTTTTCATGATTCGGTACTTATGGAAATTTTCTATAACCTGGGGCCCATATCTACTTGTGTTCCGGGCTAGGTTGCGCCATATAATTAGGATTTGAATTTAAATGTTGCACATCATGCCCTGCAAGCTCAACAGGCGGCTGCTCAACCTCTGCAACATGCGGCATGCCTTTCAATACGACCTCAGAAGGTAGCTCTTGAGGACGGCCCCCATACATGTATGGATTGTATCCCAGCGCGTTCCCCTGCGAGCTCTCATACTTGGGTGGTTGACGTTTCTTGCGCAACAAGAAGAATACAATCCCAGCTATAATGCCCAAGCCAAGTACTCCTCCTACTACGCCGCCGGCGATAGCTGCCGTCGGTGGGCTCGAAGACGGTGCTGGTGATGGCGATGAGGATGGGGATCGTGACGCCTTCGCAGCATTCGGATCGCAAAAGTCGATACTGTAGTAGACAAAGGTGGAGTTATGGCAACCAGCGACTTGGATCTCTTCTTGATAACCACCACAGATAGTTTTGGTAGTATCGTTGACGTAAATAGTAACTTGAATGACATTGTCAGATTTGATGGAGAAGGCTGGGAACGCGCAACATACCCGTACACCCAGGGTCTAAGCCGACAACCTGAAAGCTTCCATACTCACCATTCCGTCTGAGGTCGGTGCAAGTGCCATCGGGGTAGCCGTTGGGACCCTCAAGGCCTCTCAGTGATTTTTGACAGTTGGTATCGGAAAAGAGGGCTATTTGGCTGACGGCAGCGCATTTGCTCGCGATAGAGAGAATGAGGAGAAAGAGAGCGAACATGATATTATGAAGTCCCCCCAGGCCTTGGATGCGATATATCTAATGTACACCCAAAGAGATGCAGGGCTGATTTCCAGGACCCGAGAAGACGATCTAAGAAGGGGGCATGAATGCCATTAAATTTATGATTAGCTTTGTGGCGTGTCAAGCTGAGGTTGGGTCCGTGGGACGCTGGGGCCGAGTGCATGCGCCAAGGCTTGTCCTATGTGCCAAGAGAACAACAAGAATGGCGATTGCTGCGATTGCCTGAAGGACGAAGCCTGATAAAGATTACACCTAGCCAAACTGTCTCGGGAAAGCTCGCTTTTTTTGCCACCAGCGGCCAAGAAATAACAGATCAATGACAGGTATTCTTAGCTAGACAGCTCACTGTAGTACTGAAATGGGCAAACGGGCCAAGCCGACTAGCCGGCCGCACTGGTTGGATACCCGGCACCCTAGTATTAAAATAAAAGGGAATAAGAACACGTTTTTGATGAGCTAAGTAACTACTATTAGAGAACTACCTAGTCCATCGGAAAAAGTGTTGCCCGTTCCCACTCCCGTTCCTTTGTGTTTGACACCCTGGTGCCAAGGCTACCGAAGTCTACTGCAATCGATCCACCGCGTTCGTCTTAGAAACCTAACGCTTTGCCAATCAAATTTTTTTGGAGCTCGAAAACCCGCCATATCGAAGTCAGAGAAGGGCCAGCTCACATGAAGCTGTTCAAGCAATTGGCTATCGCTTACTCCCTTGACCGGTGTTTTGCCGAGAACCAGGGATGTGGGGATGAGATTGGCCCGAGCGAGTCATTCTGCCTCAATTTGCCAAGCATTGCAACTGAAGTAGAATCAAGTCAGCAACGTGGGTGTTGTCATACTATGAAGCCTGCAAGCTCTAGGAAAGCTGCCAGAATTCTTCACTAGCACTAATGATATTCTGCTCCCAGATCTTGGTGTTGTACATGGTGCAGAGATGGACTTTGCATAACCACAAAATATTCCCTGAGCTGACCTAGAAAGTTGGCGGGCTAGGCGAGCAGTTGGCTGAATCCATGGGTAATGGGCGGCCAGGGTAACATTTTAAATGCTCTGCGATGGCCTCTGAAGCGATCGGAAAGACGGTAGATATCTGTTCCAGAGGCTCCGATCTCCGTTTCCTCAGCATGGCAACGAACTCGCACAGTTGGAAGCTTACTGATCGGTTTCAGTCTGCCAAGTACAGTAGGAAAAATACTTCATTCGCATGGGGCGGTAACCGAGGTGTGGGGTTGTAAATGCTAGTTTTATCGTTCGAAGGCGCAATCAGATCGCAGGATTCGGGGCTTGACGATGAACAGGGGCCTCAAGAGTTATACGACCATTAGATCTGTTCCCTCTCAAATGGAGTTGAGTGCATGTTCTCTCCGAGTTTGTTTCCTTCTTCTGCCTTGAAAAGATGGTATTCAGATAGCCAACAAGCATATGGAGATCGTAGTTGGTTGGAAAGTCCAACCGACCAACTTCTTTCTAAAGTGTTTGGGCCTCTGGAAACATTCGAGTCGTAAGACTACTAGAATGTGAAAGCGTAGCATTATAGATTAACAATTATTAAGCACCTAGCTAAGTCGAAAGTCATTGCTGATACGGGTCGTTGCGATTCCTTCAACGTAATTCCTTCACCTTGGCTGTCTTGAGCATCCTCTCCTATCTTATCATCGAGTCTAACTCCGCAGATGCACTTTTCGATCAAACAATCATTATGCCTACCTGGTGGGTAACCCGTATTGCCATTATATTGGCCTAAATCCCGAGAGAGAACTCAGCGGCCTGGACTGCATAGGGTGGCGGGAGTCGATATTTCCGCGCCAGCAAAATGCTATGTCTGCCCTGCGTCTCAATTGCGCGACGAGGTTCGAGCATTGATCTTCTCCGGCTCCGTCGATCATACAGCTATAACGGACTCCGTCGACGGGGTTATGATCGTGGCGTCAACACCCATGGCCGGTGCTCACTTGCTGCAGCGGCGCCGGTGAACGACCTAGTCGCCTTGTGTGACCGGCTCCGCGACGTACCACTCTGAAACCTCTATCTCGAGAATAGAACAGCCTCCAACCTGCTTTAGTGCGACTTCTCGGTAAGTTGCTCATATAAGTGCGTGCGGAACGGGTATTAGCTAGCATTGTGAGTTGCAAGAGAGGAGTCCAAGCAAGAATAACAGGAAAAGGAGAAGGAGAGGGATAAGGAGCCGTATGATTGTGCCAAGGCCGACCCCGCTGCTGATGTTCAGAACCCTTTGTCTCGCTTCGGAGGCATATTGGTAATTTTTCCAGTAAACGGGTTAATCAGTAGTTACCAAGCTCCTCTATCACCTTGCTTTTGCAGTCGCAGGCAGCTTTCGCTAGCAGGGCAGTATCAACATGATTAAGGACTTCCGAGTAGCCGGGGCTGACAAGGGCTCAAGCCTGTTATGCTCTCTTACATGACAACGAATCGCCGCAGTCGGTTAGTTCGCATCACCCTCATCATCTTATACCGAGCCAGGATGACCGATTAGGCCTAGTCTCAGGTGGGGTCTGGTATGCTGAGGATATCGTGCTTGATGTTCGGCTCTCGCCAAGCCTTGAACTTTCCGCAATACTCGGAAGCGTACCGGTGGCGGCGTGATGACTTGCTTCGTGCATGGTTTGAGGCCGGCTCCCGAAGGCACCAGGAGGAGAGGTTGAATGGGATGATGTGCTCTGGCGTATCGGAGGCGAGACAGGAGCAATATCAAGCCTGTCCATCATTGGAACGAAGCTCCCGAGTAGCATCTTGCGAACGTCGCCTGTCACGGAAAACATCTCGTGGTCGATAATGTCCCTAGTGCCCCAGGTTAGATGTGTATATCAATGAGCTGGAGAATACATACTTGTAACCTTTGAACTCCATGTCATCATCCAGGGCACGCAGCCGCTCGGTAGCATCGTCGTCGTTACCAAATTGTATGAATTCAATGCTCACTGGCCTCTGCTTAAAAGACAGAGCACCAATTTTGTCCAGTCTGGGCAACAGATATTCCGCCATATAATTGTAAACTTCATCAGAATGATGATTGGCTCCCCATAGCCCATCCGTGAGAACAATAAGAGTCAATCGCGGTTCGTTCGCTTTCTTACCTCTCCAATTCTTTCCTTGGAATCCCCTGAAGTAGGTTTCGAAGATGTTCTCGATTGGAAGGACCATGTCGGTTTTCAATACTGGTGTCGTCTTTGGGCGAAGTTTCCGCATCTTTTCTCTGAAGATATCGGAATCTTTCTTTCTCACTACTGATGCTTGACCGAGAGTGAAGAACATGTCCATTCCGTCGTCATCAAAGGGCTCGGCTTTCATCACAAGTGTTTCCAGTAAATATGTCGCTTCATCCCAATAGGACTCCATGCTCGATGCATTGTCGACAAGAAATACCTAGAATGCGTTAGAGGCAATGTATCGTGGGAGGTCTTACACCCTACAATATCTCGATTGTCGAAGTGTGCTTTGAGCACTGTATCTTTCGTTTTTTTCCACCATTTGGAGTCGCGAAACTCCTCCCTGGCTTGGATCACATTTTGGGGTGCGGGCGAGTTTATGTCTTGTAATCTTTGAGAATAAAAGGTGGAACTCCTTTTCGAGAGCGCCGCCAATGGGGGTGATATGCGGTCTGATGGGTTCTGTCCACCCACTGCGAGATCTAACGACGGTCCACGCACACGTCCGTCATGGATCTGAATGCGGCTTGCATCTGGATCGGGCGAGTGTTGAGCTCGTAGTATTGGCGATTTGGATGCGGACATCCTCGCGAGGGCCGCAAATCGGGAAGCAGTTTTGAGAACTTTTGGCCCCTGGGTTTGGTCAATTGCTGGAGGCTTCAGATGGTGAATACCTGGCCGCCTGCTGGTCTGAGGGCTTTCGGATTCTTCCGGGTTCGGGGGGGCTTCAATGTCAATTTCGCACAAGGTGACCATCAAATCCTCTAGTTCTGGTGGGACACTGTCTTTCTGGGCATCCTCTAATAACTTCTGGAGACGCCCATAGAGACTGTCGGCCGATACCCGATTTTTCGCTACTAGAAGGTCGTTCTCGATAAGTTCTAGCATGGCAACTGTTATGTGATCAGTTGGGCGTGTCACAGACCGAAGGTATTGATGCCACTGTTTGACCTCTGGAAGGACGTCTCTCCCATTATGGAAAAAGTCACCTGGGTCAATGATACGCTGCCCAGCGTTGACAGGCTTTTCAATGGCGGTTTTGATAGCTTTCCGTCGTACCCAGTTGTACTGACAGATGCCCTGCCAACCCAAAACGACCCACGTGGCAGCCATAGAAAGCACGCACCCAACTGACCAGATATCGCAACTCTGATCTACCTTGACTTTAGAGTCGCGATACCGGGCATAATACTCTGGAGAAGCTATGGGTTATCAGTATCGTTGTGCAGGTGCTATTCCATATCCAGGCACTCACAGTATGAATCTGTGCCTCCGCTAGCACGGATTTTGGGGATTGGATTTTGGTCGGTCTCGAGCTTTTTCTGGAACTTCGCGAACCCCGGATCTGCTAGTTTGTAACGCCCATCAACCACGATAATATTACCGGGCTTGATGTCATTATGCCATCTGGAAATATATTAGCGATAATATTACGGTGTATTGACGCTGAGCGAGATGAACTTTTCAAGATAAGAGAACATACGTACCCGTTCCACACTCCGTTTTTGGTCTTCAGATTATGGATGCCTTTCAAAGCATCAGCTATTTCAATCAATGATTTCCAAAAGACTTGTATCTCAGAAGCGATAACTGGTGGTGATCGCCACTCGAAGATCTTGTACAAATCAAACTCCCCATATTCGAGAAGAATATGCTTAGTTATGGCCGTTTTCTGTGAGCGCCCTTGACCTGGGTCGGACACAGTTCGAATTTCCTTGTGGCCAAAGCTGCCTAAACACTGGATGATGCCACTCTTGGATCTTAGAGCGTCGAAGGCACCTTTCTCGTCGTTGAAGTATGCAATATGCCCTTCCTCGAACGATTTCAACGCGAATTGATAACACTACACAAATCAGTAAAAAAGTAAAGGGACGTCAAAGTCATGAAGGCTTACAGGTCCAAAGTCATTATCATCCCCGAACGTGTCCTCATCGTCACATAATCGTTTCCGCAGTGCCTCATCGACATAGTCTTCCTGCACTGTAACAGAGAACACGCGAGCTTGGCCTCCTTTCCCTATCTCGGTTTTCCGCACAAAAGGCAAGATATGTTCTGCCTGATATTCCTTGTCCATTTCCCAGCGCAGCGTCACAGGTCGAAACTTCCATTGCGCCCGATTAAATTGCTGAGCTATATCAAGACCATGTGTAGGATCAATGTCGCGGAATTGTTCCTTGAGCTCACTCAGCGATATTGGCAGTTTGTGATCCACAATATCCTTTTTCTGGGCCTTATCGATGAGTCCCCCATGCCCGATTTCTAGCAGTATGCTAAAAACAATGGCGCAGCGATCATCTCCATGGCCACAAATCTTTTCCTTGGTAATGGGCCAGCTTGGTATATCACGGTACAGCATCTCGAGAAGGCGCTCGGTGTTCGTGATTCGGTACGCGTCCTCGGTAGCTCTCATCCAGTCTAGCAATAGCTTTGTCCTAATGTAGGGGCGACTGCCTTTCCATGCTGGAACAACTAGAAATTGCTTCAACTTGCTCTGGAATTGCTCCATCGCAGTGGAATCGTGGGTTCTCATCGCAGCGCATCAGGAAGGCTTGCACGCATAGGAGATGAACGGGCTCAAGGAAATTCAGTAATGGTCGGGGTCGAGATGCGGCCAGGTCTTGGATGGATACGGAACGAGCTCGGTGTGCTCAGCCTTGCCAGACGAGGTCGCAAGGTCTCAAGGTCTCAAGGTCGCGAGTCCCAGAGATTACGACGGCGCTGACCAGGAGGTTGAAATCGTTGAATCGTGAGGGTGGTGTGAAACAGCGCGTGTATAAGAAGTGTGAAAAGACATGACAGCAAATAAAAGTCGCATCAGGCTCAATTCACAGCCTTGTCATCTATCAATCGCCCCAGAGGGTGCACGCGAGGGGAGGATCAGCTCCTGATCACCTTGCGCCGCCACCACATGCAGGCAGGAACTAGGTCAGCCGCAGCCCCATTATTTGAAGCCACCATATCAAGGGCGCAGCAGACGGCAGTCTACTCTCCATTGCGCTGTGCTGCGGCAACATCCGATTTTACAGGGGCCTGATAGGCTCAAAAAGATTGCAGAACTGGAGTTGAGTTGAAGCCTTCGGGCGCGGCACGGATCCGCTCGATCCCAAGGCCCGCTAAAAGCTGTGACTCAGCCCATGTCCGTGCATGACGGCACGACGGCTTCGGCTGACAGCATCTCAGCCTTCCTCTTGCCCTTCCTGGCAGAGAGCCTCACTTGTTCTCGTTTTCCAATTCCAAGCAATGTAATAGGCATGAGAACTACGCCGCCAGATGACCTCGCTATGTGCATGTTTCTATTAGGCCCCTATTCATTACCCTACATCCGCTATCCCATCTAAGCTCACTCCTCGTAGGCACTTGGTGGCATCTTCCTCTTACGCTGTTGATCTGCCAGCCAGAACAAAAAGAATCCAGCAAACAATGTCCCAGCTGTCAATGGCACACTAAACTGCAGCCAAATTCTTAGCGCCGGCCATGAATAGCTTGCTGAGCCATCCTTATTATTTTGATACTTCACAATATCCGTGCTAAACAAGGTCGACACGAAGGTTGCAGGTAAGAACACAAACGTTCCCGCTGCAATAACCTTCATGAAGATGGCTTCACGGTACGACATGGTAGTTAGGTCCTCCATCTTCTTGGTGGCAAGAGACTGTAGTTTCTGTAGGAGCAGCGTCTTGCGGTTTTCGCTAATCTCTACAAGCACATTAGCCCGCCGTTTGTGAGTTGCGAAAACATGTATCATGTCTTTGATATGTTGAATGAAGCTCTCATTAGCTTCCAGGCACTCTGCTTTCATGTCAAAGCCTGGATTCTGCGCCAGCTTTTCGTAGAATGTGCATAGCTCTGTCATAACTTCAATATTAGATTCTAGAATCATGACCGCCGAGGACGCCTTTTCTTCGTACTGCTGAACAACCTGGAGCTTTCTAGGTGTAAACTCGCGGTTTAGCCAGGGACCGTGCGTCGTGTGTCGAGTCTACAAAGGCGTCAGCGTAAAGTCGGCTCCTCGAATAGCGGTTGTTTGGGTACCTCTCTCTCAATCGATGTTTCTAGATGACCAATATAATTCCTCCATTCGTCGATAGCCCAGTGGCAGTTCATCAAATGTACTGTCAGACTTGCTCTGAAACGCTGCACTCTATCTCCCATTTCTAAATCCTCTGGTGTTCCCGATTCACCGCCAGTCAATTCAAGCACCTTATCTCGATAGTCGTTCAATCCGCCTTTGGCGCTGACCCACAACATTGCGCCGTCCACTACATCAAACTGATGGTGGAACTCGCACTGTTGAATTGACCATTCTTGTTGGTAATATGGGTCTTTGAGTGTGCCTTCTTTAAGTACTACGCGTTTAAGGTTATAGCAGAGTTGGTATTGCATACCACTTCTTCCTAGTGCAGATACAGCCGGGCCACAAGGTATTTGCGCAGTTTGCACAGCCAATGGCTGATTATGCCTCGCTGGTCTGCACGATAGTGTCGTCTGACTGAAAAATCCGCTGAATCCTAGCTCCCTCTGCTGCGGTGGGTGTGCAAAAACGGTTAGGAAGTCAATTATTGACGGCATTACTTGATGATAAGTGAATAATCTTTTCAACATGCGTGGGGTTATTTTGAGTGGCTTTGTAGAGTTGGCGGCATACAAATGTCTATTTCTGCTTAGCCGTCACATCAATTCTCAAGGTCATTCTCAAGCCCTTACACGAATCGACATAATGGATCTTTATTTGGTGAGAGCGCCCAGACAGATTTGCCTGTTGCAGCACTCAATTGTGCAATTTCACCCAGGTGAACGCGAAGTTGGCCTTCGCTGTTGACCTGATGGTTGACAAATTCTATAAATCATGTTAGTGGCGCACCTAATACTAGTTCCATCTAACTTGCTCGAATTTTGTGCATCCCAATCTCTGAATCGCACATCGATGTCGTCCAATGCTTGGGTTAAGAACCTCGGCTGCGCGGTTTCAATCCTGCTTGCGTACGCTCGTAGAACACCCTTGTAGGATGCTTTGTACATGAGATTCTGCGGATACATATCATAGTCCTTGTAGCTTTCACTGAACTCCTGCGACAATATTGGTCTTCCTTGTACTGCCATTATGACTTCTTATAGGCTGAAAAAAGCAGCTGATATATATGACCTTGCGAGAAAGATGTGATTTCAAAGGTAGAATAAATTGAAGAAGAGAGCAAGGCTTGATTGATATATCGGAAGATGGTTTCTGTCAGAAGACTGCTTTGAAGGCGGCGTTCGTAAGCCCCCTTGTAACTAAAATCGTGTGATGGTCGCGAGCACGGGAGGGCTGCAAGGCAGTGTCAGGATGTGGCTGAGCATACTGAGCCACGAGACCGCCATCACAATCGTCAGCTGAAATGGCAAGGCTCCCACAATCTTTGCCTCGCATTGATATAATCACTTTTGTAAATAAGACACCGAGAGAGCAATTTAGCTATTTGAACATACTAAGTCTATGTAAACATCAATGAATGTAACGGTCTAGTTGCAATTTCTTCTGATATCTGTATCAATGCCTGTGGTATCAATTTTGAAGCCCAGGTTCAAAGGTTGCCTAGGCAGGTTTGCGCAGGCGTTCGACAGCCGCATTATCATCCTGCCCGGAATCAGCGTAGGCTCTCCCAATGACAGTGGAAATCTCTTACCGGTCCAAGTTTCTCGTCCTTTAGGATCCAGAATGTGTAAATATCGTTTTCCTTGTTCCTCGCGTTAGAAAGGCCTTGTCGATGAGTGAGGGACTGATACACGTACCTTCTGCAAATTCAGTTTGTCCTGTGGTACAGTAGAGAATCGCTCCAAAAGCCATTTCTCCATGGCATCAAATCTGATATCATAACTATACACGCTCTCCATCTTGAGATCCCGTATGTCTAACTTCTTGCTCTTTCTGGAGAAGTAACTAGCAAGGTTCTTCACGCGGGAAGTCTTGTGACCAATCGTTGCGGTGCCTGTAGCACCTGTATTCGTACGGTTTCTCATGGGACCAGATAATTATCAAGGCAAAAATATTTGATGTGTGTGGTGGTTAGGTTGCAAGGGGCGAATTCGGCAGCTCAGGTCGCAGGGACAGTGGTTGTCAGTAAGCAGGGCGAGCCTTGGATCGTGACACCCCAGGCTGACCTTCGGACAGATATATATACGCTCCGCACCGGTCGGTCTTAGAGGCGCCTTGCCAGGCATCTGTTTTTATTTTATGCACGACCTCGTTTTCTAGGCCATGCCCAAGCCACATGGCACAGCCACTCATGAATCTTCGGCTCAGAATTTACCATCTCATTTTGGCGTTTCTCTTCTAAAGGTTGGGGTCTAGTTCGGGTGGAATAACTCTGGCAATACGAGTTAGCAACTTTCAAATTGGACATCGCAACTGAGCACAACACATCGGGATTGGAAGTCGCACACCTGGGGCGCCAGGCGCTCTTACAAGGGCCCAACGGCAAGTATTACTGAGCCCAGCCCGATTCGGACTCAAAGGTAACCGGCATGTATCGCTGGGAAAAAACACGATCAATATTTTTCAAAGCGTAGAGAGGGTAGAAGGACCTAAAGTTACTGATCTGGCGCTTATCGCAACCCGAGAAGATTTATGGAACTGGGTGGGGCCACCCACCCCCAAAGGTCCAGCCTTGTTCGGCTGCCTATTTCCAAGAATTTGTATCTTTCATACCCATGTATGAAGGTACGGCTCTCGGAATCAACAGTAAAAGGATACCGATTTGGTACGATAGATAACCAGTGTAGATAGTATACCTGAGACCTCTTTTCTAGTCACCTCAGTAGTCTACCATATTTAGAGATGCCGAGGTTAGCTATGTAAGCCTTTCGACATTGGGGTCCCGAGCCGCAAATTTGTAATCATTCGCGGGGAAATTGGATTATCGCTCACTTGAGGATGCATCTTATCCTCTGATGCTCTATTTTTACGTGATTCCATGAGCGACGAACAATTCCCACATTTCTGGTTCCTCAACACCCTGCATATCGCGTAGTGGGTCATCTCCCATCTCCCAAGCCCTTGTGTCTATTCCCTCTATTTCGTCAATTGGAACGTCCCATAATTCGGCAAACTGATTCGAAACAGGAAAATCTGGCTTGTACTTGACGATGAGTGTGCCATTTTTGTCTTTTATGCTGTGATACCTCTGGCGATTTCGCCGATGGATGGCCATTGGCAGCGGTGGGCTGTTTTCAGTGATATGCCTCTCGGGTGTTTTCCACTTGGGGCGTAGCCTTGGGAGATCAATAGAGACATCCAAGTCCAGGTTGCCGCTGAGTGATACAAGTGGAGACAAGGAGGCACGTTCGTTTACCATCGACCAAGAGCACTCCTCTTCATGATCCAGCCATATCCGCAGCCTTTTCAATCTGTTTAAGCGTTTGATGGCAATTGGCAATTCCTTCCATGCGAAAATAAGCGATGATTTGGAGCAGGTGAATTCGCCAGCATTTTCGAGCGATTTATAAGCAACCAAAGGCAGCCTCAGACTGATACTCAATTCTTTGAGATTCGGAAGAACACATCGCAACAAGTAGGACGTGCATGATATACTAGAAACGAGCAGGTTAGGATCAGATTCGGACACCAGGATTTCAAGTGTATCGTAATCAGTTATCTCAATTGCGGTAGTATCAGCTATCGTTTCTGCAACGTCGATGAACCTGTGCATGTAATCAGCAGGCAAGCTCCCCTAGCTTATGGCTGCATTTACCTACATTCGCTTGCACACAAGAAGTAGAGCTATTATGCTATCATCACGGCTCGTCTTGTGGGTATTCTTTTCCATCTGGATAGCCGCTTCTTCACATCTCCAGTGTGGGCCCCATGAAGACTGCAAGCGGTGCGCGAAGAGAGAGTCGGATTCATAGATGTCCTCCGCTGAGATGAGACGTCCATGAACTGAGAGACGATTGAAGCAGTCAGCATCATCGTCCTTATCGCGTTGTGCGCATAGCGATAGCCGAATTCCCTTTTCGCAGGACGAGAGATGGATGCGATCGGGAATGAGGTGGTTATAAATCGCGTAACGAATCTCAGCGGGGTAGCGAAGAATTTGCATTGGCGCTGGGGATCAGACGACTTATATATGCTGAGCTCTGTCGGCATAGTGAATTCGAAATATCTATTGAAACTGAGTTTATTTGTGGCCAAGAGAGTCTGAACTGGTGGTGAAAAGGGCAAGTATTGTGTTTCTCCTTGTTGCATTTTTAGTAAAAATCTTGTTGCTGTGCCGCAGCACCGTCGCAGTTAGCTTGAAGAGAGGAAATACGGCATCTACAGTACCTTCGGATGATGGAGTGCATCCCTGTCAAAGTTTGACAAATTACGGCTCTAAATCACAACGGCTATTATGCTCTGATTCGTCAAACTTTGACACGGACGCGCTCCACCATGCGGAGGCACTGTGTAAACCTTAAAAGGTATAGCGGACAACTAGCCAGGATTGGGCAAGATTCAGTGATATAGAGGAACTTTTTCTAATATAGTATACTAATTGGTTGACTGTTGTGGGGGCGAGGTGGCTTGACCGGACCCAGGCACCTAGGAAATCTGACCCCTACCTACCTAGGTAAAAATTTCTAGGTGTTGCCAGTCGCGCACTCAAACTCTCACTTTACTTTGCTATCGTTACACCTCCAGCGACAATGGATGAACAAAAATAAAAACGTGTATTTATCTATACCTACAGTGGCGCCGCTGCCTAATTAATCCTTGGGTACATTCAGCTACGTTCATGAAGTCCCCTTGTCAACAACATAACAATCTTAGAAGTAATTAATTCAAGATATTTGCACCTAGGCCAATTTCTTGATTTTGGTGCCGTCCTTAGCAACCCTTTTACTTATTTTCTATCCCCTTTAAAATTTAATATACACACTAGTTGCCTAGGCGGACTACCAATTATGCACGATGCCATCCTTATCAACATAGTACCCCATAGTCCGGATATAGAGAGCTAAGGCTAGCAACAAAGCAGTATCTTTGATGTACATTAGAATGCTAACACCACTCGGGAATCGTCAATATATACTTACCAGCGTTGTTAGGATCTTTGAGATCTTGTATACATCTCCAACCATAGCAGTTCGGCGTGCCTAGTAGTAGTGAAACATCAACCAATCGGCCTCCAGTGTGCGTATGTGTCATCTAAGTCTGTTATTGCGCCGTTTTAACATAATATATTAGAACAACTCACTTCGTGCAGCATAGTAACTCCTACGTTCCCCAATCCGTCGAAAGGAAGCGCATAATTCACGATCCCACCTTGAAACCCGGGCCGTTGAACCTGCATAATCTTGTCTTTACTGATTTTAGGCCACCCCGCTAGAAACGATTTGTGCAAGTACCAAACGCAGATATCTATAGCGAAGGCGATATTTGGTCTAGGCGTGCCAAAATCGTGCAAATGCTTAGGCTCGGGGGCTTGTCGGAATACAGCTCTATCGTATCAATCAGAGGGCGTTGTAAATGCCCGAGTCCTCCCCTCAATGCTATTTAAATCATAATTGACGTCTATACAAGCACCTCTAAGTTCGTCACCGTCAAATTGAGTTAAGAGATACGGCGTATTCTTCATTGATGAATCGCCAAGCAATTTGCTAGTAGTAGATATACTTTTATAGCGTCCTTTGCTACAGAAAATCATCTAGAAGAAAAGAGTTAACTCAAGGCATATTTGACTCGACTCTGTAGATTTAGGCTTACTAAATCGTTGTTAGTCATAGTATCCTACCAGCTCTAGTCCAAAGGTCTATTAATGTTCCGGAGTGTCCCTGTTGTTAATTTGCATTAAAATTATATGATGCCAGGCAATGAGAAAGCCTCGTGCTTACTTTTAACAGCATCAAACTTTAGTTGATACCCCTCACCCTCACCTAACACCAACTTAACCATATTGCTAACATGTTGGTCGCTTATATAATCATTCATCACCATTAGAGCGTTTTCTGCTATTGTAATTGCTTCTTTCATAGCTTCTTTAATCGGTTCGGTCGCCTAGATAAAAGGATCAAACCCGTTCCCGAAGTCTGCTACGCGAACAAGGTCTTGATACTTTGGGTAAGCAATCAAGTATCCATTGATAGATGTTACACTGACCACAAGAACCATCAATCGCCCATTTAGCTGCTATGCCAAGGGAGCCCGGATAAAGGGAAGTAAACAGTGTAAGATGCATTAAGATATATCAAAAGATGTCAAGGCTAATGTCGAAGGACCCGACTTGATGTAATGGCTTGTTGGGGTATATATACATCGTTGACATGTGTATACTAAGGTTCAGTTCCCAATAGCGTAGATACTAATTCGGCCAAAACGGTAGGCTCAGATCAACGATTCCATTTTCCCTGCTATTTCGGACTCCGAAACAGTAACACCGGGAGTCAATGCTGTCGGGCGGTACTATAAGGTCATGTTGTGAGGCGATGCTGTGAGGCGTAGTGTAAGTCACTATCAATTCCAAACTGTGCCACTTAATCCTGATACAGCTGACTAGAAATTTTCAATTGCAAAACTTTTGCACAGGATATGTTAGCTATATTCGTAATATAACCTGGAGCGAATCTTTTACTAGAAAATAACCCCTAAAGCTAAGAAAAAGGGTGCAAAAGCATAGTGGCGGTACGTATAAATTTCCTACTATGCAAGAGGCACAGAAAAGGCACAGACACAAGAAAGGCACGGAAGCAGCATATAACTGACATTAATTAACATTGTCTCGGATTAGAGAAAGAAATGTTAAGTCTTGAGGTCTAAGCCAGCGTTTAGTATTTCAGATGTATGTATTCAAGCGGCGGGCGCTTCCAAAGTTCTCTAAAGCTACGTAGCATTGGTTATATGTACTACGCCTCATCTCTTAGAGCTCTGTTGCCTTAAGGGGCACGGTAAGTTCATACCGAAAGTCGTGTATAAATTGTCCATTCTCTAAGCTTTCTCAGAACGACAATCACAGCCAGCGGAGTTCTTGGCTTCCTCGACCAAATACCATTTAAGTTTAAAAAGAATTCCCACGATTCAGCTTTAAAATGAGATAGGTACTTGTTACTTCTCTTGCTAGGTTAGCAACTTTCAGTTTAGCAGAGCCTAAGGTGTTCGATTTCGGCGAACTGGACCAGTATAGATCCAAACAGGTAGGTCGTCGCATAATCAGTTAAGGTTCAGGATAATTCTTATAATAAAAAGCAAGTCACACCATTATTACCTAGTAGTTCAATCTAGCCCTCTGGAACCGAGGAAAATAGAGGATTTGATCTCGGCATATCCCCAAACCTCAAGGCTCAGGTTCAAGTCGTACTCACAGGCTACGGACAGCCGGACGATAAGTGCTACAAAGAGACCCGTGCCGTACTACAATCGGCAAATCTAGAGATTAATCACAAAATAGAACGCCGCGCCTTCCAGCACTTCCTATCAAAAACAGTCAAGGGTGGTTGGAGTATCCTTCTTAACATCGCGGCCATGCTGTATATGAGTTAGGAATAGAGATACAAAGACCAGCATAGAGAGTTCAACAGGTTCAATTTCATACCTACACCGAAAGCAGGTAAGGCTGAAAAATTGAAGACAGCTACCAATGTAGTTATCTCGGCAGGTAGGACTGCTTCCATCATCGTCCTCCGGCAGTTGCCCTCAGGAAAGTTAGGGTTGGTCCGTTTCGATACCTAGCTGAGTTCGTTGAGGCGATTCGATTAATTCATTTTATGAAAAGGGCTCTGGTAGTGATTTAGTTTGTTTTTCGAATCGCATAATTGGCTGTAGGACCACTGCTCACTCGAGACGAATTCGGTAGTTCCAAAAAATGAAGCTGGATCTTTAGACCATGACTGGAAATTTTCTTGGACTTTTTTTAAAACTTCCTTTCCATTTTTTATCAATCCTGTCTCGGACTTTTTTAACCTCCCATAAAGATGCCGTGGTCGAACGGGCCGAACGGGGGGGACTCACAACAGATCGCTCAGGCCGAAAAGGAAGGTAGAATACGCCCAGGGCCTTAAAGTAGCACTCGTAAGTAGACGGTAACCTAACCTAGCGGAGTCTAATAACTGAAAGGCTTCAGATACATAAGGAAATACGGAGCTTTTGATCTCCGGGATATGCAAGTGATGAAGCACCTTGCTGAAACTATGGCACTTGGAACGGTTGACAAGCTTAACAAGGAGGATGAGTTGCCATCTACCGACAGCTTGCAAGGTAAAATGCGCCGATTTTATAACGCGTAAAAACGACGATATAATCTACCTTATGTACATGCGGTCCCAAACCTCCCAAGTCCCTCGTTGACGCAAGTCTAGTTCGGGGTAAGCTTCAAGAGCCGGCCGCTAGCACCATCCTCGATCACCCAGATGGCGCCGTCCTTGTCCTCTCGGATACCGCGCATGCGCTTACCCATTGAGATGCGCTGAGCTTCCTTCGCCGTGTCACCAGTAATGGTCACGCGCACAATTGCTTGTGAGCTAAGACTGGTGATGATGGCATTGCCCTTCCAGCTGGAAAACAGGTCGCCCTTGTAGATGATCAAGCCAGCCGGGGAGATAACGGGGACCCAGAAGGCCTTGGGCGGGGCGAAATCGGGGCGCGTGCTGTGCGAGGGGATCGTCCGGCCGTCGTAATGGCGGCCCTCGGACACGAGCGGCCAGCCGTAGTTGGCGCCTGACTTGATCAGGTTGAGCTCGTCGCCGCCCATGGGCCCCATCTCGATCTCCCAGAGACGCCCCTGGGCGTCCCAGTCGATGCCCAGCGGGTTGCGATGGCCCAGCGACCAGATCTGCGCCTGGACGGCGCCTTGGCCAGCGAACGGGTTGCCCGCGAAGGCGGTGCCGTTGTCGTACAGCTTGATCGTCTTGCCAAGGTTGCTGGTCATGGACTGGGCCGGGGTCATCTGGTTGATCTCGCCGGACGAGATCCACAGCGCGCCGTCGGGGCCGAAGAGCAGGCGACAGGCGAACTGGAGTCCACCCGAGGCCCTCTGCGAGTGGCGCCAGATGACCTCGAGGCCGGAGAGCGCGCCGCCGTTGGCGTTCAGCGTCAGCTTGGCCCGCGCGACTGCGCCGCCCGCCCCGCCAGTGCCGCTCTCGGCGTAGCTGATATACACAATACTGTTCTCGGAGTATTTCGGGTGCAAGGCGACGTCGTGGAGACCGCCCTGACCGCCGTAGGCGACGGCGGGCACACCGGTGATGGTGCCCTTGGACTTGGTGGCCGGGTCGACGAGACGCAGGTTGCCTCGTCTCTCGGTGACGAGGATGCGGTTGTCGGGCAGGAAGGCGATCGCCCATGGCTCGGCATGGTCGGTGATGGCTGTCGACTTGAACGGCTGCTGGCGAGCGCCCAGCTGTTGCGATGGGACGGCCAAAGCACCGGTCACCAATGCCAGAGCGTAGGCGACAGAAAGTCCGAGATGAATCATTTTTAGGGCGGCCTTTGCTTCCCGGTGTATTGTGTTCCTATACGATCGAGGGTTGAGTGGCTCACATCGTAGAGAAACTCTTAGGCAGTCCGTTCCCCAAGGTAGGTAGGTATATAAGAAACGGGAGGACTTGAGCAACCTCTTGTCCAGTTTCAGGCTATTCCCGGCCTTTAATGACTTGATATATATAAGGTTAATCGGCGTATCGGCACTTTATAACCCTGGTACCGGCAGAAACGAGTTTCCCTCCTGTCCCTCTCTATGGGTCGACAGATTTGGCAAAAGTCGGGCATGTCATTCCCACCCTGATATGGCTCGGCCTTTTCTGTTACGATGGCTACCGACGCCAAGACCGGGTCGTGTGCTATAATTTTCTAGGCGTCAATATACAAGTTATCAATCCCATCTTTTTTCTTCCTTGCACTGGGCTTTGCTATCCACCACCCCCAGATCAGCTATCTACCATCTCTCTGTCACATATGCAGCCAAGCTGTAGCCAAATTACTAGAGCGTAGGCCTGAGTTCAAATCTAGCTAGGAGTAATTTATTTTTAATATTTCTAACTAGGATTAGAAATATTATTAACTTACCGCGTAGAGAGCTTAGAGGGAAGCTACTCTAGAGAGTTATAACGCGTAACTTACTATATATATAATACTAACCTAATGTCATGATCCAGCCTAATTCGGTCTACCCTGTGTCACGCAGTGAACCGGATATTGATGAGCAACCTGATCTACCCAAAAGAGCGACTGAAGGGCTCTATATATAGTGTGAAGTCGATGCAATTGAAAGCTCCGTCCCCGACGCTGGCAAAAGATGAAGTAACATTAGTAAAGTTTAAACGGCAAGGATAATAGTCATAGTTAGTTAGAACTGTGACGAGATTCCTCGCACCCAAGCATCATACTCTGGGGGGTTAGCGAGGTTGAAAGTGTCCCAATACAACTTTTCGTGCGTGCTATATCCCTTGAATCTCTTCGGTATGTGTGAATCTGCGTCTTTATTGAGCTGTAAATTCCAACTCTTGATGTTCGACTGGCCGTTGACGGTGTGTCTAGGATCGATCTGGAAGTTTTTATTTTTCCAAATTGTTGTTTGTAGGTTTGGGATGGCCTTTTCAGCTTTGGGTAAATCTTAGCTCTATGTGAATTAAACAACCCCACCAAATTTCGCCGCTACCCCGCCCCAGGCTGCAAATGCACTTACAACTTCGCCAAATAAATTTCAAAAAAACCCCAAAAAAATTGCATTTAAAGCATTTTAATCGCTTTCTTTATCTACACTTGTATTACGATCAAGGTATCGTCGAGTTGGTTGTCGAATTCGTACTGAACGTCGAACTAATAGTTCCTCTACTTCTTTAGAGCTACTCTCCTCCTCTACTATAATAACCTCTTTCTTTCTGCTTTTTACTTTGCAAACACGCTAGGAAGGTCTTAATTAGTTTAAGCAAGAACCTCTACAAAGCTTAAGAAGAGATCGTTTAGATTAGTTGTGTCAGATTGTATGGCCAATTCAGCCAACTCAGCCAGCAGCTGACTGCAATCATCCCACGTACGAGCTCACGCACGAGCTCAATTACGAGCTGACCCATGGGCTGACTCGAAGGCTCGCGTTGATGAGTTGACGTTGATGAAGTGACGTTGGTGG